>OW121706.1:18783141-19109821 GCA_933228785.1 Lasioglossum pauxillum | reverse complement strand
CTAACTTCTCGATGAGCTAGAGACTTGAAATTTTAAACATAGCTCACTACTATACGACAATGCAATATTTAAAAAAAAAATTTTTTAATTTACAACAGCCTACGCGTTTAGGAGATATAAACTATTAAAAATTTAACCGTTACACGTCCCCGCGCGACGACCGGTGGTGCCCACTCGGTTCCCACTCTGACTCATCCCCACTCCACTGACCTGCTTCGCACCGAAGGAGCTCAGTGTGCGTTCGAGCTCCGTGCGGTGTTTACAAAGTTACTACGTATTAGTATACTATAATGTTTGTTTACCAAGCGAAAGAACAGTTACACCGAAATTCTCCGTCGAATCTTTATCTTTGACATTTTACCACGGCGTTCGTTTTCGATATGACGCGTCGCAATACCGTCTGAAATTTACTACATGTCTCTGTTATAATCTCATAAAAATGTTCAAAATCGATTGTAAAATTTCACACATACAAGACTAAAAAGCAGAAAATAATTATTTAAATAAAAAGAAATTTTTTAAAAATACCACGTTTTTAAACGGACTAAAAAGTATAAAATAAATTTTTGTAAAACGCCACGTTTAAAAAACGGACTAAAAAGTATAAAATAATTTTTTCTAGCCCCATACAGGTTCCTAACCCCTGAAAATTTGTGATTGTGAATTTTTAATAGCTAAGAAAATACTTGTAAGATTTAAAACGAAAAACGTGCGGCGCAAGATAATTCATAGTAAGGAGTGTAGAGAGTAGCTGCCGCTGAGAAATCTCGTACAGCACTTCATATCATTTGCAGTGCAATAAAGTTGTTAGTGATTTAGTGTTCATGCATCAATTATCTATTGCATGCGCTCCGCGTTTTTCGTTTTAAATCTTACAACTATTATCTTAGCTATTAAAAATTCACAATCACAAATTTTCAGGGGTTAGGAATCTGTATGGGGCTAGAAAAAATTATTTTATACTTTTTAGTCCGTTTTTTAAACGTAGCGTTTTTAAAAATTTTATTTTATACTTTTTAGTCCGTTTTAAAAACGTGATATTTTAAAAAATTTCTTTTTATTTAAATTATTTTATGTTGAGAAACGCTTCCACACATTTTCGGCATGCGCATAATCACGTCCAGATACGGTTTCGCCTGTCAACGAACTGTAAAATGACTCGAGCGGCGGCAAACAGAGATCGTCTAATTTATCTACGCAATCGAGGTATTCGTATGGAAAGACACCCTTTCGCGTTAACAACATGAAATTTTCTATGGAAAGATTTTGAAATTCGGAACGTAAAATTGTCAATTTGTTTGTGTCGAGGAAAGATGCTAATTTGTCGAGACTTGTATTCAAACATTTTTACGAATCGATGAATCGTAATTTAATACAATTACGCGAATCTGATTGCTGATCTTTAACATTTTTTGTAAATGAAATATACTTTTCTTTAGTTATTGGTAATACGTCGACACCACTTTCAAACGCATTAGCTATTTCTGCGATAATGAAATGTGAATCGTACCCGAATAAATTGTGGAAAACTATGGGAATGCAAAACGAATTTTTGTAATTTAAATTGCAATCTTGATGCGCGGGGCCTCTATATCGTCCTGTTAGATGGCAATGATCGCGCACCCGTATATCGTTTTCCTCAAATGGTTTTTCGCAAATGTGGCAATGCGCTGCGTTGATAAGTGCCTCGCACTGTTCATTCGTTAGCTGTTTCATACTTTATGAAATAAAAAATTATGTAAAAGATCCTATTTTTTATTTAAAAACAATCCTCCTCCTCCTCCTCCGCCTCCTTATCCTACAGTCATACAATTAAACTCGTATTTACTAAAAAGAAAACAATTACAGTAATAATATCGCCCCCTCCTCATACAGCGAGATATTTTTTATATTAGTGAAAAGTTAATCTTATCTACCCTTTAATTATACATCAAATATTACAAGTATTAAAAAATAATTAAAATATAATTATTGCAGCGAATTTCTTGTCATTTGTCTTCATTATTTTTTGTTTCCTGCAAACAGACAGATAGACAGTTATATGTTAGATATTCGGTCTAGACTCGTTTGCTTCGAAGGTTCTGGGGTAAGTGCCGTGGGGTCTAACACAGTCCTCTCACCAAAAGGCACCCTTGCCTTCCCCACTCCGTGGCCAGATCCTCTTGGAACAAAGTCCCAATTCTTTAAGGCAGTGTGGCCTTGGGTTGCATACCCTCGGCAAGTTTCACTCGTCACATCCTCATAAACATGACCTTCCCGAACGATAGCTGGATGGCCCAAAGTGCCCACCCGCCATCGTCCGAGGACGGTTCTGTTTATTCTCTTCCGTCTCTATTCAGGGCGTCACGTACGCCCAGGTCCTACCATAAATCCTTCCAATCTTAAGGGCCGCCTCAACATCAGCCCTTGACTTTGCTTAAAACACGTGGACGCTAACACGGCCAATTCTGACCTGCTTCACGTTCTCGGGAAGCAATATTCCGTAGTTTATGACATATTTAGTGTCCCTTGTCTTACGATATTAGTAACAATCAGTCTACAGAACAGAATAGCGCTGCGCGTGAGGACACTACAAATGTTTTTCAGACGTAGCAAATCTCCATGACTAGCAGTCACCAATAACAGACAGTATTACAAAATACTTCTGAACAGCGCCACACGCCACAGCGTTCCGATTGTTTTACAGATGTAACACGTCTTCATGACTAGCAGTCACCAATAACAGACAGTATTACAAAATACTTCTGAGCAGCGCCACACGCCACAGCGTTCCGATTGTTTTACAGACGTAACACGTCTTCATGACTAGCAGTCACCAATAACAGACAGTATTACAAAATACTTCTGAACAGCGCCACACGCCACAATGTCCCAAATGTTTTTCGGTAGGAAGTCTATTATTGATATTAAATAACTTCCATGTTACAACAATCCTTTTATTACGTAATGTAAAAGAAACAATTTTCCTCTTCTCCTCTCCTTACAGTAACAAAAACATAATTAAAAATAAACGGATAGAACAAAAATATTGCATCGCTAACACGGCTCATTCGTGTCTTCGTCGTCGCTCAGCATGCCGTCACCAGTCCATTCGCCCTTCCACAAACGTAGCCTATCTTTCGGCGCTACTTGAGGTCTACCGGTTTTTCCTACAATTTCGTATCGATCATTAGGTAAGATTTTTGAAATCGTATAAGGGCCAAGGTATTTTCGGTCTAGTTTAGCACGGCGTGTAACCGCGGGTTTCAAAAATACCGTGTCCTTCTCCTTAAACTCAATATTCGTTCTCCTTTTTTTATCAAATCGTTCATTTTGTTTTTGCGCATTTTCTAACAATCTTTGATGGGCGATTTCTCTATCGTGTGAAACATCAATTTTTTCGCTTAAATTTGGTAAATCAGACTCGATTTGAACTGCGCTACCTGCACTTCGTTCTACGCCAAACAACAAACGAGTAGGCGAAAACCCAGTCGTAGCTTGTAATGTAGTGTTCAATGTTTCTTGAATTTTTATAAGTTTGCTCGGCCATTCTGTAGTTTTTAACGTTTCTACGGTTAATAAATTGGTTACAGTTGCAACATATCGTTCGGCTTGTCCGTTCGCTCGTGGGGCACCAGTGGCAATGTAATGCACTTCCACAGTTTGTTTTTTAAAAAACTGCTGCAATGGTTTAAACGTGAAGTTTGTACCACGATCTAATACCACTACTCGTGGTCTACCAAATAACGACAAACGTTCCTTAAAAACTTGTAAGGTTTCTTCTCCCGTTAAAGACGTCAAAGGTACGAGCTGAACGTACTTAGTAAAAGCATCCAAAATGATCAAAACATGCTGATAACCGGTTTTTGTTTTAACGAATGGACCAACACAGTCACAATGTATCGTATCAAATGGAATTGGTTTCTTTTCTATAGAGTGTAGTAGGCCTTGTTTGGGTCCCGTTTGGCGTTTCGCGACAATGCAGGTGAGGCAATGATCGATGTATTTTTTGATAAATGCCCTCATTCTGGGGAACCAGTATTTGCGATTAATACGATCAAAAACTTTATCTAATCCTACATGGCAATTTTCGTCATGATACAATCGCAGCAACCCGATACGACTTCCTTTTGGCACATAGAAAAGAGTCGATTTCTTTCCACTAGGATTACACAATTTACGACATAATAAATTGTTTACGACTACAAAATCACTACTGATCGAGTCGTTAGCGTTAACCTTTTCAATTATGGCTTTTGTCTCTACGTCGTTGCTTTGCGAAATTTCCAACCACGAGTTTTCACAAATAACATTTACACGACAGATCCTGTCTTTAGGGGGATTACGACTCAAATAATCGGCGTGTTCGATGGATTTGCCTTTTCGATATTCAATCGTGTAATCAAAATCTTGAAGGTAAACCCACCACCTGGCTACTCGAGGCAGTAAATCTCGCTTGGTATTTGTGGCTTTCAGAGCATTACAGTCCGTCACTACTTTAAATTTTATACCTAGAAGATAGACGCGAAAATGTTTCAAGGCATTTACGACGGCCAACGTCTCAAGTTCATATGAGTGGTATCGTGATTCCTCCGCGGTCGTTCGACGACTATAATATGCAACCACCCGTTGTTCTCCCGAATGTTTTTGAAATAAGATGGCCCCGTAACCGATTGCACTCGCGTCCGTGTGTAATTCCGTCTCTTTGTCGGGATCAAATACCACCAGTAACGGTTCAGAAGTGAGTTTATTAATAATATATTGCCTAGCCTCTTCCTGTTCAGTACCCCAAACCCACGGTTCATTATTTTTGGTAAGCTTGCTGATGCAAGCGGCGCGAACTGCAAATTCCGGCACGAATTTGCGGAAATACCCGGCGAGCCCCATAAATTGTCTTACTTGTCGAACATTAGACGGTACCGGTGATTCTATCAATGCTTGGACTTTTGCTTTCCCAGGTTTAACACCTTCGCTTGACACTACTCTGCCTAAATATTCTATTTCGGTTTCAAGGAATTTGCATTTATTAATGTTTAGAGAAAACCCTGCACGATGTAATGCCTGCAGCACGCTTTCTAACTTGTCTAGGCCTTCCTCTTTTGTCGATGACGGAATCAAAATGTCATCTAAATAAACTAGAGCCACATTATTGCGTAGATTACCAAGCGCAGTATTTATTGCGCGCTGAAAGACTGCGGGAGCATTAGCTAAACCAAACGGCATACGTTGATATTCATAATGCCCATCCGGGGTGACGAAAGCGGTTTTTGCAATTGACTCTTCCGCTACGGGAATTTGATGAAAGCCGGAAGCCATATCGAGTATAGTGAAATATTTATTTTTACCTAAGCGGTCTAGTTGATCTTCAATCAACGGCAATGGATATCGGTCCTTAAGGGTTATTCGATTTAGAGCGCGATAGTCGACACACATTCTGTCTTGACCATTCTTTTTCTTAACGAGGATTACTGGACTCGCGTACGGTGAAACACTCTCGCGTATAATACCGTTTTGTAACAATTCGTTAACGATGGAACGTACCTTCTCGCGTTCGAATATTGACAAACGGTAGGGATGATAATTTACAATCTTGTCCTCTTTAAGAATAATTTTAATTTCGCCTGTGGTTACCTTTTGTCCCGCAACGCCGTCGCTTAGAATCATGGTTTCAAACCGTCTCAACAGCGCAGAGAGTTGTTGCGCCACCGTTCCGTCGACGCTCGTGAAGGTGTAGTTTGCCTGCATCCTTTCCGTTAACCCTCTCTCCTTCGTCGAACTTTGCTGCAGCTTGGAGATTCCGTCTTCTCCCGTAACCATTTGCAGGTTTCCATCCGCCAACACATTTCTTCCGATGATGACAGCATACGGGGTGTTCTGGTCCGGAACCACGAGCAGATCCATTTCTAAAGTTACATCCTCCGTTTGCACTATTGCAGTCGTTATTCCGGTGGATGTCATCACTGCACCTCCAATGCCTTTTATTAATAGCGACTTCGGTTCCACTTTGCAGTTTGCTCGTCTCGCCACAGATTCTTTTATGAGAGAGCACGTTGCACCCGAGTCAATCAAACACTCCCGTACAACCAAATCACGCACAATAATTGCTGAGAGATGATGCGGAAACGAATAGCACGCATTAACTTCAGGTTTGCCTTTATGAGGTTTGCCAGAACCGTTACGGGGGTGATCCGTAGAAGTGTTGGTGTTATACCGCTGAGCACGTTGTTTCATCCAACAGTCGGCTTCCACGTGACCCCGTTTAGCGCAGTAAGTGCAGGTAGTGGAATGTCCAGGTGTCGGTTGTGCACTTGTCGATGCCATCCTTCGGCGTTTGGGGCAGTCCAGCTGCACGTGATCAACACTGTTGCAAGTAAAACAGCGTTTTACAGCACGAGAAGGGATCTGAAGACGTTTCGCTGAGAATTTACGGCGATCTTCTTCCTTCTTTTCCCTATGTGGCTTCTCATAATCCGCCATTCCTGCTATTAGTTCAGCTGTAGTCGAAAATCGGGCGTTTGTCAATGATTGACGGGTAGTAGTGTCGGTGATATCCGTAATTATCAGTCGTACTAATTCCGTTGTCTTGAACGACACTTTTGTCTGTTGCAAATACTTTAGTTTTGTACGAGCATATTCTGCATAGCTGGGAGCATCCTCACTCGTGTACAAAACTGCTCGGCGAAGTAATTGACCGATACGGTCGTCCGTGGTGAAAATAGAGCACAGGTCTTCTCGAAACGTCTTCCAGTTCCTTGGGTTCCCTTGCCACGTACGGTACCACTCTTTGGCTGGTCCTGCGAGAGAGTGGGTAGCACAACACAATCGCTGCGACGCACTAAGGTCTTTTGTAATGTTTTCCACTGTATCACACCACGAATCCGAACTTTCACCGAGTTCATCGCCACGAAAAGATGGGATCATTTCCACTAGATACCGTGTAGATCGATGGCCCGCCAATAGTTCACTCGCGGCGCGCTCTTCTTCGAGTTTTCTTATGCGTTCTAATAAATACGCAATGTTTACCGTATCTTGCTGTTGGTCAGCCATAGCGATCGATTCCTTATTATTTTTATTATTTTTTTTTTTTTAATAGCCTTAAACGCGCGACGATTCACTTTGTGAGCGATAAGTGATGAAAAGTAAGAACTTCTCGCGTATCCCGCTTCTGATGTTAGATATTCGGTCTAGACTCGTTTGCTTCGAAGGTTCTGGGGTAAGTGCCGTGGGGTCTAACACAGTCCTCTCACCAAAAGGCACCCTTGCCTTCCCCACTCCGTGGCCAGATCCTCTTGGAACAAAGTCCCAATTCTTTAAGGCAGTGTGGCCTTGGGTTGCATACCCTCGGCAAGTTTCACTCGTCACATCCTCATAAACATGACCTTCCCGAACGATAGCTGGATGGCCCAAAGTGCCCACCCGCCATCGTCCGAGGACGGTTCTGTTTATTCTCTTCCGTCTCTATTCAGGGCGTCACGTACGCCCAGGTCCTACCATAAATCCTTCCAATCTTAAGGGCCGCCTCAACATCAGCCCTTGACTTTGCTTAAAACACGTGGACGCTAACATATATATCATGTTACATACTTTGGTGTATTTTTTCTTTGAAAATTTATTTACCTTCGAGCGCCGATTCTTTCGCGATTCCACAGACATCCATACCACGAGGGTTTGGCTGGATTGTACCGGCATCGACTTCGATCGGTACGTTGTCGCAGTTCGTCCCGCAAACGTATCCGCAGAATCTCGACCAGGCGCGATGATCCTTCATGGGATCATCGTCCTCTTCCCATCGAGTCAGCCGTATACCGCATTCGAAACATTCGACGCTATCCTCATCACCCAGATGGAAAAATCCTGCGACTGCGAGTTTTTCAGGTTGAACGATGTGCGAGTAACGCCAGTTGTGGAAACTTTGGAGTCTGTTGCGCTCGAAGCGATAATCGGGTGTTGCTGTGGGATCCTGATCGGTTGTTGTTGCGACGGCTGCAGGATCCGTCTCCGATTTCGCAATCATTATGAAAACACTGTGTAAAAAGAGGTGTCGTGTTTTTTGATGTGGAGAAAATTCAAAGATGTAGGCGCATTTTATAACTGATACTTTACGTGTATTTCTAATAATTGTTAACCCATACTCGAAATGTTTGTACTTCGCGCAGACAGCAATGGTATGTGACGTTTTTTGTCAGTCGCCAACAGTGAAGTCGACACGGTTTGCCGTTCGCAATTTCATACACGGGATCGCGAACTAGTACATCGTATTTCGGACAGTTGAAATCTTCCAAAATCGAGTTTATTTGCATTTTTCGAAGGATGTCTCTCTCGAAACATCCACCTTTGTACGCTACGACAGGATTCGCGTAATCGCGCACAAAATTTTGAATTACTTCGAATATATCGTGCAGTTTGGATCCTCCCCCCTCCCGCCCCTCCCCCTCGCCTACGAACGCGGCAATACCAGTAAACTGGCCCTGAACGCAATACCAGGAAACTGTCCTGGAGAAGGACCCCTCCCCTTCCCCCCGCCCCCCTTTCATGATAAGGGAGCTCGCTGTATTGCCTCCCCGCCCTCCCCCTCCCCCTCGCCTTCGAACGGGCTCGCGCAATAACCCCTTCCCTCGTTTACCTCATTCCGCTTTTTTAGCCCCAAAAAAGTGAATTAGAACCCGCCTGTATCATCTACTCTTGAGTATGCAGAACGTAATGGATAAGAACGTTCTGGAAATCTGTCTTTGTAAATTCGTATTGCTTCTCTTAGACACTCTCGAGCTTCACCGTAAATTGAAACCATTTGAATTTTCTCCTGTTCCGAATAACGCATTATGGATCGCTTGTCGATACACTGAGAAGTATCTAACAGTGAGCAAACTCTTAAATACATATCTCTCTCACTCTCTATGTACACAGAGCAATGGTACAATGTGTTTATTTACAAGTTCAAGTTCATGGTCGTATTTCGGTTACCGTTGAAATATGAAATGTCGCTGAATGGAAGTTCTGCATTAATTAGCAAATTTTAGAGTTCACGGTCATTTCAAGATCGTGCTATTAAACATGGATGAATGCACAATAATGTTTGCTATAACATACAACAACAAAAAATGTGTGTATACAGGGTGTAACCGTATCAGTTACATATCGAGTGTGAGCGAGAGGGACTATCGCGAATCCCTACCACAGCGAGCCGCGACAAGATCTGCGACCCTTGTCAAAGTAAAGGACCGCAGATCATCCCCGCTAATTAGGATGCGCGCGCACCGATCCCCACTCGATACAGATCGAAGGAGGTCGATGCGCGAAGCAAATTCGTCACTCTACGTCTGGAAGCGGGTGTAATAACACGCGACTCTAATAGATCCGGCGAAAACCGGTACGTGTTCGAGAAGTCAAACCGACTTCGCATTTCTAGTCAAACCGCCTAGATTGCCTTCGTCTCGTACGCGCCTCAAACCGAGGAGTCACTAGTACAGGGTGGGGAAAAATTATTGGTCATCCTTTTGGGAGGTGATAGAACTCGTCGAGATTGCCAACATTGCATTATAAACATAGCCCCGCAAAATTAATTTTCAAGGTCATTTTCAAGGTCAAAATTTTTTATTGGCTTAATCAATTCTACTCGTCGAGCTGAACAAGAGTCTCAAAGGGACCATATGCCGGAAATCAATATTTCATAGAGAAATCTTCGTTTGAAGTTTTTTTTTTGCCTGAAATTTCAGAAAATAAATCTGATGCTCATGAAGCTCTAAAAATCATGTTGTGAATATCCTGATCATGATTAGCGAAAATCACCCCCCAAAACTGACCCCGACAAATTTGTTTTCGCGGTATAAAATCTGCTTAAGGAGTTAGTCCCACCCTAGAATCTTACAAGGGGACAGCGCGAATCGAGACACCCGGATTGCAACGAAATTTTGTGTGAACATAGCTTAGACATTCTCATGAACTATCCAATTGGTTTTATTCTTGAATGCGTACCCGTTTTCGAGATAATCGATATTGAAATGCCACAGCGGTCCGTGGCCGAGTGCGTTGAGCGAATGTCTACCACGAGAATGGTCGGGGTTCGCGTCCCGTGTCGGTGTTTTTGAAGTGAAACTTCTTTGCTGAGGGTTCCGATTTTCTGATGTGACGGAAACGATGTTACGGAAGTCGACGAGTGGCGCGAAAATTTAAACGGAGATTTAACGCAGAAAAAAACGGAGACAAACAAGTTCTTACACCGACGGGATTCGAACCCCGGTCTACCGCTTGGTAGTCCAACTCCTCAACCGTTTGGACAACCAACGATCTTAGATTATTATGGAACATTTTTGGTATATATCGCAATGAATAAAATGCTGCAGCGATAGGATTTTAGTAAAAAAAATTCTACATACTACTGGGCTGGTAGAAAAAAAAAATAAACGCGTGAAAAACCACGCGCGACAGAAGTGAAACTACTTGCAGTCTAGTAATGTTTAGAAGTAAATTAAGATTGGAACTGGTATATGAAGCGACAACAAGATCATGAACAACTAATACAAACAAACAAGATCAGGAACAACTAATACAAAAATAATCATAGAAAAAATTTCATTTCAAAAATAATGAACGATCAAAATTTGTGACACAAAGAAGGAGAGCGTATGGGAAATGCTATGAACTATGTCTCTTTCTTTCCCATACGCTCTCCTTCTTTGTGTCACAAATTTTGATCGTTCATTATTTTTGAAATGAAATTTTTTCTATGATTTTTTTTGTATTAGTTGTTCCTGATCTTGTTTGTTTGTATTAGTTGTTCATGATCTTGTTGTCGCTTCATATACCATTTCCAATCTTAATTTACTTCTAAACATTACTAGACTGCAAGTAGTAGTTTCACTTCTGTCGCGCGTGGTTCTTTTTTAAATATTTTTTTTCACTTTCTTTTTTATTTTTCTACACATTATTATGTGCTACACATTATTTCTAATATAATAAATAACAAGTAATCTAGTTTTACGATGGACACGATATATGTTTGATAAAAATCTAACATATTCGTTGTGGTAAGTATTATAACGCAAATTATTTTTGCTGTGTATTTCTTCACGCTGTACGAAAGAGAGGTTCTGTAACGGTTTTAACAATAAAACGAGATATACCTGCGCGGGCCTACCGCCAACGATTGTCTTAACGATGCCCCTTTTCGAAGCACTTTCGCATTCGCAAAGCATTCTTGTGTAAGGATGGTATAAGCGAGAACAAGGCGATTACTAACAATAAATGATATAGAATGGCTAAATAATGTATAGCACATAATAATGTGTAGAAAAATAAAAAAGAAAGTGAAAAAAAAATATTAAAAAAAAACGCCGACACGGGACGCGAAACGACGACCATTCTCGTGGTAGACATTCGCTCAACCCACTCGGCCACGGACCGCTGTGACAAGAGGCTTTCACTCATGGAATATACCGCACATGACCGCACATGTGGCATTTCAATATCGATTATCTCGAAAACGGGTACGCATTCAAGAATAAAACCAATTCGATAGTTCATGAGAATGTCTAAGCTATGTTCACACAAAATTTCGTTGCAATCCGGGTGTCTCGATTCGCGGTGTCCTCTTGTTAGTAGAAAACATGGATTTGCGCGCTTCGGTTGTTTGCCCTTATTTGAGTAAATTTTGGGCTGGGTGAGGGCTCATTCTAAAGAGGAAGGTTCATCACAGCCCGCTCTGGTCATCATAGCAGTCAAAAAGTCGTTTAGAGACAGAAAAATGCATTGAAATCTGCGGTTTTTTCCTAGATTTTTTCTCTACTTTGGGCCCTTATATTATACATATTAAACATAATCTCGTTAAAATCATGACCAGGGCGGGGTGTGATGAACCTTCCTCTTTAGAACGAGCCCTCACCCAGCCCAAAATCTGCTCAAATAAGGTCAAACAACCGAAGCGCGCAAACCCATGTTTTCTACTAAGATTCTAGGGTGGGACTACCCCCTTAAGCAGATTTTATATCGCAGAAACAAATTTGTCGGTGTCAGTTTTGGGGGTGATTTTCGCTAATCATGATCAGGATATTCACAACATGATTTTAAGAACTTCATGAGCATCAGATTTATTTTCTGAAATTTCAGGCAAAAAAAAACTTCAAACGAAGATTTCTCTATGAAATATTGATTTCCGGCATATGGTCCCTTTGAGACTCTTGTTCAGCTCGACGAGTAGAATTGATTAAGCCAATAAAAAATTTTGACCTTGAAAATGACCTTGAAAATTAATTTTGCGGGGCTATGTTTATAATGCAATGTTGGCAATCCCGACGAGTTCTATCACCTCCCAAAAGGATGACCAATAATTTTTCCCCGCCCTGTACAGGATGTAAAAAAAGTAATGGTCATCCGTCCTAGGGGTGAATCTACACCTCTGGATGGGTGGACATTTGTAAGAGAAACTTGCCGCAAAATTGTTTATAACACAGAAAATTAGTGTTAAAGTTTTTTTTGCATCAACGCATTCTACTCATCGAGAAGAGGAAAAGTTTGAAAGGAGCCATATGTCACAAACAAATAGTTATTGAGATATAAGCTGTTAAAATTTTTGCAAAATTTGATTGTGTGGAATTATACGTATAGACAAAAGCCTACTACTACAGTCCACACGTCCGTGTCGATGAGACAGACGATGATCGTGTGCGTGCCGCGAGACAGACGAAATTTAAAGGGGCATTCGTCGCTAGGCCCGTACCAAGTCATTGTCTCAGCAAATAATGCAATTGAAACAAATGAAATCGTTGCCAAGGAATTGATGATTCTCGAAAAATCAATATTTCCAGGTGATTCTCGAAAAATCCATATTCCCTTGGCAACGATTTCATTTGTTTCAAACGGTCTGCCTTGACCGAATGCAATAATGCATTATTGCTGAGAGAGCTCAGTTTCGCGCGGAAATCGCGAAGAGCACCGAACTCTTGGCGCGTCGGAGTAATTTTTTATTTAATGTGAAAAGTGTTGTTCATAGTGCTTAGTGTTTTGTGTTTCGTTTTTATTAATTATTTTTTTACTTTTTTTTATCATCGATTATTTCACGAGCTTCGTTATGCCTCGACGGCCTCTTGATTACAATCCGCGAAATGTGCGTTTGATGCTTCGAGCTATTGACGAAGCAAATAGAAATTATTCAGAAGCTCGTGATATATATCGCGAATTACTAATTAATAAAGGGGGGCGGGTACGTGAAAGAGATTTTCCGGACCGTCGCGAATTTCAAAGACTAGACCATCGCATTAGCGATGCTATAATGAATTCTAATTTTTCTTTACCAAATACTTCGAGGCCAGGTCGCCCTCGTGTTCACTGGCGAAAAGAGGAACGGGTTATTGCTCTTGCACGTGCCTTTCCCTTAATGGGCCTTCGCGGTATTGCTCGACGAATTGAAATTTCGCATACGACAGTTCATCGAATAATTCGCGAAGAAGGTTTGCGACCTTACAAGTTTCAACGTGTGCAAGCATCTCTTCCAGGAGATTTTGTAATAAGTCGCAATTTTTGCCGGTGGATGCTGCATAAAATAGAAAGGAACGACGATTTTATTAAAAACATACTTTTCACAGATGAATGTAGTTTTTCAAATACCGGTATTCAAAATTCACAAAACACCCGTATTTGGGATTATCAAAACCCCTATGCAGTTATTCAACGTTTTAATTAAGGACGTTTTGCAATAAATGTATGGGCGGGTATCATTGGCGATCATATCATCGGACCTATATATCTACCGTCAAAATTGACAGGTCAAAGGTATTTAGATTTTTTAAAAACAATTTTTATTAGAAAATTGCGTGAAGTCGTGCCACGTGGACGGCGTCGTTCCATTTATTTTATGCACGATGGTGCTCCACCACATTCTCCAATTATGGTTCGAAATTTCCTCGACGAAATGTTTGGCACGCGTTGGATCGGTCGTAGACCTGCGTCTCATATTTGGCCCCCTCGGTCGCCAGATTTAAATCCTCTTGACTTCTTCCTTTGGGGAGCAGTCAAGAGTATTGTTTATAGGTCAGGCGGACATATAAATAATGTAGCGGAGTTGAAATTAAAAATTGAAAACGCTTTCGAAATAATAAAAACCAAAATGGAGATATGTGAAAGAGTGCGGCGGAATTTAAAGGAACGGTTAAGTGTGTGTTTGGACACTGGTGGTGCCCACATTGAACCAGGAAGACAGGCACAACTATTAAGAAAAATCGGCGTAAATGGTAGTGTGCTGTGGATCCGCCGAAGGAATAGAAGACCCTGAAAAATGTGTAAGTATTCTTTACGTTAGTGTTTAATAATGTAGGATTAATATTTTAACTTGAAATTCTCAACTGCACATTGACGATTTGAATGCGCAGGGAGACAATGACTTGGTACGGGCCTAGCGACGAATGCCCCTTTAAATTTCGTCTGTCTCGCGGCACGCACACGATCATCGTCTGTCTCATCGACACGGACGTGTGGACTGTAGTAGTAGGCTTTTGTCTATACGTATAATTCCACACAATCAAATTTTGCAAAAACTTTAACAGCTTATATCTCAATAACTATTTGTTTGTGACATATGGCTCGTTTCAAACTTTTCCTCTTCTCGATGAGTAGAATGCGTTGATGCAAAAAAAAACTTTAACACTAATTTTCTGTGTTGTAAACAATTTTGCGGCAAGTTTCTCTTACAAATGTCCACCGATCCAGAGGTGTAGATTCACCCCTAGGACGGATGACCATTACTTTTTTTACACCCTGTACAAACCGTACAGTGGCACAGCCGACGTTAATATCTATTAACGTGTGTAAAGATCGTGTCGGCGTAGAGTCAATTGTAAGGGTTACGTACGAGAAGCGGCATTCTGATAGGAAGTTTCAGTATAAAGACGCGTGATTATATTCAAAGGTTATAAACAAATGACAGAAAGATTTAGTACGGTTCCTATTTGTGAATCTAGAACCGGAGTGGAATCGGGCTCGCTTAATAGCGCAGAAGAAGACACTCTTTTGGTGTAGCATAGCAAAAGGAGCTTTTGTACGTGTCGTCATACATGTGCTTCTCTGAGAAATCAGCAGAGTACATATATGCTACGACGGTCGCCATCTGTCAGGGTTTACGCGTTTAAATGGCAAATGTGATTATGTACAGTGTTTTTTTTTATCTTATTTAACGTCGCTTTTTCGAACTCCTTTTCGGAATTATTTCACGACGGGACCTACAGTTTTTATAAGGTGGGTTCCGAACCACCTTGGGCACCACAGTCTACAGAGCACATGGAGTATTCCAGAAATGCCGGCGTCGGGGATCGAACCCGCGCGAGCACGGAGTCCGTAGGCGCGCGCTCTACCCACTGAGCCACTGCTAAATACGGTCATAAGGGTGTCCCAAAATTCGTGAAAATCCCGAAAGGGGGTGGTTTCTGAGACCATTTCAAGCGACATTTTCCTTTGCACCAATGTCAGCCGCGGCTTTGTTTAGGAGTTATTAACGAAAAACACAGACCAATCAGAGCATGCCCTGGCCCGCCGCGCCGCACTATGGTCTGGAAACCCGTTTTTCGTGGCCAAAAGTATTTTAGCGTTATTTGAAGTTGAAGGTTATAGTATGGTAGGTCGTTGAATTCGTTTCGACACCAGCAATAATATTATAAAGTCAGAAATATATGGTATCATTTAAAAAATTGACGTCATTCCCATTTTTATAAACAAAAAATTTTTTTTAAATTTTGTATATTGAAATTTATAGATATGTAAATACTGATCAACTTTTGTTGGAAACATTTTTTTGGCAGAACGTAGGAAATGTCTTAAAAATCGTGTTATCAGTACTATTCTGCCGCAGGAATAACATAAGTAATAATACTAGCACAAATAAGATAAATACATAAATAAAATCACTAATGTATTAATGTACATCATATATATGCATTATTTATAAATGTGCATAAACTATAAAAAAGACGATCGGTAAACAATCGAACGGAGATGAGGCTAAACAAAATTGAAAACAAGCCAAATCCGTGGCAATTGTTCTGCATTGTTATGCCGTAAAATGGTTGTGCAGTAACAGGTAACGATGAAAAACTACATACAATAACTGTATATACAAGGTGAACCACGAATTGTAAGCAGTAGAGATTACTCTGTTATTAGCAGTCCGATAAAAAATGTTTCTATCACATATAACATGGTTTCAAAAGAACTTTCACACGATTATAGCAAACTTTTTGTACAAAAATTAAAAAAACAATTTTTGCAATATTCTTATGTTATGATACTTACCAAATTTGCCTTGAAATTCTCTAACAAATAAGCGTAAAAATAGATTTTTAAAAATCATGAAAAAAAGAGTTGACAAAAAACTATAATCACGTGAAATCTCTCTTGAAACCATGCTATACCGGATAAAAACATTTTCGATCGGAGTGCTAGTAGCAGAGTAATTTCTACTGGTCACGATTCGTGGTACGAATCCGAGCTACTTAAAAAAATCAGAAATGTCTACAATTTCATATGCAAAAGGTTCCGTTTATACCGATTTGTGGCGTTTTTGTAAAACCGTTCTCAAAGTTTGTCAAGCAGCTGCAAGCGAACGCATTCGGAGCGCCTGAAAATCCCGGTTACTATTTATTAAAAACGTTGTACAACTAAAACGGGCAGAAACGGGCAAATGAAACTTTATACACTATATTCAGAAATGTCTACGATTTCATATTCAAAAGGTTCCATTTATGCCGATTTGTGCCGTTTTTTTGAAACCTTTCTCAAAGTTTATATTGTTTAAACTTGTCACTATTTGTTTATGGATAAAAAGATGCTAACGAAAGATACGAAATTATCATTTAAACTTGTATTTTGATAGTCTATGATGACTATTTTAAACGTTTTTTTTAATCTGAATTTTACGAAGTTTGTCTTCAAAACGTTATATCTCAGCAATGAATAATCGGAAAGGATTAATAATTTGGATTTGGAAGCTTTGGATGGTTCTTACTCTGTTCCAAAAAAAGTTTTTTGAAAATCTTTATCTTGAAAAATTGACTTTTGGCCACGAAAAACGGGTTTCCAGACCATAGTGCGCCGGCAAGCGAGTGTCGGTGGTATGCCGTGACATCGCAACGAAAAAAAGTTTCTCGATAATGTGAATCCTCTCCGATTTCAATGAGCTTTGGATATGTGATCAAGATCATAATTCTGAACAACATTTCTCTTTAGAATTTGTGGCTGTAGGCTTTAGTTTACGAGATAATTGTAAAAAAAGAGAAGAAGCAGAAACTGATTGAATTAAAAACTAACTTATTCAGCCGTAAATCCATTTGCTGCTTCGAAGTGTGTGTCACTGGGTCACTCGGTGACGAACTGCACAGATGTCTTCAGGTATACGGCAGTACCGAAAGGGAAGGGACATACGGCCAGGTCGACGAACTGCACAGCCGTTGGTAGATAGTTGGTATACTAAGGCCTAAGGGATGCGCGGTCAAGTCGACGATCCAGAATTTCACTTTCACTTTCGAATCGATAAATAATTGATATGTTTATTTTACACAGGTGCCTTGAAATTTTTCCACACTCACAATTACTGTTCACATTTGTCAACACATAGTTATGCACTAAAAATAATTGCCATATCCCTTGTACTGCTGCATAAATCACAACAATCGGGTAATGCAATCACTAGACTGCGGATTTCATGCATTTGTAGCAAACATGAGTAGGTGCATTTTAAGACAGTTGTTTCGAGCCAGGGCCGCGAGCAGCACGAGTGGCCGGCGAAGGGTTATAAACCCAGGAATATGGTATCAGTTTGTTAGTAAAGGCACGCGGACGAACCCAATGCGAAATTGGGGAGCCGCTAGGATTATAGACGACGAGGACGAACCTGACGCGAAATCAGGGAGCCTCTAGGAATGGAGTCAAACGCAGACGAACCTGATGCGAAATCAGGGAGCTACTAGGAAGGTGAAACTTCGTGAACGAACCCAATGCGACATTGGGGAGTCACTAGGAACGACGCGCAGACGAACCCGATGCGAAACCGGGGAGCTGCTAGGAGGTTGTAGAATCAGCGCGGACGAACCCAATGCGAAATTGGGGAGCCGCTAGGAAGTTGGATAAAAGCACAGACGAACCTGATGCGAAATCAGGGAGCTGTTAGGATGCGGACGAACCTGATGCGAAATCAGGGAGCCGCTAGGATGGTATAGATTTCGTGGACGAACCCAATGCGAAATTGGGGAGCCACTAGGTAGGAAAAATCTCTATTTGGATAATTGGTAAGTAGCGAACGAACCTGATGCGAAACCAGGGAGTCGCTAGGATAGTTACTAGGCCTCGTAACTAATATAATCTAATTGATACAACCCGAGCGGTAAGGTTTTATCGAGTGGGAACGTTCAATTGCTATGTTAGGATTTTGGACAATAATAATGGGTTGAATAATCTCAATCTAATTTCCAAAACAACACAAATATATTGTAATTATAAAAATCTGTAGTACAGATGTGTAATTGTCGCGATTGGAATTTAAAGAAAGATATAGAATGAAAAAGGAATTTACCTAAACGATGTTCGTTTTTGACGCACTGGCAATGCGGGGGACTCGGAAACAACTTTAACAAACTTTGATCTGAAAGGTACTTTAGCCCGATCTCACTATAGTTGCTTTTCCAAATTGCAGCACGACGTGACGCGATACGTGTCTACTGAAGTACTAACCCACGAGAGTAAGAATCTAAGAGTTTATATACCCCTACAATGAATGGAATACTCTGTTCATAATCTAATCGCGCTTAGAGATTAGGGCTTAGGGCCAGACTCTCATATTGTCAACTCTCATGAGATCGGGGCCAGAACTCGGTACTAAATCAAAGGGTTCAACTATGATATGAAAGGTTATCTAGGACGCTTCCTGCCAGAGACGATCTGGAAGAGATTCCTGTGAGAAAACGAACGGGATATATTCTCTATCCGTAACACAGTAGAGCGATTAAAATAATTTCAAAACACCAATGTATTATTTTCAACGTCTTAAAATGATCACAGTAAGAATCACATATCTGTCTGGCTCCTGTCCTTTGTAATAGCGGCAGCCAACATTCATTTTGCATAAAGATCCGCAATCTAGTGATTAGTTTAAATATCACTATCAAAAACACAGTTAATAGCAACTGTTAGCTTTAAATATATAAGTCTTTGGAGATGTTCTCTCTACCGCGGCTCGAACGACACTGATTTTCCGCAAGATTTTTCTACAGAATTTAGGAAGGGCATTTAGAGTGACGAAATTCGAAATGCACGCTGTAGCACGTTTACGAAAACGACGGGACGGTTAGACGAAAAACAGGATGCGAGAAGGACCGCTGTAAGATTTATGGCAATCACATGTTTAGTTTTTCCTACAGATTGGTACGCGGAGTCGATGGATAACCGTTCGAAAACGTCGTCTGTCCTTCTTTTAGAAAGTTTCTTAAGGAAAGTATAGGACAATAGGGATGCTACACTGACCTGACATTTTTACCCTTTGCTGGGTAAAAGGACGGATGACGTTTATATCGGATGACGTTTATAATACATTGGTGTTTTGAAATTATTTTAATCTCTCTACTGTCTTAAAATGCACCTACTCATGTTTGCTACAAATGCATGTAATCTGCAAATGCATAACTATGTGTTGACAAATGTGAACAGTGATTGTGAGTGTGGAAAAATTTCAATGCATCTGTGTGAAATAAACATACGAATTATTTATCGATTCGAAAGTGAAAGTGAAATTCTGGATCGTCGACTTGACCACGCATCCCTTAGGCCTTAAGGTCGCTGCCCACTAGGACGCACCTCGGCCGGCTTGCCGCGCCACGCCATCTCCGTTTTGTGTTTCTTCTGTGTATTTCAATGGGAGAGCGTCTACTATACCTGCAACGGCACAGCACCAGCGAGCCTATGTGTCGCCCCGGAAAAAGTGCGCCCACTACACCGCACCGCGGACTGACCGCGCTGCCGCACCTCGCCGTTTTGGGTTTCTTCTGTGTATTTCAATGGTAGTGCGCCCACTGTACCTGCAATGGCACAGCACCAGCGTGCCTCCTCAATGCCTCGACAGAAGGGACATTCTCGGCGAGAATGTTTTGCGCGCTAGCACTTTCTGTGGCCAAGAAAACTTTCTATTGCATCGTTATTTCAAGGTTTAATGTTATATTGTTATAGGTCGTTGAATTCGTCTCGATACCAGTTAGAATATTATGAAATAAAAAATATATGTTAATATTTAAAAAATTGAGGTAACCTACCGTTTTTTATAAAAAAAATTTACTTTTAATTTTTGATATCGAGATTTGTACAAAAGTGAATACTGATCAACTTTTGTTGGAAACATTTTTGTCAAATCATCTGAAGAATATGAAAAATCGCGTTAGCAATGCTCACTTGTGGTGATATAACTTAAACATACTGCCAATTTTATGATAATTGTTATCCAGACACCATAAACAATAGTCTTTATTAATTTAATAAAAAATATCATTTGCAAAAAGTTCATATTTTATCACGAGGAATGCAGTAATCGTTTACTTTCATAGAAATTATTCGGGAAATCTAGTTTGTTAAAAATATTAATTTGCATATGTTCTAGTTACAAATAATCATTATGGATGATAATCTGACTTGGACCTTATTGATGATAATTTGACTTAGACCTAATGTAGCTCTCGCATGATCAGTAGCACAAATAAATTTCTGTCCTCGACAATGCGGTTACTAATACAAATAGCCAAAAATTATTTCCATAATCGATAACGGTTCCTTATGACCAAAAAGAATTGTTGTTGTTTATAATGGATATTTATCAGTCAAAGATAGTATATCATCGATAGTGATTATTTGTAAGTAGAACATATGCAAATTAATATTTTGAATAAACCAGATTTCCCGAATAATTTCTATGAAAGTCAACGATTACTGCATTCCTTTGATAAAATATGAACTTTTTACAAATGATTTTTTTTTATTAAATTAAAAATAAGTATTGTTTATGATGTCTGAATAACAATTATCGCAAAATTGGCAGTATATTTTAAGTTATGTGAATACAATTTCTTTTATAAATTTTTAAAATTTGAAAATTAGTATGACTAAAATCGTCATTAACTGACAAATATACGAAATCAATTCGAAATGAATTCGAAATCAATTCGAAATCAATTCGAAATGAATTCGAAATGAATTCTAGTGTTTGCGATCTTCATTTTAGTCGTTTTTACGAATCGTTAAGACGTCTCACCGGAAAACTCATCGGAAAAAAAATAAGATACGAAAAACGCGATAATTTATTACACAACCCAATAGTTACAAATAATCATTATCGATGATAAACATTATCTCTGACTGGTAAACAATATAAATGACAACAATTCTTTTTGGTCATAACCCAGATAGCACAGGACGACTTAAAGTCGCCGTTTCCATGGCCGTTCTACGTCTTTACGTCTTACGTCTCAGTAAGACGCTTTTTAGACGCCCATAAAGGCATCTTTTCTGGGACGTCGTTTTGACGCACGAAGGAAGGTGCCTTTTATGCATCTCATTTCTGCCGTACAAACGTCGTCTCAGCAAAGATGCCTTTATGTACGTGTAAAAGTTACCTCTTTTGAGACGCCGTTTTCACGTCAGAAATGAGATGCATAAAAGGCATCTGCCTTCAAACGTCAGAACGTCGTCCCAGCAGAGATGCCTTTATGGACGTGTAAATGTTTCCTCTTTCGGGACGCCGTTTTCACGGCAGAAACTATTGAAGTACTTACGAAAATATGTATACCTCTTAATCGTTAATATACTAATACTATGCTTCATTAAAAAAAAGTAGTTTGATTTTTACCTAAAAATTATTTTAACAGAAGTTTATCTCTTATAATAATTAAATAATTATATAATATATTACATATAATTAATACATAATAATTATATAATTAATATATAATAATTATATAATTAACATATAATAATTATATAATTAACATATAATAATTATATAATTAACATATAATAATTATATAATTATTAGAAGAGATAAACTTCTGTTAAATATTTTTTATATAATAATATATATGATTTTTGATATGGTTTAAGCCTATAAGAATAAAAAGTAATGAATCTAATATCAAAGGTTCGCATGGATCAGCGAGAAAGCCATCATGAAGTTAAACGGTAAGTCCAGACTTCGAATCCCGCCCAACTGCATAAAAATTTCTAAATTGTAATAAGGTTTTTTCAAAGACAAAGTGGAATATTCTCTCAAGCAGTGCATAAAAGTAGTAATATATATACAATGTAGATTCTAATTGTTTTTATAACTTTTTCTTAAATTTGAAGATTTTGTGCGTCTGAAAAAGATGCATAAAAGATGCCTAAAAGACGCCCGGAACACGCGTAGAAAGACGCTTAAAAAATGCCTGAAAGACTTCCGACAAGATTCATAAAAGATGTCCAAAAAGGCAACTTTTTTTGCGTCTTTACGTACATCTTAAAGACATCGAAAAGACCTGTGAGAGACGACTTTAAGTCGCACAGTTTTGTAACAAAGACCTGTTAAAGTCGTACAAAGTACGTGAAAAAGACGTAAAAATGACGTGCCACAGACGTAACGTACGACTTAAAGACGTACTTACGTCTTGCGTCAGGCAACTTTTAGACGTACTTTTAGATGGCTTTGTGCTATCTGGGAAGGAACCGTTATCGATGATCGAAATCATTTTTGGCTATTAGCAGTAGTAACCACATTGTCGAGGACAGCAATTTGTTAGGCTACTAATTATGCGAGAGTCAGAATAGATCCAAGTCAAAATCATGTTTGTGGATATATCCGAAATAGCACATTGATGTGGAAAACAAACGAATTCTTTCGACAAGAATAAAGGATAGAGCACGTGTATTCAAGATTTACTTTCGTCGCGACAATTCTTAGAAGAGAGAGTGAGGACCCGACCGATTGTTGTGTATATTGTCGCGGCTCGTTCCCCTCGCCGCGCACCCCGAACTACTCGGTCCGCCCGAAGTGTGCGGGGAGACAGAGAGAGAGAGACGAGCGACGACAACGGCCGAGTCCTCGTTACCGATACATTTTCGGCAGTTCCCCCGCACACGCGCTCAGCACGAGCGTCAGAATAGATCCAAGTCAAAATCATGTTTGTGGTTATATCCGAAATAGCACATTGATGTGGAAAACAAATGACAGGACTCGCGCGAGCTTCGAAAATTTTCTTTTCGTCCCTCTAATGAAATCGTAGTCGTTACAGTAAAATAAGAAACGATTGTGTAGGCAGTGCGAAGTGCTAATGCTCGCCACTCGAAAGTAACTGCGCCCAAACCCCGGTAATCCGCAGTAACCAAATCACTTCAGCGTGTCTTTAGAATACATTGACTATCGCCAAAAAACGCCGAAAAAGTCCACGATCTCACCGAGTCATAAAGCAATAAAAACTCGACCGTGCGCCCCATCATTACTACCATCGTCGGACTCGCACCCGGACCGCCTACCTGCATATAGTAAACTCGTGCCCTACCGTCGAACCTACAGAGGTATCTTGGCACCTAGCTGCTATGATCAGGGCTATAAGATGCGTCAACAAATTTAAATAAAAAAAATAAACGCGTGAAAAACCACGCGCGACAGAAGTGAAACTACTTGCAGTCTAGTAATGTTTAGAAGTAAATTAAGATTGGAAATGGTATATGAAGCGACAACAAGATCATGAACAACTAATACAAACAAACGAGATCAGGAACAACTGATACAAAAACTAGAGGGCTATTGTTGCTCGCTCGCTTCGCGAGCTCGCGGGCAGGACTGCTCTTGCGAGAATGTTAGTGGTACGCATGGCTAATAGGGCCCACAGCTATTAATGTCTTTCATTTTGTGTGTGACTCTCCACGAGCCACACAAACAACTTCTCGATTCGTTAGTTGCTGTATATTATTATTATTATTTATTAAGTGTACGTTTTAAGAAGATTATACGTTTTCAGGGAAATTCAATAGTTTTCTACTTATCAAAATGTTTGCTATATGGCGTCGCATTAAACCAATATCGTATGCTCGTTGCTAGCTTGGTTCCTTGTTATAGCATACTAATGTTGCAAAATAAATTGTCTTAATTAGTTTTTCGCAAACGACACAACTCATCATTATCCGGGTTTGCAGTATTGATCTTGGTTTTCTTCGATACTATTAATTTAAATTTTCTCAAAATATATAAACCGCTCAATTTTGAAACTCTGCTCAGTGCTACATACAACATTTGTAAAGTTCGTATTTCTGATGTTTTAAAATCCATACATACTTTCTCGTATGTTTGTCCCTGACTTTTATGAATCGCAATCGCTTCAGCAGGAACCACTGGAAATTGACTACGTGTAATTTGTTATTTTCCTTCACTCGAAATATTTACTTAATTCGATATTTTTTTATTATTGGTGTTAAATTTTGATTTATATTTGCATTTTTCATATAATCACGATAACGAGTTCTTACTTTCACTCCTACTATGGCCAATTGACAATCTAACCACAATATAGACGGAATTTTAGTATTTACTTGAAAAGTAATAAATTTTAATATTCCGCATGCTCCATTAACCTGTTACGAGCCAGGGCCGCGAGCAGCACGAGTGGCCGGCGAAGGATTATAAACCCAGGGAATATGGTATCAGTTTGTTAATAAAGGCACGCGGACGAACCCAATGCGAAATTGGGGAGCCGCTAGGATTATAGACGACGAGGACGAACCTGACGCGAAGTCAGGGAGCCTCTAGGAATGGAGTCAAACACAGACGAACCTGATGCGAAATCAGGGAGCTGCTAGGAAAGTGAAACTTCGTGAACGAACCCAATGCGAAATTGGGGAGTCACTAGGAACGACGCGCAGACGAACCCAATGCGAAACCGGGGAGCTGCTAGGAGGTTGTAGAATCAGCGCGGACGAACCCAATGCGAAATTGGGGAGCCGCTGGGAAGTTGGATAAAAGCACAGACGAACCTGATGCGAAATCAGGGAGCTGTTAGGATACGGACGAACCTGATGCGGAATCAGGGAGCCGCTAGGATGGTATAGGTTTCGTGGACGAACCCAATGCGAAATTGGGGAGCCACTAGGTAGGAAAAATCTCTATTTGAATAATTGGTAAATAGCGAACGAACCTGATGCGAAATCAGGGAGTCGCTAGGATAGTTAGTAGGCCTCGTAACTAATATAATCTAATTGATACAACCCGAGCGGTAGGGTTGTATCGAGTGAGAACGTTCAATTATTATATTAGGATTTTGGACGATAATAATGGGTTTAATAATCTCAATCTAATTTCCAAACAACACAAATATATTGTAACTATAAAAATCTGTGGTACAGGTGTGTAACTGTCGCGGTTGGAATTTAAAGAAAGATATAGAAAAAGGAATTTACCTAAAACGATGTTCGTTTTTTGACGCACTGGCAATGCGGGGGAATCGGAAACAACTTTAAAAAACTTTGATCCGAAAGGTACTTTAGCCCGATCTCACTATAGTTGCTTTTCCGAAATTACAGCACGACGTGACGCGATACGTGTCTACTGAAGTACTAACCCCAGAGAGTGAGAATCTAAGGGTTTATATACCCCTACAATGAATAGAATACTCTGTTCATAATCTAATCGCGCTTAGAGATTAGGGCATAGGGCCAGACTCTTATTTTGTCGCCTCTAATGAGATCGGGCTAAAAACTCGGTACTAAATCAAAGGGTTCAACTACGATATGAAAGGTTATCTAGGACGCTTCCTGCCAGAGACGATCTGGAAGAGATTCCAATGAGAAAACGAACGGAATCTATTCTCTATCCGTAACAAACCAATCCGTCTTCAACATCAATGTTATTAATTATCATATATTTTATATTAATTTTCAATTTAATCTCAGTTAACAATTCGTTTTGAACTGATTGTTTATTTAAAGATTGTAATATAAATGTTTTTGTACTTTCATCGATATTCTTTGAAAATGTATTCTCGGCGATGATTAACTCACTCTTGCATTGGAATAATTTTCGATTATTGTAAGCGGTTACATTAGCATTAGTTGCATAATTGGAAAAAAATTTTTTTTAATTAAAAAAAACAAGAAAAAATTTTTTTTTTTAATTTTATAAAAAATTTTTTTTTTAATTTTATAAAAAAAAATTTTTTTTAATATATATATATAGTTACGTTTACTTCTTCGGTGGATACGCCTTTCGTATAAATTGCAATGTTTAATCAACTCCTTTCGAAAAAAACTAAAAAACCACTTGACCAAAATGGACCAAAATCTAATCAGCTCTAAGTTACAGCGGGGCACATCGATTGCATCATTCATCATTCCGATCGCGTTGTTACTTTTTCTAAAACGTTAACGAAAAATTTGATTACATAGAAACGGCCATACGCACACACACACACACACACACACACACACACACACACACACACACATACGAACATTTTGCTGAAAATAGTCTAAAATGACTGCAATGACCATGAAACGTGAAGATCTGCTAAACAATCGATTTTCGATTTTCGGGGTAATTACAATAACTTCCCTATGAAATCGGGAAGTTAAAAATAAAAAAAAAAATTTCATTTCAAAAATAATGAACGATCAAAATTTGTGACACAAAGAAGGAGAGCGTATGGGAAATGCTATGAACTATGTCTCTTTCTTTCCCATACGCTCTCCTTCTTTGTGTCACAAATTTTGATCGTTCATTATTTTTGAAATGAAATTTTTTCTATGATTTTTTTTGTATTAGTTGTTCCTGATCTTGTTTGTTTGTATTAGTTGTTCATGATCTTGTTGTCGCTTCATATACCATTTCCAATCTTAATTTACTTCTAAACATTACTAGACTGCAAGTAGTAGTTTCACTTCTGTCGCGCGTGGTTTTTCACGCGTTTATTTTTTTTTCTACCAGCCCAGTAGTATGTAGAATTTTTTTTACTAAAATCCTATCGCTGCAGCATTTTATTCATTGCGATATATACCAAAAATGTTCCATAATAATCTAAGATCGTTGGTTGTCCAAACGGTTGAGGAGTTGGACTACCAAGCGGTAGACCGGGGTTCGAATCCCGTCGGGATAAGAACTTGTTTGTCTCCGTTTTTTTCTCCGTTAAATCTCCGTTTAAATTTTCGCGCCACTCGTCGACTTCCGTAACATCGTTTCCGTCACATCAGAAAATCGGAACCCTCAGCAAAGAAGTTTCACTTCAAAAATATCTGAAGTTTAAGTCTAAAGTACGACATATTTGAACGTTCAGAAAGGCGGTTTCCAGACCACAAAATATGACTGTAATTTCTCTGTCTATCACAATCAATCTTTTTTCTTGTTCCACAATTACTGTTGGTCAATCTGTCCTTAATTTTCCCCCGAGACGCACAGTTTTTGAGAAACATGATTTTGAAAAAAAAACATATTTGTCAACTTTAAACAAATATTGTGATGTCATTAAAAAAAAAGATATTGAAGATTGTTCCGGCTCAGCCTGTACGCTCGACCTCGTCAACGTTATTTTCATGTATAATACTTTAAATTCGAACACCTTAGCGATGACCGTTAGCGCTCAGGAAGATATCGAGCAACGGAGAATAACAATGCGAGCGTCGCGAAGTCATCGTTCCCCGTGAGCGAACGAATTCGCGTGAGAAGCGTCTGAAACCGCGTATCAAACACACATGCGAAGAGAAGAGTGTCGCTCCGAGCGAATCGAATAGACGAACGGTCTAGGACCAAGGAGCCCGTGCTCCCGTTAATTAATAAAGACTTAGTGTTAATTTGAAACGAGGTTCTCGCGTTTCTCAACTTAACCTCGCCTACTTCCTTACTCACGTGAACTGGCAATAAATAAATATTTAGAGTGTTCCGACAGATTCGAAGGGGTCGCGAACAAAGATATTGAATTATTCTTTAGAGCAAAAGATTCTATAGACTTTCCTGAATACAGTGATATTCAATATCAATACATTATGAATGTTTAAACATGTTTAAACAATCGTTAAAGATGGAGAGACAACACTTTTGCGCCAATTTTTGAGAATATTTTTCAGTCTATGTTAAAAAATAAGGGTCCAGCGTAAAATTGAACTACATCACGCGATAGAGCAGACTTTTATTTTGAGATACCACCCTATGAAGTTTGAAATGTCGACGTTTTTTTCGAACCAGCAAGCATTTATCTTCACCCAACATGAGTTGTCGCCAGTGGCGCTCATTACTACATAGAACGGTCTGGGTTAGGGCGTTCGATGGATTAAGGCGCGGTGCTGGCGCGGTGCTGGAGCGTTCTAGTGGGCGGCAAAACTACCAGCGCAGCGTCAATTTGAGGACGGAGCGGCGCTGCAGGCCGGCCGAGGTGCGTCCTAGTAGGCAGCGACCTTTAGTATACCAACTATCTACCACCGGCTGTGCAGTTCGTCGACCTGGCCGTATGTCCCTTACGTTTCGGTACTGCCGTATACCTAAAGACATCTGTGCAGTTCGTCACTGAGTGACCCAGTGACACACATTTCGAAGCAGCAAATGGATTTACCTGGACGCTCGCCAGGTCGGAGGTATATTTATAAACTCTCCCAACACAAGCGCGCGCCAATCGCCAGTGAGCTCGAGTGCGAGCCAATACAAGGGCGCCACCGGCAAGCGAATGAGCGCGGCACTCTCGATGGTCCGCGCTCCGGTTTTATCGCTATATAAGGCGCAACGGAACGCGAGCGAAGCGGAGTCTTCTTGGAGCTTCCTCGGTGATCGTTGGCGATCAGTCCTTTTCAGGACTACTAGGAAACCGTCCGTGACAACCAACACGAACCGAGGGTACCGTTCCAAGGAGAAACAACTCCTCAACGTTCCGCCGAACGCAGGGACTAGCCGTGCCACGGGACGCGGTGGATCGTTTCGTCGTTGCGGAGCGGTGAGTGCGTTTCCCTCAGGTCCTTCTGAGACGCGTACGTTCGCACCACGATTATTGGGTCCATCCAGGACGTGGTGCGGCGCCTTCCGCCGCGCCGACTTTCCAGTGCGCTCCGTCTGGCCTCCGGTGCCGTCACATGTCGGTTACTTCCTGAGGATCTAGCCTTGGGGTACCGTTCCAGTAACGGCGGGTACGTTTCCCTCAGGCCCCTCCGAGGCGCGTACGACCGCAGCCGTCATCACAGGTCCTTCTGTGGAGGACTGCGGCGCCTTTACCGGGACCGGGACCGGGATTGATAAAGAATGCGTCGCCGCCGTTTTGGAGTCACGCGACCGACGCACAGTGGTCCAAATCGAGAAATTCAGTGACTTTTGACCCAATAACGAACTTTCTTGTATTGATACCTGATCAATGAACATTGCTTCCCAAATGTCCATAGACCTCGGAAATGGAGAAATTAGTACAATTTATTAAATATTATAGTTGTAATAAATGTTGAAAGTTGGACAGTTTAAGAAGAGTATTTTTCACGAAAAAAATTGCTTCACTTTGATGCGATGCCCTGACGTTCCTATTTAATATTTTCTCGCGCTTTTTTTTTTAAATAAAAGAGCAGATTTTTGCGATAAGAAATCGTATCTTACATTATTAATTAGTCTGCATAATATATTAAAAGTTAATGCTGGACTAAATGGAGAAAATTTTAAAAAATTTTTATAATCGGTAAGAGATATCTTTAAAGTCCCAGGAAGTCCCAGTTTCTAACAAATTGGACTATTTTCAGTACACCTTCCTCTATATGATGGTATAAAAATTATTTCTGCACTCTTCCGCCTTTGCAAATTATAGCAGTTTAAAGCTGTCAATGTTACGTCGCGCCGCGTCCCCTTACGTTTTACGGACTACACTTGTATTCTCCGACCACACTTCCAAAGAGATACGGAATTCTTTTCAACGAACTGTTTAGATTAGAGTTACTTGAAATGTTTATGCTATGGTGTAGATAAGGCTTCAAATGTGTCTTCGACTTTCAGTCTGCATTTAGTATCGACAGAACCATTCGAGCTGCCACAGTGAGACCTCTCAGAGCATTTTTCCGCTGTTGATTTTTATTTTATTTATTTTATTTTGTTTTAATCATTTTATGATTTGTGTTAATAGTTCGTAGTGTTTTAATTTACTTTATAAACTAAACTTAAGTTTTATTAGTGTTTTTATTGTATGTGATTTAAATTTTAATTATATTTTGTACTGTTTTTAGTATAATTTGTATATTATATGGATACAAATGGTTTTTTGTTTAGTATATTATATGGAATCATTAATAATTAAATAATAGAAAAGGCAGGCTTTGAAATGGATCGACTATAAAAAATTATGCTAGACAAAACCAATTGAGAATGAAGACCGACAAAGTATAAACAAATATTATTTTTTTATATTTCATGTTCTTCGTTGTATGCTATTATTATTATATGACGAAACCATTATTGTTATCACATTTTTATCACAAAAGATTCACAAAAATGTTACCAAATTATTTTATATTATATACAATATTACAAATATTATCAATTATAAAAAATATCTTTTGACACAGTTATGTGACGTTTTTACCTTACCCGACTCCTCAAATTTACATTTAACCCATTTCATTAAACATTGCATGTGTGAAACATTAATATAAAATACACACTTTGTTTTAGATTCCGGGTCGATTCGGGAAATCGGATCGATACCAGGACTCTAAGGTTAATAATTAAACTGAAACTTGGGTGGATCGACGAAACGTTACGAAAGGCGATTCGGAGGTGATCGGAATAACGTAACGAGTGTCGTGTTATCGTGTCAATAGACGAACTGATCGATCAGCTGGGCGCGTCGATCCATCGCGTCAGCTCCCCCTGCCGCGCCCGCGAGGCCCGGGCTGCTCGATCCACCCGTTGCGCTCGCGGGGAGCGTCGGGGCGGTGCGGGGACGACGGCGCGCCGAACTGATCGATAGATCGATGTCATAGTTTATTCAAATTCATATTACAGGTGGTCAACATAGTAGAAAATCTCTAACACACTTAGAAAGAAAAAAAAGGTTTGGAAGACTGTATTTAAACAATTTTTTTTTAGTGAAAAATATCAATGAAAATTAATTAAAAATTATTGTTTGAACAAATAAAAAAATATTAATTTCTCTTTAGTTCAAATTGACTATTTTTTTAAATGAATTTTAGTGCAAATTTCATCCCGATATCTCTTATAGTACAAAAGTTATAACGAAAAGTCACTGAATTTCTCGATTTGGACCACTGTGCGACGTCTCCCCGAACGCGTCACGCGCTACGCAAGCCGTCCGCTGCGCTCGTATCCGTTATCACGTCAGACGTGCAGATCTGAGATGTACGTTGGAGTGATCTTGTGAATGACACGGATTCGCGATTACTAGATCGAGTGATATTTCTTTTGTACATTTTTATTGATCCTGTGGATTACACGGAGTCGCAGTTACGAAAGGGAGTAACATTTTCGTTTGTACGTTTTGCTTACTCTTGGAAATTATACGGAGTCACGACCTCCCGACAGAATGATATTTCTTTTGTACGTTTTGATCGATCTGGTGGGTCACCCGAAATCACGGCTTCTAGATAAAATATTCTTTTGTACGTTCTGTGTAATCCAGGTAATCATACGGAATCGCGGCTTCTAAATCAAAGCATGTTTTCTTTTGTACATTCTGTGTAACCCGGGTAATCATACGGAATCGCGGCTTCGAAATCAAAGCAATTTTCTTTTGTACATTCCGTGTAAGCCGGGTAATCGTACGGAATCGTGGTTTCTAGTGTGACGTGGCAGCTTTTGCCGACGTCTTCTCGAACCTTCTAACAGAGACCGGGTCACTTTTTCGACCATCAGAATCGAAACGGGCGTTGCGATTGATCTCCCTGGAGACGGCCGAGTCCCAGTGGAATAGTATTATCGCGCTTGAATGTCGCGCCGCTGGGCGCGACACGAGGTTTCAGATCCGGCTACTAACCATAGGAGATTTCGATGCCCATCTTCCGCTGCTAATTGGCGAGAAAGTTCGAGAACAGACACCCGGAGAACCTATCGCAAGCCGGCGAGTACGGAGAAGACAACGGGGATTGGACCGAGCCCGGATCCGTCAACCCGGAGACATCGACGAGGCATTTACGATAGAGGGACGAACAACGGCCCAACCTTGTCGATTCTCGCCCGGGCAGGGCCATGAGAGCCCACCCGGAATGGCTCGCGTCCACCCTTACCGCCCTCGCAGCGTTAGCGGACGCCGCCTTGAGAAATTAACAATTTTCGAAGGCACGGGTCCGAATCCTTTAGATTCGGCCCTGCAGCGAGGAGCCACGCGATAGGCCCCGAGTGTCGCCACAGCGAGGATGGATGAGGAAGTAGAGGGGATGCCTCGCTTCCGCGTTCCGAGCCGACACGAAGTAGGTCACTAGGCCGAAGGATTGCATACAAATAAGTACCGCTCTGTAATCGCGTATTGTAGAAAAGTTGAGATCGTGCGACCATTGTACCAGGAAACGAGTCCACGAATTTGGTAAGTACCGGTCAGTTTTCGGTGTAAAATAATTGTGAATACTCGTGTTGGCTCGGGGCATAGTTTTGATAGAAATTCTAACCTCGCGTCGTGTGCCACGAGCTTCGGCGTGTCCCACGACCGGGACGAGCTCTCCCGAGAGGAACGCCGGGCCGTGTATCGTAGCGTCCCCGAATGCTGCGTGATACGGGGCGTACGATAATTCGTTTTCGATTCGTATTCGGAGATCCTCGAGACGTTCCACGGTGGGACGACGCGACGCGCCCGTTTCGTTCTCGTCGCGTTCTTTGCCGTCCTCGCCTAGTCAAACAGTAGTAGATCGCGTATTCTATCGGGGCTCGGTAGATTTCGTGCCCTTCTGGGCTTGTATCATTTACGCGGAGGCCTGTAACTACCGAGCTCGACGCGAAAGAATAGAAGTCACGCGCGTACGGCCGAACTACCGCCGAAGATTCTCGACGACGCGCCGGCAAATATTTTGACTGCCGCCGGTTCATGCCGGTGGCTTGTATCGACATCCCGTTCTAAATAAACGGTAGTAATTTGCCCTGAAATCCTTCTATTCATTTCGCCTGTGAGAAACGTTCCCGTCGCGGGGAATGCCCCGTCCTTTTTCCCACGTGGAATCCTGGCCTGTGCCATCACTATCCAAGGCATCCACGCAGTCCTCGCAGATTCGAAAGAAGTTCGCGTAGAGACAAAAGTTTCGCGTGGTACGGTAACGTGCCTGGCGCCCGAGTATCGATCTACGGTCGATTAAATATTGTCCTATTTCGAGTCTGCGAGTGGCTGTTTGTCCCGGGAGGACCACGTTTCGCGCGACCGAGCGTGGCCCGGTCTTTCGGCCATAATTTCCCGAGTCCGGTTGCCGATTTCGTAAGGAATCGGTAAACGGCGTGACACTAGATAGGGTGATACTCTCTTTAAAATGTTCTAAGTCGTCCAGGTAGTCAAACGGAGTCGCGGTTTCAGAGAGAATAGCATTTTCGTTTTGTATGTTTCGATCGATCGTGCGAGTCATACAGAGCAGCGAGTTCAGGAAGCGTGTTCGATAGTAAATATTTTAGTTTATATCTCCGGGTGATCGACACGAGTCGTGCGTGGTTGCGGACTGGTGTCCCGTTCTTGATAGTGGGGGACTACCCATTGTAACCCGAGGCTAGGCGCCTCGAGCGCACAATGTGAACCGAACGATACAACGAAGTCTCGTCACTGTAACCGAATCCGGTTTCTTGTTCTGTGTCTCGCGACCGAGCGGTCAACGATCGACACCCAATCCGTCCGATCTCCGTAACCCGCCGTCACGGCCGATTGTACTTAGTCCGTGCACCGCAGTACGCTGCGGGCAGTTGTTTATTGAATAAACGTTGTTTGTGTTTTCCACCGATTTCGCTGTACGATTGATTGATATTTCCCTCGAATCCTGGTGACTCACTGAGCCCAAGGCACCGCGAAATCGGACTGTTACAAAGTGAGTTTTTAATTCAATCAGTTTCTGCTTCTTCTCTTTTTTTACAATTATCTCGTAAACTAAAGCCGATCGCCACAAGGTCTAAAGAGAAATGTTGTTCAGAATAATGGTCTTGACAACATATCCAAAGCTCATCGAAATCGGAGAGGATTCACATTATCGAGAAACTCTTGATCGTGGCGATGTCACGGCATACCACCGACACACGCTTGCCGGCACGGCGGGCCAGGGCGCGCTCTGATTGGTCCGTGTTTTTCGTTAATAACTCCTAAATAAAGCCGCGGCTGACATTGGTGCAAAGGAAAATGTCGCTTCAAATGGTCTCAGAAACCACCCCCTTTCGGGATTTTCACGAATTTTGGGACACCCTGTATATGTCAAAAAACACGAGTGATCTTGAAAAAACGATTAGAAAATTACAATTTATAAAAAACGATTCTTCCATCTGATTCGTCTTTTGAAACCATTTAGATTACGTTAGAAGCATTTTTCATATTTTCAGAGGTAGAGGAGATATTTACTTATAAATGTACTGCGCCGTAACAAAACTTAAAAAAAGTTGGCTGATACTGATGATGTAGCACTCTCGGACCATTGCTGAACCTGATACGTTTATTTATCACAACAATCATGAAAACCAATTCTAAATAACACCCATTGAAGTACACGTTTGAAGAATTACACAACCAAATATACATATTACTTACTTATTGTATATGTGTATATGTATACAGGGTGTCCCAAAATTCGTGTCGTTCCTGGAAATGGGAGGTTCCTTGTGTCATTTCAAGCGACATTTTCCTTTGCACCAATGTCAACCGCGGCTTTGTTTAGCAGTTATTAACGAAAAACACAGACCAATCAGAGCGCGCCCTGGGCCGCCGCGCCGCGCCGCGCTCCCATCAGAGCGTTGACGGTACGCCGTGACATCGCAACGAACAAGAGTTTCTCGATTATGTGAATGCTCTCCGATTTCAATGAGCTTTGGATATGTGGTCAAGATCATTATTCTGAACAACATTTCTCTTTAGAATTTGTGGCTGTAGGCTTTAGTTTACGAGATTATCGCGAGAAACTTTACTTGTAAATTCATTATGGGCGTTCATGATAGCGGACAGGGCCTGCTAATGTATTCGAAACTAAAGCCGACCGTCAACCATTTCAAAGGAAAAAGATATTTAAAACGTCGAGTTTTATAACATTATTTCAAGGTCATTGAAATCGATGAAGACCCGGATCATCCTTACCCGACTTACGACAAATTTACCCGAACGAGAAAAGAGGCAGAAACTGATTGTTTTAAAAACTTACTTATTCAGCCGTAAATCCATTTGCTGCTTCGAAATGTGTGTCAATGGGTCAGTCGGTGACGAACTGCACAGGTGTCTTCAGGTATACGACAGTACCGCAATCCAAGGGGCGTACAGCCAAGTCAACGAACTGCACAGCCGGTGGTAGATAGCAGGTATACGACACCCTGACGGATACGCGGTCAACGATCTGGACTTTTCACTTTCACTTTCAAATCGATAAATAAATCACATGTCTTTTTCACACAGATGCACTAATAACAATTGCAATATCACTTGTATTGCAGCACAATAAAATTTAAATCACAACTTTCTAAAAGAAGAACATCCCGAATTTTTCTTTCACTTTTCACTGTACGGTCAAACGTACGTTTCCACACTGGGAATATTTCACGGCGACAGTCGATGCACTAAAATCCTTCGAAATCGACGAACTGATCGACGAACTCACAATTATTTGGCACGTATACGGTGTCGGATGTATGGCCGCTCTCGCCTGATATACCTGAACGTGGCACCATCATCGCGCCCGCAGAGGCCGTAAGCGAGAACGATATGAAAATTGTCTTGCGAACTGAGCATGATGCGACAGAGACTTAGACTGACTGCAGCTTCCCAAAAATGCTGCGGACACCCCCGAATATCCGCACCACAAAGGAAAACTGAGGATACAGGAACATTATAAAAAAACACGTGTTTTGCAGGAGTTGAAAGTGCAGCAGTGTGACTCTTGCCTTTCCTCCACGATAGAAAACAGGGATCCTCGTCTCCGTGGAAGGGATCGTGCCATAAATCAGAAATCTGCAGTTACTCGGGAGTGTCCGCTGGATACCGGAACGGAAAAATTTTCTCTTGCACATGTCGAGTTTACGAATTCTTCTTCGTCCGTGCAATTAATTTCCTTATTTCTCGACAAAGCAAAGATGGGGGTTTCATTATTCATTTTATTCAAATAAAAAACAAAAAGAACATTAGAAAAAATAAGGATGCTACTATGACATTTTTCACTTTTTAAAATGATTGCGAGAAAAAATACATCTTTGGATTTTTTCAATTGACTTGGAGAATTTTTATTTTGTATTTACTTCCACAGTCTAGTCAAAATTATAAAAATAATATTAGATTCTTAGATATGAAATGTCCAATTTAAGCATGCAAAAGTAATGAATAGACTGCGTATCTTCAGGCACAATAAAAATTGTCAATATTCGCAATCACTCGTAAGTTTTCTTCCGCGCATGTCGAATTGCACTGTTGGTAAATTTTTCGTTACCGTGTCCCACGGACAGTGCAGAGTTCTGATTTATGGCTCGATTCCCTTCCGCGGAGACGGGGATCCCTGTTTTCTATCGTTCGAAAGTCCTGCATCGTACCTCAGACGTCGCGGGTAAAGATCAAGCGGCGCATACCAGAAATCTTTTAGGACTTAGTGCACGGCCGAAAAAGAATTCGTAAACTCGACATGTGCAAGAGAAAATTTTTCCGTTCCGGTATCCAGCGGACACTCCCGAGTAACTGCAGATTTCTGATTTATGGCACGATCCCTTCCACGGAGACGAGGATCCCTGTTTTCTATCGTGGAGGAAAGGCAAGAGTCACACTGCTGCACTTTCAACTCCTGCAAAACACGTGTTTTTTTATAATGTTCCTGTATCCTCAGTTTTCCTTCGTGGTGCGGATATTCGGGGGTGTCCGCAGCATTTTTGGGAAGCTGCAGTCAGTCTAAGTCTCTGTCGCATCATGCTCAGTTCGCAAGACAATTTTCATATCGTTCTCGCTTACGGCCTCTGCGGGCGCGATGATGGTGCCACGTTCAGGTATATCAGGCGAGAGCGGCCATACATCCGACACCGTATACGTGCCAAATAATTGTGAGTTCGTCGATCAGTTCGTCGATTTCGAAGGATTTTAGTGCATCGACTGTCGCCGTGAAATATTCCCAGTGTGGAAACGTACGTTTGACCGTACAGTGAAAAGTGAAAGAAAAATTCGGGATGTTCTTCTTTTAGAAAGTTGTGATTTAAATTTTATTGTGCTGCAATACAAGTGATATTGCAATTGTTATTAGTGCATCTGTGTGAAAAAGACATGTGATTTATTTATCGATTTGAAAGTGAAAGTGAAAAGTCCAGATCGTTGACCGCGTATCCGTCAGGGTGTCGTATACCTGCTTTCTACCACCGGCTGTGCAGTTCGTTGACTTGGCTGTACGCCCCTTGGATTGCGGTACTGTCGTATACCTGAAGACACCTGTGCAGTTCGTCACCGACTGACCCATTGACACACATTTCGAAGCAGCAAATGGATTTACGGCTGAATAAGTAAGTTTTTAAAACAATCAGTTTCTGCCTCTTTTCTCGTTCGGGTAAATTTGTCGTAAGTCGGGTAAGGATGATCCGGGTCTTCATCGATTTCAATGACCTTGAAATAATGTTATAAAACTCGACGTTTTAAATATCTTTTTCCTTTGAAATGGTTGACGGTCGGCTTTAGTTTCGAATACATTAGCAGGCCGTGTCCGCTATCATGAACGCCCATAATGAATTTACAAGTAAAGTTTCTCGCGATAATCTCGTAAACTAAAGCCTACAGCCACAAATTCTAAAGAGAAATGTTGTTCAGAATAATGATCTTGACCACATATCCAAAGCTCATTGAAATCGGAGAGCATTCACATAATCGAGAAACTCTTGTTCGTTGCGATGTCACGGCGTACCGTCAACGCTCTGATGGGAGCGCGGCGCGGCGCGGCGGCCCAGGGCGCGCTCTGATTGGTCTGTGTTTTTCGTTAATAACTGCTAAACAAAGCCGCGGTTGACATTGGTGCAAAGGAAAATGTCGCTTGAAATGACCCAAGGAACCTCCCATTTCCAGGAACGACACGAATTTTGGGACACCCTGTATAATGATACTTTTATATTTAAATGTACAATAAAAGGAAATCAGTATAAAGATAACAGTGTGTTATAAAAAATACATGGAATTATGAAACTGGCTACAAACTCAACAGAATTTTTTCTAATGGTTCGTGAAGTAAATATCTACGTGTTCTACTACAGTAAATTCGCGTTTTCTGTCAACGACCGCGCACGCGATGGTAGTCAGGTCAGTATCGCCAAGTCGATAAAATCGAGGGGAATGCAATGCACCGTGGTCTACGGTCTCAGTGGGGCAGAGTTGGGCAGTAATTAATTACATCTTCAATTACACGTGCAAAAGTGGACTATAATTACAATAAGAAAACGTTTAAATGCTCCAAAACATAAAAATTAGTGGTTTAAAAGAACAATTACACTGAAGTAATTGTTAGACTCAATTAGAATTGCTATAATTGTGTTAAGTAATTGCAATTACTGCTTTCGCAATTACTGTAATTGTAATTCTGATCCGAAATTACAATTAATGGTTGAGCCAAAGTACATAATTGCAATTACCAATTACAATTACATATAATTGTCATTTTATTTCTGCAATTTCCAAGTCATTTTAATGCAATTACAAGTAATTGTAATTGGTAGTTGCAATTACAAGTAATTGTAATTGGTAGTTGCAATTACAAGTAATTGTAATGGGTAGTTGCAATTACTTAACGCTAAAATGACACTAAAAAAAGATAATTAGATACCTACTCAATGGAAATGTTTAAAAAGAAGAAACAAAAAGCATATGTTAGGAAATATTTATTATTTATTAAATACATTATATAATGGGAAATATTTATTATTTATTAAATATTTATTGTAGCTAATTATTTTTGTTGCACCGAACCCTGGGTGAAGTGTCCGAGTCTTAATTAACCAAACAGTCGTTTATACTGCGGAAGGAATCGAGGTGGTATTAAACTCAGCGAAATACTTAATGGAGGCCGAGTTTCTACGACCTCCGCAACAATTTTAATTAACCAAGTATATTTCGGGATGTACAAAGAAGTTATCCACTGACGAATAGTACGATAATTCACATAATACTCCGCGGGACTTTTGATGCCGTACAGCTTCGGACGCGGAAGGCTTGTTACGCTCATAAATTGAACTGATTAGATTTACTCGCGGCGAACGACAATGTTGTAGTAATAGGGGATACAAAAGACGTTCCCCTGCGAATTAGCGCTGCTATTTATATTCACGGCAGTTCGACAGTTGACGCTGTTTTTGGAAAGAAAAACCCGAGAACGGTGGCGGGCGAGTTCGAAGGATGCCCCTCATGGTTACTGCTGCCGTGTTTAGTACACAGGCGGTCGGCTCGGCGTTTACATATGAGTTCATTCACTTCGGTTCGATGTCAAACCCGTACAGCTGAGAAAGAAAAACGCCAAACATGTGAGCGTGTTCTTATGATCGGAGTTTCGACTTCGAATCTATCTGAGGGCATGCGATCCTTTACCGCGGTCTCGAACTCGCGGCCGGTACGCGTCAAACAATACCGCCCGTCTTGCGCGAACGCGCAATCGAAATGTAACCCGCAGCGTACGAGTCATGCCCAGCTGGAATAGTCGCGAGCTGGAAGCGTCCACCCGTACTGAGCTGGCCGCTGGTCTGCGTTTAGGGTGCCTGTAGTTTCGATGAATGCGATGTCTTTGCTGGTAGCCGGCGAGACCAGATTTTATGTCGTTGTTAGCTGTCAAAGTGGATTACTGCGATGAAGGGACGATGGGACGAATTGCGTAGTTCCTTTGTCCCTTGAGGTTTTATTGGTTCCTGTAACAGACTCGGTGATTGGTTAATGGGGGAGTGCGGGACTCAACGTTAGTTAACAGGCAAGATGCACAACCGGGTAATGGGACGAAGACATGCTGAGGTCTTCGTACGGACCTCGACGACTCGAACGTTTCCGTCTTTTCCGGGGAACGTTTTTTGAATTCTCCCCATTTCCCATTTGTTTGGTGGCATTGTTGGATTTTCAAGGAGGACGATGTCCCCTTCCTGTATCTGCTTCTGCTTGCTGGACCACTTGTAACGGGATTGGAGTTCCTGCAAATACTGTCGCGACCACGTTATCCAGAGCAGTTCATGCAATTTCTGCATACTTTGCTGAATACGTCCGCCTGTTAAGAACTGTCCTGGCGTCAATATTTCGAGACAATCTACGTCGTCTCGTACTCGAGTTAAAAGGCGCGAATTGAGTGTAGCCTCGATTTTGCCGAGCAGTGTGGCCATTTCTTCTGCGGTGGGGGTGAATGTCCTGACTATACGCTGCAGATGATGCTTGACGGAGCGTACCGCAGCCTCTTGCATTCCACCGTGATGCGGGGCGCCCGGGGGGTAAAAAGACCAGTCGACGCGTAGTTCCGAGCATCGAGTTTTAATTTCCGGTGACCCGACGATCGTGACGAAATCCCGGGCGAGCTCCCGAGCGGCACCGACGAAATTTGTGCCGTTGTCTGAGACAATCGTTCGCGGGATTCCCCGACATGAGATGAATCGGTCGAATGCCGCGAGGAACGCATAGGTCGAGTAATCATGGACCAGTTCTAAGTGAACGGCATGTGTCGCGAGACAAATGAATACTCCGATGTATGCCTTGTGCGTTTGTTTACCGCGTCCCGCTGCGTCTTGCACCTGGTAAGGTCCCGCGTAGTCGATCCCGATATTCGCGAACGGGGCAGAAGGGCGACAACGAGCCGGCACCAGGTCCTGCATTATTTGCGTGGCGGTCTTCACTCGCCATCGCGCACATCTTACGCAGCGGTGAATGATCTGGCGCGCGGAATCACGGATACCGATGATCCAATACTTCTGCCGCGCGGTAAACACCGTTATTTGAGTGCCGCCGTGTACCGTGCGCAAGTGCGCATCCCGGAGGATTAGTTGCGACACGTGGTGCTTTGGCAAATTAAGGGGTGTTTCGTTTCCCAGGGCAGAAATGAATTTCGCAGCCGGTCTCCTACTCGTAGAATATCGAAATTATCCAAGTAGGGATTGAGTTTTAAGAGAGGGGATCGCGAATTTAAACTCTTGGAATTCGCGATCGCGGTGATTTCCGTTGAGAATGTACTCGTTTGTATCGTCCTGAGAATTTTCGTTTTCGCGGCTCGAAGTTCGGAGACGGTTAGATAAGACTGCTCGGCTTCGGTTTTGTGACGCGTTTTGTCAATGAATCGTTGCACGTAACCGAACACCCGGATTAAGCGAAGCCAAGTGGAAATTCGAAGCAGGACGTCCCATTCCTCGAGGTGCGTAGTCGTGAGGACTGCGGCCTTACTTCTTCCTTCTTCCGTGTCGAACCTTTGCTGAGGTGGCCACTGTTGCTCGTTCTCCTTTAACCACGACGGTCCCTCGATCCAAAAGGTCGAAGCCAGAAGATCCGCTGCTTTGACTCCGCGAGAATTTAAATCGGCAGGATTTGATTTCGTCGGTACGTGCTTCCAAATTGCCGTTGGTAGCGTCGTGTGGATTTTCGAGGTCCGGTTTGCGGCCGTAGTTTTCCAGGTGGCAGGGTGTTTCTGAAGCCAGGCAAGGACGATGGTTGAATCTGTCCAACATACGACTCGACTCGCGGCTACTTGAATGGATCGAATCACAAGGTCCATTACGTCGGTCAACATTACAGCACCGCTTAATTCTAGGACGGGTATCGACAGGGCTTTGATCGGTGCAACCCGCGATTTTGCTGCAATCAGCGTGGTGTACGTATTGCCACTGAGTGAGGACACCCTTGCGTAGATCGCACATGAGTAAGCCGCATTGGAAGCGTCACTGAAGCCATGAAGCTGCATCTCAAGCAAATCCGGGCGGTAACGAATCCAACGTGGTATCCGCATTGCATTAAGGGCGCGCCAGTCCACGCAGAACGAATTCCAAGTCTCGTGAGTCGTATCCGAAACCTTATTGTCCCAGTCGATCTTTTCGAGCCATTGCTGTTGCATGAGGATCTTTGCTCGGACGATCACCGGAGATAAGCCCAATGGGTCGTAAAGCGTCGCGATTTCCGATAGCAACTCACGTTTGGTCATCGGAACGTCGCGGGCTACGAAGCGATGCAGATCAAAGGAGAACGCGTCGTCCGATGGGGTCCATTTTATTCCAAGGACTTTTAGGTTGGATTCATGAAAGATCCGTAAATCCACAGCATGAGAATGATTTGAGGCCGGAATCTTTCTGAGTAAATCCTGATCGTTGCCGGCCCACTTACGCAGGTTAAATCCTCCTCGCGCCGTTTTCTGTCCGGTGCTCCGAGAAAGACATCGTCGACGTATATGTTCTCCTCGAGCGCCGGTGCCGCGAGCGGAAAGTTGGCTCCCTCAAGATTATTCAGCTCCCGAATTACTCGCATGGACAAGTACGGGGCGCTCGTTGTGCCGTACGTGACCGTATTCAGTTCATATGCCTCGAGTTCGTTTGTTGTCATGTTGTTCCAGAGGATGCACTGGTATTTCCTGTCGTCTGCATGTATGAGGATCTGTCGAAACATCTTTTCGATATCCGCGACGAACACGTATTCGTAGAGGCGCCACCTGAGGAGTATCTTGGTGATGTCCTGTTGTAATTTGGGCCCCTGGTACAGCAAATCGTTGAGGGAATAACCGCTCGACGTTTTGTGTGATGCGTTAAAGACGACGCGTAACTTGGTCGTCAGACTTTCTTCCCGAACGACGCGACGGCGCGGTGCGGGATGTACGATCGTGTCTTCTCGATTCTATCGAGGCGCGACATGTGCCCGAGAGACTCATATTCGCGTATGAACGCACTATACTCCAGCTTGACTTTCTCGTTACGTTCGAAGGTGTGTTCTTAGCGCTTTAGCGACAAGACGGCTCCGCGAAAGGAATTCCCGAGGAAATCGTCGGGAACGGGTTTACAAAATGGTAAACGCACGGTAAACCGGCCGGAGATGTCACGGGTATAAGTATCGGTGAAGTGCTGCTCACAGTGAGTCTCCTTCGGCGTGAGAGGACGAGACTCTGGAATTGTTTCTGTTTCCCAGAAGCGAGACAGGACCTTCTCCGGTGGATACTCTGTGACCCCATGATGTATCGTTATCGTGGAGTGCGAGGTGACTGTGCCGTGCAACCTTCCCGACAATATCCATCCGAACGCGGTGTTTTGAGCGACGAGTCCGCCCGGTCGCGAGTGTCGTATACCGGGGCGGATGACTTCACTGAACAATTCTGCCCTTAGTAACAATTCGATACGCTGATTCGACGCAGGAGTGGGGTCGGCTAATACGAGGTCAGAAAACGCTGCGTAGCTCTCCACGTGGATCGTGGGTGGAACGTATCGCGAGATATGACGTACTATGTGTGCGCGGCTGGAAGTGACCGGCATTGAGGCTCCGGCAGCACCGATCCGTATGTGCGTACTGTAGTCAATGTGACTCGTGTAGTCACCTCCGAGTCCTGTGACGGAAATCGGCGATCGGGTTTTCCTCAATTGGAGGTTGTGAAGAAGGAGGATTGTAAACCTTGATCCAGTAACGCGCGCACGAGTCGCGACCGGCCATCCGGGGCGTAGACCTTCACGATAGCGGTGGCTAATAGGACGGTTTTTCCTACGGGTGGTGCGGTTTCGGCGAAGCACGCGTCGATGTCATCATATGTCTCCGGCTCGAAGGACCAATTTGTTGCACCGAACCCTGGGTGAAGTGTCGGCGTCTTAATTAGCCAAACAGTCGTTTATACTGCGGAAGGAATCGAGGTGGTATTAAACTCAGCGAAATACTTAATGGAGGCCGAGTTTCTACGACCTCCGCAACAATTTTAATTAATCAAGTAGATTTTGGGATGTACAAAGAAGTTATCCACTGACGAATAGTACGATAATTCACATAATACTCCGCGGGACTTTTGATGCCGTACAGCTTCGGACGCGGAAGGCTTGTTACGCTCAAAAATTGAACTGATTAGATTTACTCGCGGCGAACGACAATGTTGTAGTAATAGCGGATACAAAAGACGTTCCCCTGCGAATTAGCGCTGCTATTTATATTCACGGCAGTTCGACAGTTGACGCTGTTTTTGGAAAGAAAAACCCGAGAACGGTGGCGGGCGAGTTCGAAGGATGCCCCTCATGGTTACTGCTGCCGTGTTTAGTACACAGGCGGTCGGCTCGGCGTTTACATATGAGTTCATTCACTTCGGTTCGATGTCAAACCCGTACAGCTGAGAAAGAAAAACGCCAAACATGTGAGCGTGTTCTTATGATCGGAGTTTCGACTTCGAATCTATCTGAGGGCAAGCGATCCTTTACCGCGGTCTCGAACTCGCGGCCGGTACGCGTCAAACAATTTTATATTTCACAAAAACAATGACCATTACTTTTCAAAATGACCACCATTTCAAAGTTGGAGTCTAAGGATTGTAGAGCAGTATTAGTTCGAAAAAATATTTGCTTTATAGCGGGGTAGGCTTCAAGCATTGAATGTGGTGAAGGGTCCGAGAAAAAAGGAATAGGGTGCAATGCGAATAGCGGGTCCCCTATTCCCTTCGGCTCGGACATTAGATATTGTGGAGGGGCGTCTTATGAGCCGTCCCGGGTGAGGTTAGGTTTTTAGTGGGTATGGGGTACGCCGAACACCTGCGACCTGAGTCCCACGCTACCCCGTTCTGGGATGTGCCTAAATGCATTTTCCCCCTAATCCGTAAAAAAAAGGCTTCAAGCATTGAATAAGAAATCGATTTATCCAAAAAATAATTACTAATTTGTAACTGAGCTTTCGTTTCTTTTTCACGTTCAGCATAGGCTCTGCCTCCGTCATCCGCGGATTCAAAAAGATTCAAATATTGCACAGGTGCGCTATCTCCGCCCTCCAAAAAGCATAATAAATAATAAATATTTCCTAGTGAAAACTACTGTAACGGCCCTTGTTTATCGGTGTACGGGTTCCTCGCGGCGGTACTCATCGGTGCCGATGTAGCTCGCCGATCCAGGGTTCGAAACGGTGATGTGTTTAGTAAATAAAGCGAGACAAGTGTTTCGGAATGTAACGGTGCCTGCTGCCTGGCGGCTTCTAGGATACGGTGTTTTCGGACACGGTGCGTCTAGACGCAGTACGCGGTGCTCGCGGACACGGTGTTACTGGACGCGGTGCGCGATGCTCGAGGATACGGTACCCGTGGTACGGTGTAGCCGAACGCGGTCGTAATTAACGGGACGACGAACTCGGTGGTGTTACCCGGACCTGTAGGTTGGATACTGGTGACAGGAGATCGGTAAACAGGAGGAGTTCGATCGGGGCTATCGCCGTGATCGTCCTACCTAGGCCGGGTTTCACCGACTCTACGATGTTGGTGACGCACCGTCCATCTTTCCTCCGGACAGTCCTTGGGTGAGTTTTAAAAAGGTGACGCACCTAGTCTCGCTCAACCGACCTCGTGGACCACTCGCTTCACGAGGGTGCAGGTGACGCACTGTGCTTTTCTTCTGCAGGTGACGCACTGGGCGGTTCTTCGGCGAAGTTGAAGGATGACGCACCACTTCTTGTTCGGTCGTTTTCGTGGACGACTCGTCACACGAAATCACCGGTGACACACCGGGGTGTTTTCCAGGTGGAACACGGTTCTCACCGGCGGAGGTGCAGGATGCAGGGCAGGAGATGCTTCGGCGAAGTTGAAGGGTGACGCACCACTTCTTGTTCGGCCGTTTCCGTGGATGACTCGTCACACGAAATCACCGGTGACGCACCGGGGTGTCTCCTCGGTAGGACACGGTCCTCACCGGGATGAACCAGGATGCCGTTGACATGTAGTCGACGGCGGGTAACTCGGAGATCGGTTATAGGTAAAATACTCACAGAGCTGGATTGTGGTAATGTGATGCTTCCTGGATATCTACAGGCGGACTCAGATGATTTTGACATGTTCTCGGCGGCTTTTATAGGAGTTGCTTGGTGGTAAGGGATGGTGGTGCAGAGAGGTATTTTGGTGGTGACGTATTATTTCTTCTAGTTGATATTTTGGTTTCGGATTCCCGTTGGAACACGGACCTAGGTGCGGGAATATTGCGGTACGGGCGGTGTTGTTGTGTTGACGGGGAGCCGGCGGTACGTTACGAGATTCGAGTTTTCGTGTATGACTGGTGGAGGTTTGACAGGGGTTCCTTCGTAACAGACCTACGTTATGTAGGTCTGTTACACTACATCAGGCATGCACAGGTGGACGGTTTGGGAGCGGGAGCTCTGGACTCGGCTCATGAGCCGGGTCGGAGCCGTGACCTAGCTCGGACGTATGGAAGGGGAACTCACTAATTGTAAGCGTGACTTGCAAACAGAACACGAGGGAAGACGAGTGGGAGGGGCGGGAGGGACGGAGGGAGCGCCTGAGTGGTCAGACTACAATAACGTAGACGCCCACTCTCACACGCATTCGTGGGCCCAAAGCCCTATTTAACTATTTTGAGAGCGAGAGAGCGAGTCTAATGTATACGAAACGGTGTACATATAACATTCTGTATTATTTTCATTTTCGATTTATTTCCCAACGCCCACAAATAAAAAACATGCATTTTCTAGTTAAAAAATAAAAATAACTTATAAATAATAGATTGTACGGCTTAAAATTGTAGGAGGTATCAGTTTCAAGAAAAAAAAATATCGGAAGCGGGACTCGAACCAGCAACCTACCGATTATTAGTATTTCTCACTACGGCCTCGGCTAATCATTTGTTGTTAACCTTTTAACCAGCACCGACCAGCGTTTTCACTGGCGCTCACCAGTAGCGCGGCCGTTCGCCGCGCCATAACCCATCGAACGACCTAACCGAGACCGTTATAGTGGTGAGCGTCACTGAAAAGGCTGGTCGGTGCTGGTGTGGGGCGGTCTAGTGTGCAGCGACCTTTAACCTATTTTCAATGCAATTTTCTCGGAAAATCTTGAGAAGTGCGCGCTACTGCTTTGCTAAAATACATTTCGATACGTCATCTTTAAATATTGCAAGTTTCGGGAAAATCTAGTTCCCGTCTACCGTGGACTCTCCTGTGAATACGAGTCTACGCTCCCTAATCTCGCGGATGACACTCGCACACTTTTCGACTCACGCGTGGCTACCGCCGTTTATGGGAGTAGGAACAGGTATTGCTGCAAACATACTATGTATGTACTTCTACGCCGACCATGGCAATTGATTGTTGCAATGGATTAATCGCTCGCTCTGTCTCGCCCGTTTTGTATACATCGGACTCGCTCTCAAAATTTTTGGGCGCTCTGAGCCCACGAATGCGTGTGAGAGTGGGCGTTTATCTTATTGTAGTCTGATCTCCTAGGCTCTCCCTCCGTCCTTCTTAAACCTCCCACTCTTCTTCTCTCGTGCTCTGTTTACAAGTCACGCTTAGTGGGTTCCCCTTCCATACGTCCGAGCTAGGTCACGGCTCCGAGAGCGCACGGGAGCCGCGTGAGAGCACATTAGCCGCTCTGTGAGCTACGAGCTGTGCGTGCCTGCACTACATTGTCAATGTAAGTGACAAGTGAAGCTATTTCTTAAGAGTTGTATTTTAATAAATAATACATATTTCCTAACATATGCTTTTTGTTTGTTCTTTTTAGACATTTCCATTGAGTAGGTATCTAATTACTTTTTTTTAGTGCCATTATGGAAAAAGTGTACAGAAAAAAATTTCTTCTATAAAAACGTACACTTTTGTTGTTTATAAAGTCCCAAGAGGCAAATTGCAAAAAAGGGCTCTGTGCGGGACCCCGCTAGAGTTCAGAGAATATTTCAACACAAAGAGCATAAAAAAATATTGCTTCTTCGCTAAATGCGAATATATATATATATATAAGCGAATATATATATAAGCGAATATTCTCTGTCAGTGTCTTTCCTGCGAGAAACATATCTGCTTCTCTGTCTTCGTAGTTCATCTCGATTGGCGCTGTTGAAGTTACTATTTCCGCTCCGGCGCGACCTGAATGAAAATTTAAAATATATGTGTTGTAGATCTATATGTTAGTTATACACGTTGTTCGATTTACCTTCGTTTTATCGGAACACTCTAAATATTTATTTGTTGCCGGTTCAAATGAGAAAGGAATAACACCGGGTTAAATTGAGAAACGGAAGAATCGTTATTTATTGTATATAAGGCGTACGGACTCCTACATACTCTTACAACGTAACGTTCTTTTCGCTCGCTCGGCGCGACGCTCTGCTTTCGATACGTGTGTACAAACCGTATTTTCAATCGTTTCTGCAAATTCGGGCGCTCGCGGACGATGGTGACTTTGCGTCACGCGCATTATTTTTCACCTTCGTTGGCGCTAACGGTTGTCGCTCGGTTAGATTCGTTCGATTGGATTTCGAACACGACGACGAGTTCGGGCGCACCGGCTCCGCCGGAACACACGTGCTGAAAATTTCCTCAAAATCGATTAACATACCTGTTGGAGATAGTGTACGGTACATTTGTATTTGGTGTGTAGGGAGTATGGCGCTAGTGTCGCCATTCCCCTAGGTCGCGCATAGGGAGATCACCGATAGGGAGTTGGCACTCCTATTCCCAACCGTCTCTCGTAGAGACCGTTACGTTTGGCGTTCCAAATCAGTTCAAAAATGTCAGCTCTTTAGTTCGCACGTATTGAACATACATTTCCAGTTGTACTGAGTTTCGAGGCTTACCTCTTTGTATATATATTCTCCGTCGTACGGTTACGACGGACGTCACTACCGTGTGAATAAAAGTATTATTTAATGGTTCTCGTTGAACTACAAATATCTGCAGTGAATTTAATCTGAGGTCCTAACCACGTGGTTCCCGCTATACGTAGAGTAGGCTACGTTCTTCGGTACCTTCCCCGAAGCTTCTGATTATCTCCTCAAGATATATCAGCCACTAAACCTACAATTGGTGACCCCGACGTGATTTGAATCCGTCGCCTGCCGTGATTTCACCGATCACGAGAAGGAAGGACATCAGCACGTGGTTCTGGGACATCACGTGCCTGCAGCTAATCTGGCTGGCACGCACCTTCATCGAGGAGCGCCGAGGATCCAGCCAAGCAGAGTGTAGCGTCACACTGACGCCACGTTCTTTCGAGGAGGACGCACTCGAGTACCAGTTTGCTGTTTCGCCGATCGTTGCAGTACGAAGGACGTTTCCTGTTCGCCATCTTTGCCGCCACACGAGGCACACCGCTGTGAAGCCGCCATCTTGCTCCCGGAAGGAGCCGTTCCACAGGTGGATTCCGGCGTGCATAGAAGATTGCGAGCGATTTCCGTGAGTGCGAGCGTTTAATTTAGCCGTAACATTCGTTATCGTGATTTCCGTAGAAGTCTTCACGCATTGCATTTTCGACGCGCGTGGATTTCCGTCGAGATAGTTTAAGACCCACCACCGCGGGTCCTGTTCGGTAGCATCGCGTGCTCGCGCATATAGTCAAGATGACCGCGCCGGCACCACTTCCGGGTCATGAAGAAGTCCTGCGATCGCTTCTCGAAAAGCATATCGATTCGTATCGCGTACCGAAAATTCCCTCATTCTTCCGCGAGGATCCTTCGCTATGGTTTATGCAAGTAGAATCGTCTCTCGCCGCGGCCCGCATATCCACGCAGAAAACGATGGCCGACGTCGTCATATCTGCGTTGACATTCGAAGAGATAGCCGCGATTAAAGATATTCTGTCTATGACCCCGCAGCCTCAGGATCTCTTCGATCAAATAAAAACGCGCATTATTTCAAATTTTTCAACTTCGGCGGGTTTACGCCGACTTCTAAAAGGTGAGGTGTTAACGGAAGGAAAACCTTCCCAAATATTGATGCGCCTTCGCAACCTGAATGATGGGTCGTGTAGCGACGATATAATTCGCGCTATTTTCATGGAGCAGCTTCCTGCTCAGATTAGGATAGTCTTGGCCATGTCTAAGATTACCGATTCGCAAGAATTCGCCGAATTGGCCGATAAGGTTGTCGAGGCATCGGGTTCCGTCGCGCCCGCGATTTCATCAATTTCGCCGCGAGAATCTTCTAGACGCGATCTCGAGACATCGGATGCCGTCGCGTCCACAGTTTCTTCTCGAGGTTCTTCAAACCGCGAGATCGAAGCAAAAGTCGATCGTCTCACGAAACAAGTAGCCGACCTAGTGAATATCGTGAGACGAAATTCCCGCGACGTACGCCGTAGAACTACTTCCCGTGGGAGATCAAATTCGCGTTCCAAGTCGCGAGATTCCGCAGTGTGCCGTCTGCACCGGAAATACGGAAGGGACGCGCGTCATTGTATAAAACCCTGCTCGTGGCAGGCGGAAAACTAATATGCACTAGCCGCGCGGAGGCGAGCGCGCTGAGTGCTGCATCACATCGTCTCCATGTTCGTGACCGCGATCTCGGTCTTACGTTTCTAATCGACACGGGAGCGGATATCTCTCTGCTACCGGCTAACGAAGCCGCGAAGAAACGCGCGACTGGTTTAAAATTGTTCGCGGCAAACGAGACGACGATTGAGACGTACGGAGAGAAGTGACTCACACTGAATCTAGGCCTTCGCCGTGCCTTCTCTTGGAACTTCTGCGTCGCCACGGTACCGTACCCGATTCTAGGAGCGGATTTTCTAAATCATTGTAGCCTTTTGGTCGATCTGCGTCATCATAAATTGATCGATCCGTTGACGCGAATTTCCACTGTCTGCACAGTCAGAACCTCGCCGGTGTTCAGCGTGAAATCGATCGATCCCGCATCTCCGTTCGCGGGGATACTCTCCGAGTTTCCGGGAGTTATAGGACCATCGCAATCGAACTGCGATTCGCCGCGCGACGTGTTACATCATATTGTGACCGAGGGTCCCCCCGTCGCCGAGCGTGCGCGACGACTGACGCACGATAAACTACAGGTGGCCAAGGCCGAGTTCCGACGGCTCGTTGCTGAAGGAACGTGTCGTCCATCGAGCAGCCCATGGGCTAGCCCCATTCATCTTGTCCCTAAGAAGGATGGGGGTTGGCGGGTATGTGGCGACTACCGTCGTTTAAATTCGGTGACTGTTCCCGATATGTACCCGGTTCCTCATTTGCATGACTACTCAGTCAATTTGCACAACAAAACGATCTTCACGAAGCTCGATCTTCAGAGAGCGTACCAGCAGATTCCGGTTGCGCCGTCGCACGTCGCGAAAACTGCTGTGATAACACCTTTCGGACTCTTCGAGTATACCGTCATGCCTTTCGGCCTCCGTAACGCCGGGCAGACATTTCAGCGGTACATTCATCGTGCCCTCGGAGACCTCGATTTCGTATTTGCCTACATTGATGATATCCTCATCGCTTCTTCGAACCTCGAAGAGCATGAGCGTCACCTCCGCATTGTTCTGCAACGTTTGCAGGAACACTCGTTGCATTTGAATCTTACCAAATGCGAATTCGGCAAGTCTCGTCTCGAGTTCTTGGGACACGTAGTCGATAGGAACGGGTCTGCACCCATTCCCGAAAAAGTCAAGGCCATTCAGGATTTTCCGAAGCCTAAAACAGTTTCTGACCTACGCAGATTTCTGGGTATGGTCAACTTTTACCGACGCAGTCTTCGTCGTGCCACTGACGTGCAAGCACCCTTGCACGAATATCTTTGCGAGTCGAAAAAGAATGACAAGCGCGAAATTGTCTGGACTTCTAAACCCGAGGAAGCGTTTGCACGAGTCAAATCTGACCTCGCCAACGCGACCTTGCTGAATCACCCCGCTCCTGATGTTGTAACGCGTCTCGTTACCTATGCGTCCGATTTCGGAATGGGAGCGGCGTTAGAACAGCAATTTCAAAACTCGTGGAAGCCTTTGGCATTCTTCTCTCGCAAGTTTACTCCATCTCAAAGGAATTACAGCGCGTATGATCGCGAATTAACCGCTGTCCATGAAGCTCTAAAATATTTTAGACATTTTCTAGAAGGTAGAAATTTCGTAATTGTGACCGATCACAAACCTCTCGTGTATGCGTTCCATCAACGCGCTGATAAAGCATCGCCTCGCCAACTTCGGCAACTATCATTCATATCACAGTTCACTACTTGTATCGAGCATCTCCCTGGCTCCGAAAACGTCGTCGCCGACTCGCTGTCGCGTGTAGATACCCTGCATCTCGCCGAGGATATCTCCTTGGAGGAGCTCGCGAGATTGCAGGAATCCGACGACGAATTGAAAAGTTTATTGGCCTCTACCGATCACTCGTTAGCTTTACGGCGAATTCGGTGGGGACCCTCTCATATTGCGATTGTATGCGATTTGGAAGGAGAAGTATTGCGTCCATACATTCCGGGCCCGTCACGCAAGGCCATTTTTGATAAATTTCACGAACCCGCGCACCCGAGCGCAAAAATTACCGATCGCGTGATCCGAAAGCGGTATGTTTGGCCGCGAATGCATCACGACATCGCGAAATGGTCGAGAGAGTGCTTAGACTGTCAACAATCTAAGATAACGCGCCATAACCATGTTAAACCGGCGGAATTCGTTGCTCCCGATGAGCGTTTTAGTCACGTCCACATGGACATTATCGGCCCGTTGCCGATATCGGAAGGCTATCGTTACTGCCTGACCATGATAGATCGTTTCTCGAGATGGCCAGAGGCGGTTCCGCTCGCGAATATTGAAGCTACTACCGTATGTAGAGCATTCGTAGATCACTGGATCTCACGTTTCGGCGCCCCTGAAACCCTCACGACCGACCAGGGCAGTCAATTTGAATCGAGACTTTTCACCGCGCTGTTGCAATTATCCGGATGCCACCGAATCCGGACGACCGCGTTTCATCCAGCGTCGAATGGAATGATCGAACGATGGCACCGATGCCTTAAAACTGCGATTATGTGTCACGCGAACCCTACGTGGTCACGCGTGTTATCTACCGTAATGCTTGGTCTTCGAAATAACGTTATGGATTCTATCTAATAAGTCGCCCTACCGACCGCGTTCTAGAGATCGACGTGAACGGAAAACCGCGATCCGTTTCGATAGAAAATGTGAAACCAGCATATCACTTTCGAGAGGAATTAGCAACCTCGTCTAACGAATCCTCTGACACGGATCAACGGAATGCGCTGCGAACATATTCACGAGCGAAAACTGTGCAAACAGTTCCGTCGTCGTAATATCGCCGATTAGTTGTAAGCCGGTGTATACATTGTAAATAGTAATCGCGTAGTTTGTAAGGACATATTGTACAGTAGATATAGTGCGCACTCATTGTAAATAGTTGTAGTTGTATCGTTATTGTATCCCCAGCGTTGCGAACTTTTATACCGTTGTGCAGCGTTCATAATTTGCACGCACACACTCGGGGGGAGTGTGTAGGGAGTATGGCGCTAGTGTCGCCATTCCCCTAGGTCGCGCCTAGGGAGATCACCGATAGGGAGTTGGCACTCCTACTCCCAACCGTCTCTCGTAGAGACCGTTACGTTTGGCGTTCCAAATCAGTTCAAAAATGTCAGCTCTTTAGTTCGCATGTATTGAACATACATTTCCAACTGTACTGAGTTTCGAGGCTTACCTCTTTGTATATATATTCTCCGTCGTACGGTTACGACGGACGTCACTACCGTGTGAATAAAAGTATTATTTAATGGTTCTCGTTGAACTACAAATATCTGCAGTGAATTTAATCTGAGGTCCTAACCACGTGGTTCCCGCTATACGTAAAGTAGGCTACGTTCTTCGGTACCTTCCCCGAAGCTTCTGATTATCTCCTCAAGATATATCAGCCATTAAACCTACAGGTGGTCTGAAGGTGGCGGACTCTGGTGAGTGATGAAAGTATTGTATGTGTAACCGAGTTTGAAGAAGAAGGAATTATGGCGGAATGTTACATGGTGTGAATGCGAGACGAAAGTTTATTAAAACGAGAGGGTTAGTGATACGTATGGCTAGTAGGGCTTACTGCTATTAATGTTTTTTATTTGGCGTGTGACTCTCCACGAGCCACACAAAGAACTTCCCGATTCAATAGTTTTCTACTTATCAAAATGTTTGCTATATGGCGTCGCATTAAACCAATATCGTATGCTCGTTGCTCGCTTGGTTCCTTGTTATAGCATACTAATGTTGCAAAATAAATTGTCTTAATTAGTTTTTCGCAAACGATACAACTCATCATTATCCGGGTTTGCAGTATTGATTTTAGTTTTCTTCGATACTATTAATTTAAATTTTCTCAAAATATATAAACCGCTCAATTTTGAAACTCTGCTCAGTGCTACATACAACATTTGTAAAGTTCGTATTTCTGATGTTTTAAAATCCATACATACTTTCTCGTATGTTTGTCCCTGACTTTTATGAATCGTAATCGCTTCAGCAGGAACCACTGGAAATTGACTACGTGTGATTTCTTATTTTTCTTCACTCGAAATATTTACTTGATTCGATATTTTTTTATTATTGGTGTTAAATTTTGATTTATATTTGCATTTTTCATATAATCACGATAACGAGTTCTTACTTTCACTCCTACTATGGCCAATTGAAAATCTAACCACAATATAGACGGAATTTTAGTATTTTCTTGAAAAGTAATAAATTTTAATATTCCGCATGCTCCATTAACCAATCCGTCTTCAACATCAATGTTATTAATTATCATATATTTTATATTAATTTTCAATTTAATCTCAGTTCACAATTCGTTTTGAACTGATTGTTTATTTAAAGATTGTAATATAAATGTTTTTGTACTTTCATCGATATTCTTTGAAAATGTATTCTCGGCGATGATTAACTCACTCTTGCATTGGAATAATTTTCAACAAAACAAGAAAAAAATTTTTTTTTTAATTTTATAAAAAATTTTTTTTTAATTTTATAAAAAAAATTTTTTTTTAAATATGTCTAAATATATATATATATAGTTACGTTTACTTCTTCGGTGGATACGCCTTTCGTATAAATTGCAATGTTTAATCAACTCCTTTCGAAAAAAACTAAAAAACTACTTGACCAAAATGGACCAAAATCTAATCAGCTCTAAGTTACAGCGGGGCACATCGATTGCATCATTCATCATTCTGATCGCGTTGTTACTTTTTCAGAAAACGTTAACGAAAAATTTGATTACATAGAAACGGCCATACGCACACACACACACACACACACACACACACACACACACATACGAACATTTTGCTGAAAATAGTCTAAAATGACTCCAATGACCATGAAACGTGAAGATCTGCTAAAAAATCGATTTTCGATTTTCGGGGTAATTACAATAACTTCCCTATAAAATCGGGAAGTTAATAAAGAGATAAAGGTTGTTTATTAATAAGTGAGCATTCCATATTTATTTGTCCCACATGGTAGCAGAGCGTGGTTTATATCTTCAGTAACTCGAGAATAGGTAAAGAGAAAAGAACTGAAAAAGAAAATTCAAGCACGTGGAAAGAGAACAAAGCAAAAATGATGAAGAACGAAGATATTAAAATACCAATATTTGATGGATCTGAATATTGCAATTGGAAGAGACGAATCCTGAAGTTCTTGGAATTTAAGAAATGCAAATGTGTTGTACAGCGAGAAAGAACATCAGTAGATAAACAAGAGGAATGGCAAGAAATGGACGTAAAGGCAGTTAACTACAGGGTGTCCCAAAATTCGTGAACTTCCCGAAAGGGGGTGGTTCCTGAGACCATTTCAAGCGACATTTTCCTTTGCAAAAATGTTATCCGCGGCTTTGTTTGGGAGTTATTAAAGAAAAACACGGACCAATCAGAGCGCGACCTAGACGCGAGTTGGCACAGTCGGCCGGCGCGCCAACTGTCTATTGGCCGACTGTGCCAACTCACGTCTAGGTCGCGCTCTGATTGGTCCGTGTTTTTCGTTAATAAGTCCTAAACAAAGCCGTGGATAACATTTTTGCAAAGGAAAATGTCGCTTGAAATGGTCTCAGGAACCACCCCCTTTCGGGAAGTTCACGAATTTTGGGACACCCTGTATATCTACAGTGCAATAACAAATAGACAACTGGAATATATCAGTGAGTTGGATACAGCTTATGAAATTATTAAAAAGTTTGATAAGATGTACCTGAAAGAGTCAACAGCACTGCAAATTATATGTAGAAGTAGCCTGGAGAATATAAAGCTTCAGAATTATAAGGATGTTACAACCTTCTTCGATGCATTTGAAAAAGCAGTGAACGATCTGAAGGCGTCTGGTGCAAGGGTGTCAGAACAAGAAAAATTAAATTATATGATCAAAGCCCTACCGAGATCATATAGTTATATAGGAGATTTGGTTGATGTACTACCTGAAAATGAAAAAACGGTGGAGTATTTAAAAGGAAAAATACAAATGAAGGCAATGGAAGGAAATAATGAAGGGGAAATGAGTGAAGAAGTACCTTCAAAAACACATGCATTTGCTGCTATAGGGTCAGCGTCAACAGAAAGAAAATTTCCTACAAAATGTTATAACTGTGGTAGAATTGGACATGTGAAAAGTCAATGTCGACTAGGAAACATGAATAGCGAATATCAAAGAGGTGGACAGTATCCTTGTGGTAGAGGTAGATTTCAAACTAGTAGAGGACATCAGTATGGAAATAGAGCTAATTATCATCAAGGGACACGATGGAACAGAAATGGGCCTGATAGAGATACCAAAGAAGGAAATTGTTTCAGTGCAATGATATCAAAATCAAAAATGGACAGTAATATGCAACTAAACAAGAGTGAAATAGTGTGGTTATTGGACAGCGGTTGTACTAACCATATTGTTAATAGTGACAAAATATTTCACAAGAGCGTAACATTAAGGGAACCAGTATGTGTCAAAGTAGGAGATGGTCGCAAGTTGTTAGCGACAAAAGTTGGTGATATTAGAGCATTATTTCAAAACATTCAAGGGAAATCAGAAGTGATGTTGAAAAATGTTTTTTATGTTGAAGACATGGAAGTGAATTTAATTAGTTACACCAAGATAACAGACAATAATAAAATTGTGTCGGTAGGAAATTGTACGCGAATAGACAACAAGTACAATGAAGTGATTGCTATAGCTAATAAGGAAGGCAATTTACTAAAAATGAGAAGTTATATTAATACTGAGGATAGTGGAATATGTGCAAATGTAACTACTAACGATGTGGAACGCAAAATCAGTTTAAAGGAAAAATGGCATCGCATTCTGGGACATATTAATTTTCATTATTTGGACACCCTGTGCAAAGAAGAATTATTGGATGGTATACCCAAGGAAATAGAAAGAGAGTACTACAAATGTGCTCCCTGTATTGAAAATAAGATGCACAATGTGCCTTTCAAGAACAACAGGGCTCGAGCAAAGGAAGTTTTAGAGATCATCCATACAGATGTAAATGGTCCCCACAGAACAGTTGGCAGTAGAGGTGAGAAATATTTTATGTCTGTTATTGATGACTATAGCAGATTGTCTAAAGTATACTGTATTAGGTCTAAAGAAGAAGTTTATGATTGTCTCTGTGAATATATAAATGAAGTAGAAAATATAACGGGGAAGAAAGTTAAGAAAATTAGATGTGACAACGGAAAGGAATATCTAAATTCTAGAATTTATCAGTTCACAAGAAGTAAAGCAATTCAGATAAATGCATGTCCACCATATGTGCATGAGTTAAATAGAGTAGCTGAAAGGTTCAATCGAACAATAATGGATATGGTCAGGTGTCTAATGGCAGAAGCGAAGGTTAACAGATGTTTTTGGCCGAAATGTATAAAAACAGGGGCATATTTGAAGAACAGGTCGTTAGCAAATACTGAAGAGAGAAAAACACCATATGAATTATTTTTCAGGAAGAGACCCGATGTAAAAAGTCTGAGGATATATGGAAGTAAAGTATATGTGCGAATACCAGAGGAAAAAAGAATATCCAAATGGGATAAAAAGGCAGAAAGAGGTGTTTTACTGGGTTATACAGATGTGGGATATAGAGTCCTAATAAATAATCGAGTGGTGGTAGCTCGACACGTTGATATCATAGAAGAGGACGTAAAATATATCTGTTTTAATGAGAATGAAGATGAGGAGGAAGAAAGTGACACCAATAGATTAAAAGACACTGAAATCAAAGAAGATGAAAACCCTGAAATAAAAAAGCAAGATGATCAAGTAGAAGGTAAGAAGAAAGAACCTGAAGTGAGAAGATCCACAAGAACACACAAACTGCCAGCTAGCCCAGATAGCCAAGCGATCCTCGTGCACAGATCGAGCCCGGCGTGTCGGGGTCAGGTAGACGGGCCGAACGTCGCTTGAATGGGCAAAAGGCACACGATGGCTATAATCTGAGGAGGGCACTTATGACCGTGAGGGCTCGTAACGTTCCCTCGGCGTAAACCCGGCACAAGCTTCCCCTCGGCCCGTCGGTCCTGGTTCCTGCCAAATTTTGACCGTGTGGGCTCGTAACGTTCCCTCGGCACAAGCTGCCGAGGGAACGTTACGAACCCACACGGTCATAACTGCCCTGGCCAGAATCGAGCATTTTGGCTATCTGGGTAGATACACCGAAGACTATATTTATGCAAATTATTGTAATGCAAATGTACCGAGTACATTTGAGGAGGCGATGTCATGTAACGAAGCAGATAATTGGAAAGCAGCAATGAAGAAAGAGATGGAAAGCATAAAAGAAAATGGAACATGGAAACTAGTAGAGACACCGAATAAAGACATCCTGGATGTTAAATGGATATATACGAAGAAACCGAACAACGTCTACAAAGCACGGTTAGTTGTTAGGGGATTTCAACAGAGAGAAGAAGTGAACGATACGTATTCCCCTGTGGTAAAGATGCAGACTCTCAAGGTGTTACTTGCTTATTGTTGTAAAGAAAATTTAGAAATAGACCAAATGGACGTGGAGACAGCGTTTTTGAACGGAAGAGTGATGTCAGAGGTATATGTCAGACAACCAGCAGGTTTTAGAATGGGTGATGGTAAGGTACTTAGATTGTATAAAGCACTGTACGGTCTAAAGGAAAGTCCGCGTTTATGGTATGAGTGTTTTGATAATTTTATAACAGACTTAGGTTTTTGTAAGAGTAAATGTGATTATTGTCTGTATTTTAAAGGGCCTAGCCGATTAAGATGGTCAAAACTGCCCTTAGAGCTTTTTCAATGGCTATTGAACCATTCGAAAGCTGACCAAGAAAAACCCCTCTGAGTAAAATTTCAGCCCCCTAGCTTGCCCGTGAGGGTAGTTACAGGGTAAAATAGATTTTGCGCTTTTCGGCGCATTTTCCGGTCTTAAATGCGTTCTAAAATTCTGAAAAAAATGTGACACATTCCGGATCCTAAGGCGCATTTTTGAGAATTTTTTCAGATTTTTTTGTTGCAAACTGTGGTCGTAAAAAATGAAAAACCTCAAAAAAATCGGAAAAATATTTTTTTCTCAAAAATATGAAAACATGCCATTTTACTGTTTGGTTCCCTGATAAAGTACTATAACAGGCAATGTCATCAATTTTTTTAAGATTTTTTATTCGGCTGCATCATTGTCAAAAACAATAAAAACCGAATTTTTTCGACGTTTTTGCTGTGAGAAGGGAAGTTACACTTATTGGCTTTACCGTGGGTGTATATTAAGTAATTTTTAGCGTTATTACACTGAAACAAGCAATTATTTTACATAAAAAATGTGATTTGAGAGAAAGAAAAAATTGTATTCTGTGCAATATATACCTAAATGTTCGCAACGATTACGACATCGCCGGTTGGCACAGCGGTTAAGGCGTCGGACTACGGAGCGGATACTCTGGGGTTCGAATCCTGTCGATAGCAGTTTTTTTTCCATACGTCAAACTTTATTTTTTCAATTTCTTATTATGTATATGATTTATTCATATGAGTTTAACAATATTCTTTTAATGTTTAAAAAATATTTAACTAACATTTTTAAGCAAAATACATACAAAAATAGTTTTGGAGTATCTATTATTTTCTCGATTCTCTAATTGTATATGTTCATCATGGCGGTCCCGTTTAACATTTTTTACATTAAAAATCATGAATCTAGTTTCTAGGCCTTTCGGAATTGGTAAAAACGGGTAAAATAGAAAGAAGTATATATAGCAGATGGTCTTCTGAGTTGTCATTGTTAGTCCATTAGCTGCTGTTTTTGCGTGACCTGTTAATTACAGAATTATTTATGTATCATAAAAGTAAATACTTGTATGGAGTTCATAGAAATAGACTTATCTTTTATAATCGTGGGCAGAATGCTGCAAGAATGCCGACCTGCTTCCTGAATATGTTTTTGCTTGTAGCTTTCGGTTTCACGTATCCTAGTAATTGCAGAATTATTTATATTTTACTCTAAATGTATACATATATGAACACTAGTTTAAAATTACTTATCGTTGTATTCGTTGATGAGTTAACCCGAAAATAATGCGTTCTGGTTTTTAATCTTAATCACTGTCCTCAATAATGATATGCGTAACTCCAGTTTGATTAAAAATGGTGCTAAGTATTTCAGCTGGCCGTATAATAGTATGGAGGTATCGAGCATGGGATAAGTAATAAATAATAGCTGCTAAGTGTGAACAACACCCAATAGTACGGTTACGGTTGGCACACATCTATCAACTACATACAAGTATTTACTTTTATGATACATAAATAATTCTGTAATTAACAGGTCACGCAAAAACAGCAGCTAATGGACTAACAATGACAACTCAGAAGACCATCTGCTATATATACTTCTTTCTATTTTACCCGTTTTTACCAATTCCGAAAGGCCTAGAAACTAGATTCATGATTTTTAATGTAAAAAATGTTAAACGGGACCGCCATGATGAACATATACAATTAGAGAATCGAGAAAATAATAGATACTCCAAAACTATTTTTGTATGTATTTTGCTTAAAAATGTTAGTTAAATATTTTTTAAACATTAAAAGAATATTGTTAAACTCATATGAATAAATCATATACATAATAAGAAATTGAAAAAATAAAGTTTGACGTATGGAAAAAAAACTGCTATCGACAGGATTCGAACCCCAGAGTATCCGCTCCGTAGTCCGACGCCTTAACCGCTGTGCCAACCGGCGATGTCGTAATCGTTGCGAACATTTAGGTATATATTGCACAGAATACAATTTTTTCTTTCTCTCAAATCACATTTTTTATGTAAAATAATTGCTTGTTTCAGTGTAATAACGCTAAAAATTACTTAATATACACCCACGGTAAAGCCAATAAGTGTAACTTCCCTTCTCACAGCAAAAACGTCGAAAAAATTCGGTTTTTATTGTTTTTGACAATGATGCAGCCGAATAAAAAATCTTAAAAAAATTGATGACATTGCCTGTTATAGTACTTTATCAGGGAACCAAACAGTAAAATGGCATGTTTTCATATTTTTGAGAAAAAAATATTTTTCCGATTTTTTTGAGGTTTTTCATTTTTTACGACCACAGTTTGCAACAAAAAAATCTGAAAAAATTCTCAAAAATGCGCCTTAGGATCCGGAATGTGTCACATTTTTTTCAGAATTTTAGAACGCATTTAAGACCGGAAAATGCGCCGAAAAGCGCAAAATCTATTTTACCCTGTAACTACCCTCACGGGCAAGCTAGGGGGCTGAAATTTTACTCAGAGGGGTTTTTCTTGGTCAGCTTTCGAATGGTTCAATAGCCATTGAAAAAGCTCTAAGGGCAGTTTTGACCATCTTAATCGGCTAGGCCCTTTGAAGGGAAGGAAGCAATATTCATCTTGCTCTATGTAGATGATTTGTTAGTATGTAGTAGAAACAGACAAATGATAACTAATGTTAAAACAAAACTATCCGAGAGATTCAGAATGAAGGATCTAGGTGCAATTAGTAATTATATTGGAATAGAAGTTCATCGTGAGACTATCGAAAATAATAGTATATTAAGTTTGAGTCAGCAAAGTTATATTGAATCCCTGGCTGGGAAATATAGAATAAAATATTCAAAGCTTTACAATACACCCATGGAAGCAAAATTAAAATTAGTACCAGCAAATGTAATAAATTCCGATATTGCATACCGAAATTTGATAGGAGCATTACTATATATTAGCTCGGGGACTCGACCAGATATCTCATTTAGTGTTAACTATCTGAGTAGATTTGAGATGAGTTATGATGAAACTCACTACAAATATGCGTTAAGGGTACTAAAATATTTATATCAAACAAAGAATTTGAAATTAAAATATAGTAATAAACCCGATGCAGAAATAATTGATAGCTTTGTAGATGCAGACTGGGCTGGTGATGTGGTCGATAGAAAATCTACAAGCGGGTTTATTATTCGTTTATTTGGAAACGTGATATATTGGAAGTCTAAGAAACAGAACATTGTGACTAAATCGTTCACATTTGCAGAGTACGTGGCGTTATCTGAAGCAGTAACACAAATTAACGTAATTAAGGAAATATTAAAAACCTTTAAAGTAAGCCTACAAAAACCAACTCCGATATATGAAGATAATGTAGGTGCTCTACTTATAGCAAAAAAGGGAAATTTTACAAAAAATTCTAAGCACATCGAGGTGCATTATCATTTTGTTAATGATGGATATATGAAAAAATTAATAGATATTGTGAAAATAGAAACGGAGAATAATATGGCTGATATCTTAACGAAAGCTCTTGACGTATCAAAGTTTGTTAAATTTAGAAATATGATGAACATTGTAAACTAGTTTATTTTTCTTTAAATACAAATGTAAGGAGGCGTGTTGGAGATAGTGTACGGTACATTTGTATTTGGTGGTCTGAAGGTGGCGGACTCTGGTGAGTGATGAAAGTATTGTATGTGTTACCGAGTTTGAAGAAGAAGGAAATATGGCGGAGTGTTACATGGTGTGAATGCGAGACGAAAGTTTATTAAAATAAAGAGATAAAGGTTGTTTATTAATAAGTGAGCATTCCATATTTATTTTTCCCACAATACCCAAGAGCTACAAGTGGTGAAAATGTGGTGAAAATCATAGTTTTTCGTAACTTTTGGTCAGTTTCTGCTTAAAATCCACAGATTTTTACTTCTTTCGATGCTTGTCGTTTTTTCCTGCGTCAACCGATTTCGATAACATTTTCAGCATATGTATAGCTAACACACATCTACAAAACGCATATTTTAAATTTTCATTACGGGCTCTAATGAAAAAGTTATAAATGGTGCCTCTTTTACTTTCTCATGTAATTCTTAGCAATGGCAATATTTTCAAAATCTTTTTTGCATGTATTTAGTAAACCAATTCGTATAATTGCTAAAAAAATGTTAGGACGTTTGGTCTGATTATAAAAAAGTTTTACTATTTTAAAGTGTGTTTAAATACTTTCGTGGTTCGTTGTATAAATTCTGTGTGCTGAAGGTTCTATGTGTTCCAGAGTCGTCAGATTACGACTTGTCTCACCACTCTATCTTCCCCTTCTACGATGCAATTCCCCCATACGTCGCGCCACGGCCCGGTCACATGACGGATATTGTCTCTATCGTGCATATGTCACAATGCCACGTGACTAATCCGGTACTGGCAGAAAGTGATTAACTTTTCCCCCTCCATTCGAGTCAGTTCCCCTGAACAGGCGACTCTGACCAGGAGAGCTCGCATATCGAGAACGCCGGATCGCAACGAGTTTTTGTGTGGACGTAACTTACGCACCCTCATGAACTATCCAATTGGTTTTAGCTGCCAACGCGAACCCGTTTTCGAGAAAACTGATTAGATTTTGAAATTGAAAAAGATTCGTACCACTCGGATATCCCAGGTTTTCGCCCCATGCGGGGATATTTTTTGTTTCTTTTTCGAAGTTTTTGCAATAATGTACAATACTTTTACAAGAAGTAAGCAAAAAATTAAATATATTAACAATATAAGCCGAAGTACACCCCTAGACGAAGGGTTGGGTAGAACTATACAGTCACTGTATCAGTAAAACAGTGACTGAAACAGAGAGTAGCGCTCCCAGCTAAAAATGCCATGGAACTGATACTTGTACCGAAACCCTCCATTTAGGGGTGTACTTCGTATTTTTCAAACTGTGTGTTTAAACACGTATAGTTTAACATAATAAAGGGGCATCGTTGAAACAATAGTTGGCGGTAGACCCGTGCAGGTATATATGTTAGATTTTTATCAAACATATATCTTGTACATCGTAAAACTAGATTACTTGTCATTTATTACATTAGAAATAATATGTAGCACGTAGAAAAATAAAAGAGAAAGTGAAAAGTGACAAGAGGTTTTCACTCATGGAATATATCGCACATGTCGCATTTCAATATCGAGTATATCTCGAAAACGGGTTCGCGTTGACGGCTAAAACCAATTGGATAGTTCATGAGGGTTCGTAAGCTATGTCCACACAAAAACTCGTTGCGATCCGGCGTTCTCGATACGCGAGGTCTCCTCGTGAGAACAGGGGAAAGAAAACAGTGTGCGGCCGGGCCCATCGGTCATTAGTTCCCCGGCTCTGAATTAGAGGATATTGAGGAGTAATTTGTGACTTCTTCAAATGATTAAAGAAAGGAAGAGTGTAGAAGACTATTGGGTCAAAAATGTCTCTAAGCAAGTTAAATTTGCAATGGACTATCCTAGCTTATCCAAACAAAATACTTTGTGCCAATTTTCAACCCCATATGTCATATGTCGACATGGTGGGTAGTAATGGGGTAACAAAGATAATCAGGTTTTTCCGTAATTTCTCTTATTTTCTCCAATTAAAAATTCTGAAAAGAATGCACACAACTGTGCAAAAGAAAGAAGCTCCCAGTATAATTATAAGATATAATGACAAAAAATATCTTTATGAAGAAATTGTATTGTACAATGATTGATGTATTGTATTTAAAGTATTAGATAATCCGCAAAAACACATATTCTCAATACTATTCAATTAAACAGCGGAATCCTTTTTCAAACTTGCTGTGTTCCTATTTGATTTTTTTGCTTTCTTCGTCAATCTCCAACTGGTGAAATGCGTTTTTTTATGTCTAAGCGTGAGAAATATTTTGCTTGTCTAAAACGCGGCAAGAGTTCATTCATCGTTGGCAATGGATGATTTTCTCTGATAATGGCCTCGTTGGCTTTTCGCATGTCGATGCAGATGCGAACTTCCCCATTTTCTTTCAGTACTGGAACCATTGGAGAGACCCATTGTGATGGACCGTTGACTTTTTCTATGATACCGACATTTTCCAATTCCATTATTTTTTCGTTCACTTTCTGTTCTAAAGGGATCGGTATCCTTCTATACGGTTGTACCACGGGTTTGATGTCTTTATCAATTGGAATATGAATTTTTATATCCTTAAATTTCGGGAAGGTATCGATGGCATTGATTTGAAGTCCGATCCGTAAAACACCAAGCTCTATGGCAGTACTTTTCCCGAGAAGATTAAGGATACCGTTGCGGATAACGTAGACAACTGCCCTTCTTTTGTTTTCATTTATGCTAATATTCGTTTTAAATGATCCTATAACCTTTAGTGGTTTATGACTGCCATACGCTACTAATACCTTGTCTGGATTTTTTATCTGATCGAAAGCTTCCACTTTGTGGTTCTTCAAATATTCCCAAGTTTTATCTGTAATTACGTTACATTTGCTGCCTGAGTCAATCAGCATGTTAATGATCACTCCACCCATTTCGCACCTTATAATTTCGTCATTATCTAAGTTAAAGATGTAATCTATTTCATTATTTTCCTTAAGGCTTTGCTTCGGTCTCTTGGTTTTAAAGTCCACCCTGGAGTCTATCGGTCTCTTGGTTCTAAAGTCCACTCTGGAGTCCGTCATCCGTCTTTTTTGTCTAGTCTTGCAATGTTCTCGGAAATGCCCAATGTAACCGCATTTTAAACATCTTTTATCTTTGGCTGGGCATTTATTATCATTAGCCGAATGTTTCCTGCTACCACACCTAGAACAATCTTTGTTTTTTGTGTTTATATTCGATCCTTTATCTATTTTATTAATATCTACTTTATTAGTATCCCAAATTCTTTAATTTGTACTTTTATTCTCAATTTGTTCTATTTTTCGTTTAATAATTGCTAAAATATTTGCTTCGTTTATTATCTGTTGTAAGGTAACCACATCCCCTATCTTTAGAATTTTTTTCCTCAGTTTAGTTCAATTACCTTTCTCAATGATTTGATCTATTATATGTTCATCTTTATTTGTAAATTTGCACCTGTCTGTTTGATTGCGAAATCTTAGAAGAAATTTTCAAATCTTTCCCCCTCCTCTTGCTTAATTAATCTAAAGCAGTATCGTTCATAATACCTGTTTTGTTTTGGTGAAAAATAATCGTTTAGTTTTCCCAAAGCAATTTTGTAAACATCTATGCCCGCTTTTTCTTCGACATGAGCTCCTGGTATGTTATAATATATTTCTTGCAATTGTAAGCCTCCAGTATGCAAAAGAGTAGCGCGATCACCCATCTTTGCGAGTCTCACGACGACGTTCAGAGCGCGTACACTACAGATGTAAGGAAAACCGCTGAATGTCACAATTTCAAAGAATTTGAGTTTATGCATTAATTGAGCTTTAGAGTATAGGATTTACGTATTTACCAAAAAAAGTCATGGAAACAAATTTGAAAGGCTTAGAAAATAATGCAATTTAACCAATGTCCTACGTCAAAGAATTGGCTTTAAAACTTTAAACGGCAATATCTCGAAAGTAAAAGTATGCGACATGCGGCGTTCTTCCTTACAACCACAGAGATAAATATCTTATCACTTCGTTAAATAAAAAACACACACCTGAGTGAGTTCAGAAAGAAACAGCAGGAATTCTACGACACATCAAGTTGAAGAGACACAGACCTATGCGAGACACATTTGCTTTCATATTTTCATATTTATAAATAAAATAAAGATTTATCGATGAAAATAAAAAAATGATTGAGTAAGATATCACATATATAATAATAATACCGTGTTTATTCAGAATATACAGGGTGGCCCATATAACTCTGAACAGCTCAATATCTACGTTACTTTTCGTCGTACAAAAAAACTTCGTAGGACAAAGTTACACTGTTTGAAGGGCCACATATAACGGTGTAAGGGAAAAAAATTTTTCAAGGTCATTTTTATGAGATTTCAAGGTTATCGATGTTTTTTTAAATGGAATGAGGTATTTTTTAACTTCCCGATTTTATAGGGAAGTTATTGTAATTACCCCGAAAATCGAAAATCGATTTTTTAGCAGATCTTCACGTTTCATGGTCATTGGAGTCATTTTAGACTATTTTTATCAAAATGTTCGTGTGTGTGTGTGTGTGTGTGTGTGTGTGTGTGTGTGTGTGTGTGTGCGCGCGCGCGCGCGCGCGTATGGCCGTTTCTATGTAATCAAATTTTTCGTTAACGTTTTCAGAAAAAGTAACAACGCGATCAGGATGATGAATGATGCAATCGATGTGCCCCGTCGTAACTTAGAGCTGATTAGATTTTGGTCCATATTGGTCAAGTAGTTTTTTAGATTTTTACTTTTTTTCGATAAGAGTTGATTCTACAATGCAATTTATAAGGGAGGACGAAAATTTTCCACCAAAGAACCAAACGCAATTACATAAAAAATTTTTTTCTTATTTTTTTTTAGATTTAAAAAAAATTTTTTTTTTAACTGATGCTAATGTTACCGCTTGGAATAATCGAAAGTTATTCCAATGCAAGAGTGAATTTATCATCTCTATTCCCAAGAATACATTTTGTGAGAATATCGATGAAAGTACAAAAAAAAAACGATGTTAGCGATGTTGGCGAAGGAGTAACGAATCGGGAAGTTCTTTGTGTGACTCTTGGAGAGTCACACACCAAATAAAAAACATTAATGGCAGTAGGCCCTACTAGCCATGCGTATCACTAACCCTCTCGCAAGAGCAGTCCTACCGCGAGCTCGCGAAGCGAGCGAGCAAAAACAACTCTACTCGCGAGCGAGCGAAGCGAGCGAGCAACAATAGCCCTCTAGTTAATACATCAATCGATGCAGCTGGACATTCTTTATAAAAAAGTACTAACTTAAGTTTGTCGAAAAGTTAGTAGTTCAGGAGATATTTCAATTTAAATAACTCCAAAATACCATTACTGTCGTACTAAGGCGTTAGTGTTTACTTACTTGTGTAATGCCTTAGTACGACAGTAATGCTATTTTGGAGTTATTTAAATTGAAATATCTCCTGAACTACTAACTTTTCGACATACATAGGTTAGTACTTTTTTATAAAGAATGTCCAGCTGCATCGATTGATGTATTAAAAAATACCTCATTCCATTTTAAAAAAACATCGATAACCTTTAAATCTCATAAAAATGACCTTGAAATTTTTTTTCCCTTACACCGTTATATGTGGCCCTTCAAACAGTGTAACTTTGTCCTACGAAGTCTTTTTGTACAACGAAAAGTAACGGAGATATTGAGCTGTTCAGAGTTATGTGGACCACCCTGTATATCGTAGAATCATAAAGAGACGAAACTTCTTCACTATTATTACTATTTATTTAATACTTTAATCCATGTATGGTTTATGTAGCATATACAATACATGAACATATTAATATTTGACATGATAGCTTAACTTAACTCCCTAGTGGAAAATTATCTAAAATCACAATATTTAGAACGCAAAGCAAACCCGTTATTATTTTGGTGTGAAAATGCAATCAAGAACCCATTTTATCAAAAATTGCACGTGACTATCTTTGTATAATGGCCACTTCTGTACCTTCAGAAAGAATTTTTTCAAAAGCGGGAAATATCATGGATAAAAAAAGAAATAGGATAAAACCAAGTATTGTAAATGAAATATTATTCTTAAATAGTTACGAATTTAATAAAGAAAGTGCTTAAAACCTACTACATATGCAGTTTTGATTTCCAAGATTCGAGTACTACTTGTGAAAGTTTCGATTACTTTCAGCATCGAAGTACTTATAAGTATCTTTTCGAAACTTGTTTGTACTCATTCCGAGGTTCGATAACTACTTGTATACAATCAATACTTTTCAAGTATAATCATTGAAACTTTTATTGCTTTTAGGTAGTAATGGAAACCCATGAAATAAAACTTGGTTATTGAACTTGACTCGGATTCATGAGTACATATTGAACTTGATCCCATCCCTAGTTGTAACCCATTCCCGTGCAGTTCAAAGTGGGGTCGGTGGAAGCCGTGGGCGGTGCTACCAGATGAGGGCTACTCCTCCTCTCCCTGATGACCAGAGTAATATGTGACACGTTGCGCGTGCGCGACGAGGATTGAGTGGGGCTAATGGGAGACACGTTGCGCGTGCGCGATGGGGTCGCAACAATGATATGACATTTTGCAGGTTATTGCCGCGTAAAATTCGTACCGCGTGGAGCCGACTCGGTAGCATGCTCCACGCGGTACGCGGCAGCGGTAGTGGTAAGAGTGGGGGAAGCGAGGCAGGCTTGACGGAGCATCTAGGCGAGGGACGGAGACGTAAGGGGACTGATTCCCCGAGAATATGGTCACCCTGCTAACGACCACACAGGCTCTCTCTCTCTCACTCTTTATACTCCGGTCGCCATGGCAGGTTTCAACGCTTCGTACAGGCCGCGCAGTCTATCTCTATAAGGGTAGAGTTATAGTGGAGCAGCGAGGTGAGCCGTGCGGTGAAAAAAAGAAAAACAAAGAAAATACATATGTACTTTTTCTTTAGTATGTGTCGAAATGTTGTCACGAATGTTGGTTTGTTTTCACCGCGCCGCTATCATCGATGCTCACCGGTCCACTATAACTCTACCCTAAGTCTATGCTACGGTCTTAGTGGGGGACGTTGGTGTCTGCGCATGGTGCTGGAATGGGATAGTGGAAGGGAAAAAGAGGGGGATGTTTGAGCTCCGTTTGGAGCTCAACTACACTACACGCGACACTGGACTGGACTGGTCATCAGAGAGGGGTACTTGATTGGCCTTGATTTTCTCAGTCTGGTGACACTGCTGCCTCTTCGTTTTGTGACTACCGAGTGGAGCGGTTGTGTCCGTCAACCGGTGTCTCATCTCTATCTTCCTGCACCATGCTCCGCAAGCCAGATTCCACGTTATCACATCATTATATCATTCCATTCCCTCCGGAAAGTTGGGAAGTTAAATACTGGCTATACAGTTCAGACCGGAATGTCCTCTGGCAGAACTTGGATTAACCTTGAAAGTTATATCAATTTCTGGTAGGAGGCGCTCGAAAATTACCCGTTTTTTTATTTTTTCAACTATGTGCTCCCACTTTGAAAAATCTGAAAAATTATATATTAACAACAATAACGAGATGCTAAAACTGTAAAAATATAAACTTAGTATTGCATAACTTCTATCAGAAATCGGCATTTCAAAATTTTTTTAAATTCGGTTTCGAAGCTAAAAATTCTGAAAAAATTCATAGCTGTGGATTCTGGTAGATAAAATATGCCTGATATTTTTCAGGATTTTCAATTGATGAGGATAAGAGAAATTATCTGAAAATCTGATTTTCTTCGTCACCCCATTATTACCTTCCATGTCGACATATGGGGTTGAAAATTGGCGCAAAGTATTATTTTTTCTTTGGATAAGCTATTGAATGACCTATTGTAAATTCAATTTTGTTTTGGGGCACTTTTAACTTCCTCATCGGGCTATACCTTTCACTCCTGCGTCTCACGATTGATGGTGACAATTTTTGTTGTGCATAAAGATTTGCAGTCGAGTGATCAAAGTTCAACGATAAAAGCGGAAGCGTGCAAGACAAGCGAGATAGAAGTCGTTATCGATTACCTCCAACAGCGATGACAGTTGAAAAGGTCCAGGAAAGCTTGTCGAAACTTTCTGTTCATAAAACAGTATGTGATGGGATTGCAGCAACTGGAAACATAGGCGAGTAACTGGACCAGGCTAATGCCTGTACTTCCGACCACAGAAAATACCAATTCTGGGTTGAAAAAGTGCCAGGTATTGATCACGTGCAGCGGTGCCCAACAGATGAAGAATTCCAGCACAATTACGAACAGCATTCTGATCACCTGTAATTCATGTACTCTGTTAGAGTACGGCCAATCAACTATTGCGTTCCGCTAGCAGTTGTTACGCTAAATCCTATACGAAACTGCACCCGCCTCGCGAGTTCTCTGTTATACAGACGTTCTCGAATTATCGGGAAAGTGCTATTACTTTCGATCAAACGAACCACTAAAAGCTACTTTTTAATCCATTTAATGTGGAAGGCAACTAAATCTTCTCTCGCCCGGTGCCTGGAAAAGTTCTCCAAATTTAAAACTTTCAAAAAGTCTCATTCCCTTTTGTACTTTCGTTTGTGCCTTATTCCGACGTTGTAACCATAATTCTACAGTGACTTTACATATTACTTTTAAAAATTGGCTACTCTGAAAAGATTGCTACTGTTGAAAATATTAATCAACACATTCTGTCAACGAAGTTTTCCGATTTTGCTATTGTAGAAATTTCAATTTTTGGTCGTCCACGGTCTTCAATAGTGCGGCCATTTAACGCCACGTTTTGACCAAACATCGCTTAATGCTATAGTTAAAATATTTATTCACTCATATAAAAAGAATAGTCAAATTTTTTTTATTGACATTGAAATAAACTTTAATCGGAAGTAAAATTAAATATCTAAATAAAAAAAATTGAAGATCAGCTTTGTATTTACCTTAAAATGATGTACAACAGACTGTAATATTAGTATTCCTTGATCAAAACGCTTTATAAAAATTGCATTCCAAAACCGGACATTCAGTATGTAACTACTTATTTTGCAACTGTACAATAAATTTAATTTTTACCAGTACAAAAAGCGAATTTATCGCAAAAACGAAAATTCTTACATTAAAAGAGAAATTGTTTCTATTTATTCATTTAACTTTTTAAATGCTTCTCCATTCTCAATTATTTATCATTTACTCTATAACTCTACAGGCGTTAATTACACTCATATAGATTGAAAATAATTTCGATTCTTCGATTTCGATCAGCTATAATAATTAATTTTATGAAATCAAAAGCATTATTTTTGCAGACAATACTTTGTCTATATTTTTTAAAGATTAATAAACACATATTGCAACAAAGTTTGAAATTTCTTAGTAGACATGATAACTCAAAAATTCTAGAAGACATTTTCCGAATTTTATAAGTTTGTAGAATACCTCCATCATAAAATTTTTGGCTTTCTATTTTTCGGTTCAATGCCAAAGTGAGCCACACGAATTCACAAAACATTTTTAAACATCTCGATGAAAAACATCACTATATTTTCAAACTAAACAAAATTTGTTGATCTTCCCTCGCATAGTGTGACTTTTGCCTGTACGGATAATGTTACTTTTTATACCTCCCCCCCCCCTACAAAGGGGCTTCCCCTTGGGCGATCGGGCGATCGCGCTACAATGTAACATGATCCGAGGTCGGACATCGGTGAATCAATACTGTCACGTCCAGTGGTTCAGCCATCGTTAATAATTAAATATACTCAATGATGCATAACATATTTTTGTTGACAGCGTGGTGGGATAGAACGCAGGAATTGAGGATTTTATTTTATTTTATTTTGTCATAAACACTAGTTTTCCAAATTTTAACAATGGCAACTGGTGGAGAAATCGGAGTTGATATTCAGATGGAAGTATTAAAGCAAGCAATTGAAGAAATTAAAAAAGCTCAAGAAAATAATAAATTCATAGCAGAACTTGGCCCTAAATTTAGGAAATTTAATGAACAAATTGCACAAATGCAGATACATTGCGATCATTGTCTAACCCGAACAAGACTGAACAAACGACACCGACAATAGAACATGTAACTTCCGACAAGACAGCGACTGGAAATCCGATTCGTATTAAGGACGCGTTACAGACAGTACCGGTATTCGATGGTCATAAGCCATCAATATTTCAATTTTTAAGAGCATGCGACAGAGCTAAATCCATGTTCCCAGCTAATCAAGAATTGTATTTGGTTAAATTACTTACAAATAAACTTAGAGGACATGCGTTTATGGCTATCGAAGATTCGGATATTAGTACTGTGGGGATTGGAAGTTTTGACGATAAGCTGTATGTGTTTCTAAAATCTATTTATTAAGAAGTACAACTATGGTAAAGTTAACTGATCTACGCGACGATTCTACGTTTCGGTGTCCACAACCGTAGTCTTCCGCTGCTAAAACCACACTGCCGTCTTTTCGGAAAAACAGTTCTTACACCCTCGTCTTCATTCTGTCTCTCTCTCTCTCACTCATTCACACCCTTCAAACTGAACTGTCGATGGAGACAAACCAGGCACAGGCCTGCATCGTGTCATTTTGTCCCTCGCACTACCTGGGTCAAGAGGCCCTACCATAAATAGTAACCACTTGGGTCCTATGACGTGCACTCGCAATCCCACACTCGGCCATCCTGCAGAGATATCTGGCCTCAGATATCGTGTCATTAAACATTTGCACTGTCACTGTCCAGGTCATCGCTGTCTTCGCTTACCCACGGTTTTATATATTCAGCCCCCGTGGATGTTTGCTGTGGCCCTTCTTGATTTCCAACCTTTATTACAATGTACCGGTCATTTCGAAGTACTTTACTGACTTCGTACGGTCCCAGGTACTTTCCTGCAAATTTCAATCCCGGTCCCTGCTGCGTTCTCTTAATTGCCACCAAGTCCCCCTCGCTGTATTTTCTGCTCTCAACACGTTTTTTATTGAAGTTTCTTCTATTTTCCTGTTGGATTTTTATGATGTTTCGTCGCGCTTCCTCTCGTAACTCGTCTCGATTTTGCTGAAATACATCCGTCCATTCACGCTCTAAGAGTTCAACAATTTGCGGATCATTCTTAAATCTAGGTTCTATACCAAATAATATTTTATACGGCGACATCTTAGTACTACGACTTGGAATAATATTAAAACATTTTTGGCAGCGCTCTACATACTTGTGCCACTCCTCTGGTTTTGGTGCTGACAATTTTGTTAATAGTGGTATTAACGTGCGATTTACTCTTTCCACTTGCCCGTTAGCGCGTGGCATGCCTACAGTCGTCAATATGTGTTCCATACATTCGTCCTTGCAATATGTTTCGAAATCGGTCGACGTAAATGCGGTGCCTCTATCCGATACTATTCTTCTAGGATTACCAAAAAGTACAGACTGTTTTTTGAGTCGCTCTATTACTTCTGCCGAATTGCACGTTTTAGTAGCATAGAGCCAAACAAACTTGGAGAACGCATCTATTACTACAAATATGTATCGATATCTTTTTTTTGTTGACGGAAGGGGCCCTAGGTGATCTATGTGATAAGTATCTAGCGGCACCTCTCCTTTGCTTATCGCGAATAAATATCCTTCTGATTTGCCGTGTTTCTTTTCCGCGAGAATACAGTCAATACAATTTCGTAACACTCGATCTACTTTTTCCCTCATCTTTCGAAACCAATAATCCCTTTTTACTATGCCTTCGGTTTTCTCTGATGAGAAATGTCCGTTCTCATGTGCGCGTCTAATTATTAATGATTGCATTGATTTCGGTACCACAAGGCGAATATCACCGTCGATTTCTTTAAACAATACATCCCCTCTGACAACATACCCCTCCGCTTGTCCCGATTCCACTAATTCTAATATTTTTAGCACGTCTGCGTCTTCGCGCTGCGCCTTTTTCAATCTACTACTTAAGCTATTATCACTTTCACCTATTAGCATACACGAAAGTAAAGGATTACGACTTAGCGCGTCTACATGCATAAGACTTTTACCGGGCGATGTTCGATTGTATATTCGAACTCCTCCAATAACAGAGCCCATCGTGCAACGCGGACGCATAAATCTTTTTTACGCATTGTCAAAGCAAACGCTTGACAATCTGTAACTATTTTAAAGGGTATACCCAATAGATAAACGCGGAACTTTTTTAATGCTTTTACGATGGCTAAGACTTCCAATTCATAGCTAGAATAGCGTTCCTCCGCTGGTATCGTTTTGCCGCTTGCAAAATACACCGGGTGCAGCTTATCATCGCGAAAGTCTCGTTGCAACAATATTGCCCCGTAACCGAATTTGGAAGCATCCGTATGTAATTCGGTCTCTGCGCCAATTTGGTATAATTTCAATACGGGATTATTACTCAACGCTATCTTTAATCGTTCAAATGCATGTTCTTCCTCACCGTTAAATTGAAATTCTGCATCTGCTTTTAGTAAATTTGTAAGGGGTCGTGCTATTAAAGAATAATGGGCTATAAATTTTCGGAAATAGCCTGTTAGGCCCAAAAAACTTTGTACCTGCTTAAATTTTGTTGGCCTTGGAAATCGTAACACGGCCTCGGTTTTATATTCTGAGGGACGAACCGTACCGTCTTCGACAATGTGGCCTAAGTATTCTACCTGAGGTTGTAAAAATCTGCATTTTTCCCACTTAATGAGCAACCCCGCTTCTCTCGCGACTGTTAAAACAATCTTTAGCTTTTCCAGTCCACTTTCGCAATCTTTTGACGGAATAATTATGTCGTCTAAATATAATAAAATTACCTTATCTCTAATCAATTCTCTAAATACGGCATTGATGAATCTTTGAAATACTGCCGGGGAATTACAGAGCCCGAAGGGGACTCTCAAAAATTCATATTGTCCGTCCGGTACGATGAAGGCGGTGTACTTCCTACTTTGCTTAGCTAACTTAACGTGAAAAAACCCATTCTTAAGATCAAGAGTGCTGTAAATTTTCGCGCTTTGCAATAAATCCAGTTGGTCCTCTATAAGGGGAAGTGGGTACCGGTCTTTAATTATTTTTTTGTTCAACAGTCTGTAGTCTACGCAGAGCCTAGCGGTACCATCCTTCTTTCTTACCAAAACCACCGGACTAGCGTAATCCGACAGAGATGGTTGAATGATTCCGTCACGTAACCATTCCTGGACTTGTGCATTAACCGTATCTCTTTCCGACGGGGACAATCTCCTAGCACGCTGGAACACCGGTTCATCATCTTTTAATATTATATTCATCTCTATTTCAGTTTCACGCGTTTTGTTTGGTTGATAGTTATTTATTGCATCTGACAAGGCATTCCGATGCTGAATATCTCGAACATATGATACATCTACGCAATTCACTTCACGCTCAAGATCGAAGTCTGTTTCGTACAAAATATTGTTCGACTCTGTTTTACGAATTGCGACTTGTCCCCGCTTAACAACTAACTCTACATTGTTCAAAAAATCGGTACCTATCAAAAGACTATGAGCCATCACACTATTTGGTACTACGCGGATCAGCATGGAATAAGAATCACCATCTATTACGGTGTCTGTCTCGAATTCCCCTATAGCTCGGTTCGTACCTGAGCCTATCCCACGGAAATATACATTTTTTCGTTTCAGCGGTGGTACCTGGGGTTTAAGGCTATCGTATTGGTCGTTGCGCATCAAACAAAGGTCGCTACCAGTGTCGATTAACGCAGTTACCTCTCGCTCGCACATAAATACTCTCTTGATGTATTTTTCGCGCGGTGTCCTCTGAACGGCCAGGCTTTCCCTCGTTGCAGGCGCTTTCCTCTTGGGACAATGCGATGAAATGTGTCCAAATTCACCACATTCGAAGCACTTCGAGCCCCTGTCTTTCGATGGACACTCGTAGAAAAAGTGATCACGACTACCACAATTGTAGCATCTTCCTGATGTCACACCTCGTGCGTCCCGTTTCTGTATTTCGTAGCCTCGTCGTTGATATCCATGATCCTGTCGGTGGCCCTCGTCGTCCCGTCGATAGTGTTCGTTACTGCCTCGACGCTGTTCCTCTTCCGTTCGCCGAGGTGCTCGATATCCACGCCAAGCCATTCCGTCACCGCGCTGAGCTGGGCCATCGGTCCGTTGCGCTGACATACCTTTCCATTGCACACCGGTATTTCTCCGCCAAGTCTGTCCGGAATTGTCCACACTAACCCTTTCACTTCTTTGCGGTCTTGGGAGTAGGGTAACTTCCTTCAGCGCATCTAACAATGTCGCTTTCGACTTAAAGTTTTGCAGCCTCGCGTGATTGCGGAGGGCGTGATCCGATATACCGTCGATTACATATTCTATGAATTCTTCTTCATCTATTGTGACACGATTTGCCAAAATTGCCTTCGCGTGGAAATATTCGGAAAACGTTTCTTCCTTCTCCCACGTTCGATTTTCAAACTCTCTGCGCGCTATCATTTTGCTCTGCCTGTTGCCAAAAATGTCTCTCAGGTCTTTTAATAAATCAACGAGTCGCTTTTCAATATGTTCTGGCCTCGAATGAAACCATTCGAGGGCCTGCCTTCTTAGTCGCGAAACAGCTAATAGTTTAGCCATATTATCGTCCAATTTGTATGTCGAACGTATCAGCATTAACTGCTTTTCCCACGCGTCAAGGTCCTCACCATTGCCATCAAAATAGTTCAACATCGACTTCATGGACTCGTTCACAGTTACTAGCGTATGCTGGTTTGTCGCTTGACTTCCCGATGGTGTTCCGATATTTAATCTTTGTGTTTCGCGCACCAACTCTAATTCGCGCCTCAAGAGCTGCACTTCACGTTCGGCCAGCTGCTTTTCTTTTAATAGTATGTTCATGCTCTGACTATTATTTTCATCAACTAGCGGGTTCTGTTGCTTCGATGAACCCGCATTAGACACTATGTCAGCAACTGGATCTCCCCCCGGGGTCGCTTTGCTGCAGGTGTCCGCGTCCTTATCGGATACACTCACCCACGTTCCCGGCGGATCGTTCGACACGAGTCGGGAAATCAATTCTTGTTTTATGCCTGACGTGCTTAAACCTTTTATTTTCAAAATTTCCTTCAACTGCGGTACTGTAAATTCATTGGGATCCATGGTAACACTTATCACCTTCAGTCCACACAATTTCAAAAGTCACGCAGTGTTACTGTCCACACAGTTTGATAATCTGCACAATTTTTACAGTCTACACGATTCTACTGTCCACACAGTTTTTATAGTCTACGGTTTTGTACGGTCTATACAGTTCTACTGTCCACACTGTTTTTATAATCCGCCTATTATCCACTTCAACACACACGTGGTCGTATCGTTTAGCTCACTCAATCCCGGACGAGCCCCCAAAATTGTTGTGGGGATTGGAAGTTTTGACGATAAGCTGTATGTGTTTCTAAAATCTATTTATTAAGAAGTACAACTATGGTAAAGTTAACTGATCTACGCGACGATTCTACGTTTCGGTGTCCACAACCGTAGTCTTCCGCTGCTAAAACCACACTGCCGTCTTTTCGGAAAAACAGTTCTTACACCCTCGTCTTCATTCTGTCTCTCTCTCTCTCACTCATTCACACCCTTCAAACTGAACTGTCGATGGAGACAAACCAGGCACAGGCCTGCATCGTGTCATTTTGTCCCTCGCACTACCTGGGTCAAGAGGCCCTACCATAAATAGTAACCACTTGGGTCCTATGACGTGCACTCGCAATCCCACAGTACTGCAGAAGAATTTGCTACAAAAATTAAAATCATGTTCGGTGCTCAGAAAACACTCAATCAATATAAGGGTAAATTAGGTAATATATTTAAAAACCCCAATGAAAGCATGTTAGATTACATAAGCCGCACAAAAGATTTAAGAGTAGCAATTATAGATGAAGAACGTAATCAATATGGGGAGATATCCAGAAATTTGCAAATTATAATCGACTCTGACGTATTAGAAGTTTTTTTAAGCGGATTACCACCTAACATTTGTGTTACAGTGCAATTAGAAGGAAATAGAAATCTAGAAGAAGCATACGCCAATGCAATTAAGTCTCAAAACAAATGCAACAGGAAGAGGAGCGGATGAGACCGTTCTTTTCTAACATCAGAGATCGCAGAAACTCGTCTCAGTCGCAATATCGATATCAACCAGCTTCGAACAGGCATCAACGGTCTCCAAGAGACGATAACAACGCGGCATCACGCTGACGATCCGACCCTACGAATAATAATGATAAGAGCGACAACCGGAATTTGAGACCCAACAGACAAACAGGGATTATTAATCAAGCCGAAATGAATAATCCACCTGTTACTTGCAATTATTGCAAAATATAGGTCATACGATCAAAGAATGTTATAAATTTAAAGCTAAAGTGGAATCAGGGGAAATTGTACCCTATTCCCAACAAAAGTCGGGAAACGGAAAGTTCTCCCAAGGGAACAGCGGCGTACCCAAAGGAGCAAATTTTGTTGGTGTGCAACGATTGCCACTTCCATAACTGTAGGTTTAAGGGGCGGTTTACAGTCCTTAGGTATAAGCGACCCTTGCAGAAAAGAAAAGGCGAGGACCAAAGTCAGTCGCAAGGAAACCGTCGAAGGTAGCACGTCGTCACATTTCTGTAAAGAACCATTATTTGTATTTTTTAGTCATAAAGTTATATGTACTTAACTTCACGTATCTTTAACACTGTACACGCGATATCGTAGGATTCCACTACTTTAATAAAACCTAACAAATTTCATAGAGCGCCAATCCATAATGAAGATCGATGCATCCACACCGAAGATGTCACCGACAGAAATTACGACGCTCAAAAAGAACGACTCACCAGGAACGAGTCATTCGAAAGAAGTGAAGATCAAGGAGTCAAAGACGAAGGAGGAAGAAATCAACCTAAAAGGGTTATCAATATTCAATTAGACTCAACTAAAAATACTCCCACCATTATGATCACTTCACCAGATCTTCAAGGAATAACTATTCTTTTAGTGGACTCAGGTTCGGAAGTCAACCTCATCAAGGAATTCATGGTCCCAATGAACGTGGACATGAACACAGAAAATGCTATTCATATTCGAGGAATCTCGACCGAGGTCCTGGCCACCCTAGGGACGGCATCAATCAGGATAGCAGGTCATCCAGTATTATTCCATGTTGTTAGCAACCGAATATCGATAGATCAAAACGGAACCTTAGGATCCGAATTCTTATTAAATCATCAAGCAAATGTTGACTATTCCGTGAAACACGTAAAATGGGAAAATACGTATATACCATTTTTCGAAAAACAGCAAGTAACTGTTCCAAAGAGAACATCAATTCCACTAATCTCTATCTCTATCACTTCTCTATCTCTATCTCTATATCTCTATATATAATAAAATCGTGTCTGTCTGTATGTATGTTTGTAACGGCATAACTTGAGAACGACTCAATGGAAAAAGCTGGGGTTTGGACCGTTAGACGCGGCTTATCCACGGGAAGGTTTAAGAGCAAAAAGCATACGAAAAAGTCCATTGGTTCAAGAGTTGTGACGTCATAAGTGACACCATTACCACTTTTTCGCCCTTTTTTGGTCACGTTTCTGCTTATAACTTCTGATCGAATGGACTTTTTCGAATGCGGTTTGCTCTAAAATCTTCCAGAGACAGAGACAGAGATAGAGAGAGAGCGTCGAGAGAGAGAGAGAGAGAGAGAGAGAGAGAGAGAGAGAGAGAGAGAGAGAGAGAGAGAGAGAGAGAGAGAGAGAGAGGGAGTGCGAGAGTGCGGAGGAGAGAGAGTGCGCGAGAGAGAGAGAGTGCGAAAGAGAGAGGGCACGTTTCTGCTTATAACTTTTGATCGAATGGACTTTTTCAAATGCGGTTTGCTCTAAAACCTTCAGGGGACAGAGACAGAGATAGGGAGAGAGTCAGAGGGAGAGAGAGAGAGAGAGCGAGAGTGCGGAGTGAGAGAGTGCGGAGTGAGAGAGTGCGGAGTGAGAGAGTGTGGGGGAGAGAGAGTGCGCGAGAGAGAGAGAGAGAGTGTGAGAGAGAGGGCACGTTTCTGCTTATAACTTTTGATCGAATGGACTTTTTCAAATGCGGTTTGCTCGAAAACCTTCAGGGAACAGAGACAGAGATAGGGAGAGAGTCAGAGAGAGAGAGAGAGAGAGAGAGAGAGAGAGAGAGAGAGAGAGAGAGAGAGAGAGAGAGAGAGAGAGAGAGAGAGAGAGAGAGAGAGAGAGAGAGAGAGAGAGAGAGAGAGAGAGAGAGGTGAATCTAATATAATGAAAACGTGGTAATACATGTATAAAGTAGAAAAGTATGTCTGCATGTATGATCCCATCGATGCGATTCGCTCTGACGATCGCGCGCTGGTTACCGAGCAGAAAAGGAAAATGTCACTTGAAATGGTGTCAGGAACCTCCCATTTCCGGGATGTTCAGGAATTTCTCTTTTTTTTTCACTCGAATTGTTCTCGACACTTTCATCGCCGATTAAACCACTAAATATAGTTGAAATTATATCGTGTTTGGTGTCATTTTAATCAGAAAAATGACAGGAATAAGTTGGTGAAAGTCCCATAAAAAAATAATGAAAAATAAAGCCGGTTTGTAATTGGATTAGTAGTGGTTCACATCGATATGCTTCGGCCACGCGATCAATATTTACATGCCGTCCTTTGCTACATTCGGTTTCATTTGTACTTTTGGCGCGGTCGCGTCGGTGCGATAGACGCAGTCATAAAAAAAATGGAGTGCCTACACAATATTTCTCCGTGCAGAACACAGCCGTTGGCAATATCGCGGCTTTACTGTACATTATATTTTTACTAACACGTTACTAGATTTACAGTAGCGAAAATGAGAACTAGAGGGCTATTGTTGCTCGCTCGCTTCGCTCGCTCGCGAGTAGGGTTGTTTTTGCTCGCTCGCTTCGCGAGCTCGCGGGCAGGACTGATCTTGCGAGAATGTTAGTGGTACTTCATGGCTAGTAGGGCCCACAGCTATTAATGTCTTTCATTTTGTGTGTGATTCTCCACGAGCCACACAAAGAACTTCCCGATTCGTTAGTTGCTGTATATTATTATTATTATTTATTAAGTGTACGTTTTAAGAAGATTATACGTTTTCAGGGAAATTCAATAGTTTTCTACTTATAAAAATGTTTGCTACATGGCGTCGCATTAAACCAATATCGTATGCTCGTTGCTCGCTTGGTTCCTTGTTATAGCATACTAATGTTGAAAAATAAATTGTCTTAATTTTTTTTCTCAAACAATACAACTCTGCTCAGTGCTACATACAACATTTGTAAAGTTCGTATTTCTGATGTTTTAAAGTCCATACATACTTTCTCGTATGTTTGTCCCTGACATTTATGAATCGTAATCGCTTCAGCAGGAACCACTGGAAATTGACTACGTGTGATTTGTTATTTTTCTTCACTCGAAATATTTACTTGATTCGATATTTTTTTATTATTGGTGTTAAATTTTGATATATATGTACTTTCACTCCTACTATGGCCAATTGAAAATCTAACCACAATATAGACGGAATTTTAGTCTTTTCTTGAAAAGTAATAAATTTTAATATTCCGCATGCTCCATTAACCAATCCGTTTTCAACATCAATGTTATTAATTATCATATATTTTATATTAATTTTCAATTTAATCTCAGTTAACAATTCGTTTTGAACTGATTGTTTATTTAAAGATTGTAATATAAATGTTTTTGTACTTTCATCGATATTCATTGAAAATGTATTCTCGGCGATGATTAACTCATTCTTGCATTGGAATAATTTTCGATTATTGTAAGCGGTTACATTAGCATTAGTTGCGTAATTGGAAAAAAAATTTTTTTAATTAAAAAAAACAAGAAAAAATTTTTTTTAATTTTATAAAAAAAAATTTTTTTTTAAATATGTCTAAACATATATATATATAGTTATATATATATATATATATAGTTATAAATTGCAATGTTTAATCAACTCCTTTCGAAAAAAACTAAACAACTACTTCACCAAAATGGACCAAAATCTAATCAGCTCTAAGTTACAGCGGGGCACATCGATTGCATCATTCATCATTCTGATCGCGTTGTTACTTTTTCAGAAAACGTTAACGAAAAATTTGATAACATACAAACGGCCAGACGCACGCACGCACACACACACACACACACACACACACATTTTGATAAAAATAGTCTAAAATGACTCAAATGACTATGAAACGTGAAGATCTGCTAAAAAATCGATTTTCGATTTTCGGGGTAATTACAATAACTTCCCTATAAATCGGGAAGTTAAATATTTAGATTTTCGTTGTATTTGACTTTAAGACAGTGTTAACATTATTTGATAGCGAAGAGGTTAGTAAAGGTAAATGACACAGTCATAAAAAAATGGACAGTTTTCGCGAGGACGCAAGAGACAAGAAGATTGAAAATCATTGTAAATACTGTTCCGTCGTAGGAACCAGATGTACGACCAGATCCGTAGACCCTCGCGGAAAGAACAGCTCGGGGGACAGTTTGCCCTTTTGCCTACCCTATTTAAGTTAAAATTCGTAGTTGAGTATAAAGGACCGTGCTTCTTCGCGCAACAATTGTTATACCTAAATCCTCAGCCGAATCTTATTTATGACTCATTACGACAAGGGGAGCTTTGTACAACGCGCGTCGAATCAGCCAACAGCTGTTTGGTAAAGTCTCCGGAGATGAACCAGACTCCTAAGTCAACTCTGACAATTCCACGAAAACGTACCGGGCTTTCTACATTTCGGTTCCCCCTTTATGACTTTGCACGGCTGTTGGAAACAAGTCTAAAGAACACTCGCAGTCGTAAAAAACGGTTAACGGTCAATCGCCCGACGACCATATGATCTCAAGGTACCGGGAACCTTCCTTCCTCAAGTCAGGTAGCTCCCCACTCCTTTTTAGGGATTAGCTCTCCCTCACAAAGAATGAACCGAAACTTGAACAATTACGACGTCCTGATTGGGAATGACCACAACAGCAAACCAATCGGAGGACTTTCCTGATTATAACAATCAGCGATGCACACCTACCGAACTCCTAAGGGCCGCCCTCTCTACCCCCAAGAGAAGCCTAAAAGAAAACTGACGTTAGATTCCGAAGCGGAGCGTTTCACTTCGTCTGTAGACTTCAACCGGGTACACTTCGGTTTTAGTAAAGTTCAGAAAGTGACACCCATCGGGTCTCAATACGAACAGTACATTAATACGGATCATCATCACAGATCCGCGCGCGTATAAGACAAGACCTGTTGCGTCAAGCCTTACTGAAGAATCCACCAACAGGTCCGGGACGAAACGCGATCCTCACATTCAATCCAGTCCAAACTCCTAAACTAGCTGCCCAATATTAGTTTGGCGGGCAACGACCCAATCAATCGCGAATTCCCACAGACGCAACAAAACATTTTGGTCCTTCGAGCCGGATCGGCGGCCTAGTTACAGTGCAGTGTGTGTAAAGACAATACAGTGTGGACCAGATTGCAGAAAGGATCCAGCTAGCCTTAGCCGCGCAATCATCATCGCTGACCAGCCTCCAACGAGAACAGCCACGTGCAACCATCATCGCTGATCAACCTCTGAGATCAACAGCCAACCACATCAACTCATGGTAGGCACGTTATTTGAATTTACCGATCAGGACGTTAATCTCAATTCCCGCTCCACTTGCATCAAAAATGGTCAATGCAAGCAAAGCGAACCAACGCATCCGTGCGCTCAAGCACAAGCACCGCGTATTCAAATTAAACATCACGACTTTCATGAAATTTCTAACGGAGTACCAAGATTCCCCGATCGCGCGTACGAAACTTCGCGGACGAATCGAACGGTTAACAACACAATTTGATAACTTCAACAAGAATCAAGATGAGATAGGTCAACACGAGGATTTCGAACAAACCGAAGCCGAGCGCGAAGCCGTGACAGTTTTGTACGAAGACGCGATAGCAAATGCGACCCAATTATTGGAAGGTTTCCAGTCGACAATAGGTCAGACCGAGAGAATCGCGACCGATTCACCCGCGCCATCCACGTCCACCAGCATCACAGGTGTACACCTTCCACTAATCAATCTTCCACACCTCGACGGCCGTCTAGAAAAATGGTTGGCCTTTAAAGATGCGTTTAAAAGTATGATACAAGGACAGACGGGGCTTACCGACGTACAACGGTTCAATTATCTACGATTATCCGTTTCCGGAAAGGCTGAAGCCGCGATCGAATCCTTTACGATAAGCGAGGAAAATTACAAGGCCGCATGGGTTCAGCTGTTAGAGACATACGACAATCAGCGCGCTCTCATTTTACGCCACGCCTCGATGTTGTTGGATACGCCCGCGATGCCGAACCGATCATCAGACGCGATAGATGATTTGATCAATCATATGCAGTCGCATCTCCGATCTCTACAGTCGCTCGGTCGATCATGGGAGGACATCACGGAATGACCTCCTCACTACTATCGCGATCAATTGCATGGATCACGACACGCGCGGAACATAGGAGCAAACTTTGCCAATACGAGCATGCCAAACACCACAGAGATTTTTAAACATCTTCGCAACGCATCGCACCAAGGCAAGTCGCGCAGACCTACGACAAGCACGAAACGAGCAAGATAGACATCACCAGAAACCCAGAGAACGACGCCAAACTTTAGATCGCGAGCCCCGAAACGAACGTGGAAATCCGCGACAATTTCCACAAGAAAGTCATCACCGCCCACATCGAGAAGACGAACGTTCGTAACGACCGCCGCGAGACTGACCTGCAAGATCTGCAAGCCAACATTACACAAGACGTACAGATGTCCTAAACTCTGGAACATGTCAATCGTAGATAGATGGGCAGCCGTCCGTACAGCCAATTTATGTCAGAATTGCCTCGAATCAAACCACAAACTCGAAGACTGCACCAAAGGTCGATGTCGCGTCTGCGGTGAAAGACACCATACACAGCTCCATAAGAATGTAAACTCAATTGCTCAGGAAACGGAAGCATGACTAGAACAAGGTACTACAGACTGTCGAGCACAATCTTATGATATCTTCCCTTCAGAAGGATTAACAAACAGTTTGCTGACAACAGCAAAGATCTACGTTTTAGACCGCCACAAAAAACCGATATTATGTCGAACGTTAATCGACACCTGCTCTAATGCGAATCTCATAACGGACGACCTTGCGAAACAACTGCAACTTCCGACGACCCAACATACAGCGGTCATCGAAGCATTAAATCAAACCAATACCACGACTAACAATCTCGTGACAGCGACAGTAAAATCAAGAATAACCAATTATCAACGTACACTGACCTTCTACACAATACCGCGAATTGCAGGAATGTTACCTGACCGTCAGATAAACCGATCCAACCTTCGCATACCGGCAAACGTTCCTTTAGCAGATCCGGAATTTCATCGCCCGGGAAAGATTGATATGCTCCTCGGAGCCGGGCCAACGTTAGCTTGCCTCAGCATCGGTCAAATTAATTTGTCTAAGCATCACGACACTGATCTTGTATTGCAAAATACTCAACTCGGATGGATTTTAGGAGGTGACATTCTCACCTCATCACAATTAAGCCGCAAAACTTTCATCATAAACATTCACTTTGATTTACATAAATTTTGGGAAATAGAAGAAGGAGCAATCAAGCAATTTCGATCATGTGACGACCAAGCGTGCGAGGATCATTTTTTGAGGAACTACACGGATTTTGCGATGCGAGTGAAAGAGCATACGGCGCTTGTTTATACGTCCGAACAATAGATCAATGCGGTTCTATTCACACGGATCTACTTTGCGCAAAATCTCGCGTCGCGCCATTAAGTCAAATTACACTCGCGCGTCTAGAATTGTGTGGCGCTACATTGTTAGCCACGTTAACTCAAACAGTACAAGATGCGTTAACACACCACGTGGATAAGATAATTTTCTGGACTGATTCGACGGTCGTGTTAAACTGGATACGCAAACCACCATCTGTATTAAAGACATTTGTCGCCAATCGCGTAGCCGATATCCAACGCAAAACGGATATTCAATCATGGCGATACATCCGTTCTGCGGACAACCCAGCCGATTTAATTTCCCGAGGAACGACTTCAGAGGAACTCATCAAAAACAATGTTTGGTATCACGGACCTAAATGGCTCGCTCAAAACCAAACAACATGGCCTGCCGCGAGATTTACCATGCGTAACGAGTTACCAGAATTGCGAATGGTGACGTGTCTAGTCGGCTTAATAACCCAAACAGACGAGATTCTTCTACGATATTCTTGTATTCAAAGGCTCAGACGAGTCGTTGCATATTACTTACGCTTCCGGCTGAAACATCGACTCACAGGACCTTTGTCCATCGACGAATTACGTGAAGCAAACAACCGAATCATACAGTTACTTCAAGCCACCACGTTCGCCCACGACATTCATGATTTGAAAATCGGAATGGCGTCGTGTAAAAGCCGATTACAGCCATTATCCCATTCCTCGACGACAAAGGAATATTACGCGTAGGCAGTCGATTACATAATTCCGCGCTACCGTTCGAACAAAAGCACCCGATACTCCTACCTCGAGGAAATCACATAACAAAGCTCATCATTCGCGACTCACATCTTAAAAACCATCACGCCGGAATTACAGCCACGTTGTACGACGTACGACAACGATATTGGCCTATTGACGGAAAAAATACAACGCGTCAAATTGTACGACAATGTATAAGATCTCTCCGGTTTAAGCCTATAGTCCACTACATCATGGGTAACCTATCTGCCACCCGCGTCACCGAAGGTAGGCCATTCATTAAATGCGGTGTCGATTATTCCAGCCCCTTCTTCATAAAAGAACGACGATTTCGGAACCGAACCCGCGTCAAGGTCTACGTAGCCGTGTTTGTTTGCTTTGCAACAAAGGCTGTACATTTGGAAGTAGTAAGCGACCTGACAACCGAGGCCTTCATCGCTGCACTAAACCGGTTTACCGCACGACGAGGACTTTGTAAAAATATATATTCAGATAACGGTACCAACTTCGTCGGCGCAAACAACGAACTGACAGATCATCACAAAACATTATCAAGGGATGAGAAATTGAAATAATTCCTCGCATCAAGGGAAATGTCATGGCACTTTATGCCCGCATTATCACCTCATTTCGGCGGATTGTGGGAAGCAGCGGTCAGGTCATTTAAACACCATCTCAAACGGGTCGTCGGCGAAGAGTTGTCTACATACGAACAATTCACAACCTTTGTAATAGAAATAGAAGCCATTCTAAATTCACGCCCTCTTACGCCACTCTCATCTGATCGAAATGATATATCCGCCCTTACTCCTGGACATTTCCTGATCGGTGGTTCTTTGACGTGTCTTGCCGAGATTGATTTCAGCACAACAACTTCAAATCGTTTGTCCACCTGGCAACATATTCAGAAAGTCAAGCAAGACTTCTGGGCCCGGTGGTACAAAGAATATATTCATCAACTCAACCTCCGCAACAAATGGACCAAGGGATCCCACGATATCACTCAAGGAACTCTCGTCCTTCTAAAGGACGATAATCTCCCACCATTGTGTTGGCAGTTGGGTCGAATCATACGAATACATCCAGGAGCAGACGGCATCACACGTGTGGTAACCGTTCGAACCATACATGGCGTTTATAAACGAAACGTTAAGAAACTAGCACCTCTTCCTTACGGAAGCAACGCACAATCAGACGGTGTCAACCCATCAGCGTAAACGTAAGTCAAGACATATCATATTCATAATTGACCGATCGGTAGAATCGATCAACGAGGGGGAGCATGTTCCGTCGTAGGAACCAGATGTACGACCAGATCCGTAGACCCTCGCGGAAAGAACAGCTCGGGAGACAGTTTGCCCTTTTGCCTACCTCATTTAAGTTAAAATTCGTAGTTGAGTATAAAGGACCGTGCTTCTTCACGCAACAATTGTTATACCTAAATCCTCAGCCGAATCTTATTTATGACTCATTACGACAAGGGGACCTTTGTACAACGCGCGTCGAATCAGCCAACGGCCGTTTGGTAAAGTCTCCGGAGATGAACCAGACTCCTAAGTCAACTCTGACAATTCCACGAAAACGTACCGGGCTTTCTACATTTCGGTTCCCCCTTTATGACTTTGCACGGCTGTTGGAAACAAGTCTAAAGAACACTCGCAGTCGTAAAAAACGGTTAACGGTCAATCGCCCGACGACCATATGATCTCAAGGTACCGGGAACCTTCCTTCCTCAAGTCAGGTAGCTCCCCACTCCTTTCTAGGGATTAGCTCTCCCTCACAAAGAATGAACCGAAACTTGAACAATTACGACGTCCTGATTGGGAATGACCACCACAGCAAACCAATCGGAGGACTTTCCTGATTATAACAACCAGCGATGCACACCTACCGAACTCCTAAGGGCCGCCCTCTCTACCCCCAAGAGAAGCCTAAAAGAAAACTGACGTTAGATTCCGAAGCGGAGCGTTTCACTTCGTCTGTAGACTTCAACCGGGTACCATCCTTGTACCTTACAAGCACAAGCGACGCGGCACACTTCGGTTTTAGTAAAGTTCAGAAAGTGACACCCTTCGGGTCTCAATACGAACAGTACATTAATACGGATCATCATCACAGATCCGCGCGCGTATAAGACAAGACCTGTTGCGTCAAGCCTTACTGAAGAATCCACCAATAGGTCCGGGACGAAACGCGATCCTCACATTCAATCCAGTCCAAATTCCTAAACTAGCTGCCCAATATTAGTTTGGCGGGCAACGACCCAATCAATCGCGAATTCCCACAGACGCGACAAAACAAATACGTTCGGGCATCGGGAAATTACGGAACTCAAATAATTATGTATTATTTGAGCAAGTCTAAATGGATTATTATTTAAAATAATAAAGTTATTTTTATAGACAACTGGGCCCTCCGGACGGGCCCGACCACTGGCGCATACCTGAAAAAGTTGCTATTCCAGACAAAAAACGCGTACGTGTTCATGTTGCGGGATCACGATGTACAGCGGGTATAGCACGTGATAGAGAAACCAATAACGAATTACCACATACTAATAATTAACTGTTTAATTAAATATGATTATACAAAAAGAAACGTACTTCTACACTTTACGCGGCATGACTCTCATCCATCCCGTACGCCATGACGATCACTCTCCTCTCTCTCTTTTTCTTCGCTCGTCTCTCTCACACCCCACTCTTCATCCGTAACCTTTATGGTGCATTCATACTGACAGTCACTCCTCTACAGTTCATTGTGTATACAAAATACAGGAAATAAGAAAAGACGAAAAGCTATTTATTTGATTACCACCTCAATCTAAATAATAAACTAGAGGGCTATGTTGCTCGCTCGCTTCGCTCGCTCGCGAGTATGGTTGTTTTTGCTCGCTCGCTTCGCGAGCTCGCGGGTAGGACTGTTCTTGCGAGAGGGTTAGTGAAACGCATGGCTAGTAGGGCCTACTGATATTAATGTTTTTTATTTGGTGTTTGACTCTCCAAGAGTCACACAAAGAACTTCCCGATTCGTTACTCCTTCACCAACATCGCTAACATCGTTTTTTTTTGTACTTTCATCGATATTCTCCCAAAATGTATTCTTGGGAGTAGAGATGATACATTCACTGTTGCATTGGAATAACTTTCGATTATTACAAGCGGTAACATTAGCATCAGTTAAAAAAAAATTTTTTTAAATCTAAAAAAAAATTTTTTTTGAAATCTAAAAAAAAACTTAAGAAAAAATTTTTTTTTATGTAATTGCGTTTGGTTCTTTGGTGGAAAATTTTCGTCCTCCCTTATAAATTGCATTGTAGAATCAACTCTTTTCGAAAAAAAAATTAAAAATCTAAAAAACTACTTGACCAATATGGACTAAAATCTAATCAGCTCTAAGTTACGACGGGGCACATCGATTGCATCATTCATCATCCTAATCGCGTTGTTACTTTTTCTGAAAACGTTAACGAAAAATTTGATAACATACAAACGGCCATACGCACACACACACACACACACATACGAACATTTTGCTGAAAATAGTCTACAATGACTGCAATGACCATGAAACGTGAAGATCTGCTAAGAAATCGATTTTCGATTTTCGGGGTAATTACAATAACTTCCCTATAAAATCGGGAAGTTAATAATCTTTTATTTGCAAATAAGAAATCAAATTGTATTTAAATAAAAAGTTTAGTTATTATTTGCAATTAAAATCACACGTTTATTTATTATTTAATTGTTTATTATTTTAAAAAATCAGGGATGATACATTCGAGCATCGTCGAATTACGGAACGCAAAAATAATAATCGCTATTTATCAATATTCATCCATTACACCGCTCAATGACACTCGTCGTCACGCTCCTCGCCGAACGAACACCTCAGAACAGTCCCCACCCCACTACCTACCCCTACCCTAAGATACAAATTCCGTTACATTTGTGTGACATCCTACGTCACGCTTTTAGCCGAACGAAACCTACAAGATTTTAAATCTTAAAATGTCTCCACACTCTACTTACACGATATGTCTCCGTGCAGAACACAGGCAGTTGGAAAAATATCGCGACTTTACTGTACAATGTGAAAGACACGTGCATGATATTCGTGAAAAATTGATTTCCCCTATCGCGGAATGTAACTAAGAATTAGGTATAGAGGGTGTCCCAAAAATATTTGTGTTCCTTGAAATGGGCGGCTCCTGAGGCCATTTGAAGCGACATTTGCTTTTGCAAAAATATCCGTAATATAATGTCCATAATATAGTTTGTAAAGGATAAAAAAAGTGATAAAAATGATTAAATATTACATCATAGGAAAAACGCGCCACTGTTTGTTATGTTTACAGTCAGAATAACTTGCCCTTTAAATGGTAGATTATTTTGTAAATACGGCCATTGATTATTTTAACGCTGTCTCGGTATGATTATTTCTTTCTAGTAGACTGTAGATTTCACACAGTTATGTGAAAACTGAATCGGTGAAATTTGAAGTAGTAGAATAATTAACAGGTTTCCATAATACGTACATAATATACAGGTATGTATACGTCCATAATACATAATACGATAATCGTGAGAAACTACAACTTTTACCGTTTATAAACGTTTGTAGCTCATTGCAACATCTACCGATTTTGATGGAATTTCAGAACATGTTTGGTCGATACAAATCTACGAAACGTGTTTTATAAATTTTCCATAGAAACCTACATAAAAAAGTTACAAAATACAACTTTTAGTATTTTCTGTGCAATTTCAAACTACGTGCATTTTTTTCAAAAATTTGGCTACTCTTTACTTTGCGGGACCAAAAATTTTTGCCTTTCTCCTATAAATTAATATACAGGGTGGCCCACATAACTCTGAACAGCTCAATATCTCCGTTACTTTTCGTTGTAAAAAAAAACTTCGTAGGACAAAGTTACACTGTTTGAAGGGCCACATATAACGGTGTAAGGGAAAAAAAATTTCAAGGTCATTTTCTATAAGATTTCAAGGTTATTGATGTTTTTTTTAATGGAATGAGGTATTTTTTAATACATCAACCGATGCAGCTGGACATTCATTATAAGAAAGTACTAACCTGTGTATGTCGAAAAGTTAGTAGTTCAGGAGATATTTCTATTTAAATAACTCCAAAATACCATTACAGTCGTACTAAGACGTTACACAAGTAAGTAAATACTAACGCCTTAGTACGACAGTAATGGTATTTTGGAGTTATTTAAATTGAAATATCTCCTGAACTACTAACTTTTCGACATATATAGGTTAGTACTTTTTTATAAAGAATGTCCAGCTGCATCGGTTGATGTATTTAAAAATACCTCATTCCATTAAAAAAAACATCAATAACTTTGAAATCTCATAAAAATGACCTTGAAATTTTTTTTCCCTTACACCGTTATATGTGGCCCTTCAAACAGTGTAACTTTGTCCTACGAAGTTTTTTTTTACAACGAAAAGTAACGGAGATATTGAGCTGTTCAGAGTTATGTGGGCCACCCTGTATATTTGGCATGTAATACAGTAGATTTGAACGAGGAAATCTGAGAAATCGAAGTTTCTATCCTGCAGGATCAATGGTTCAAAAGTTATGGTTGCTTAAAGTTGAGCAATTTGAAGTGTTTTTGACAGGTAAGTGCGCCGTGATGTTGACGTGTAGTGACGGTCGAACGCCGCTTAACGAGCAGAGCGCTAGATGGCAACACAGGCACGCCGAAATATCGGTAACGTATTGGAAATATTGTACTTTGGATAATGTTTACAGAGGGATATAGTTTTATTAATACATTATTGGGCCGGCAGTTAGGCCCCGCACGTATCTAATCCCTATCTGTTAGAGAGCGGGTGAACAAGCGAAGCGATGCGTTGGTTTAAACGTCAGATTTTATTCACTACCTTGTGGTAGGGTCAACACATACACTTTATACAGAACTTATGCACTAAATGTAGAGAAATGAGAGACGAATAACTGAGTTGAAGATGATTTGATGAACAATATGGCCTTATTTAATAGAAATGAACGTGATTGCTTGAAAATGAGAGGTGGCGATATCTAGGATCGCGGGTTGCGAGTTGCAGACGTTGGTGTTTATGTAACCAAAAGAGGTGATTTGAACTGGCGAGAAGGGCTCGGCGAACAATCAGTGCCTCGCGCGTCGATAATATCGGTATCGTGATCGGTCGTCACGCGGCTACAGAGGTGACGTCAGGGAGGTGATCGCTCCTTCCGTAACACTGTACACCTCCAAATGAGTAAAATGCCTCAAATTGTATCTTTTGAATTCATTTTTATTTTTTAGCAGTCTACTGTTATCATATATGTAAGAGAAAAGATGTTAAACAGTTTTATTTAAGAAAAGAAAGCACACGACTAATATACAATTTAACAAACAGTGAATAAACATTAAATTCTTTAACCGTATTCTGTATAATAAACAACTTGACGTATTCGTGTTTTCGTATTCGTGTTTTTCGAGAAAAAGTGAAGTCGCCGCGTGAACACGTCCTTTTATAAACTACTCGCTCGGATGTTTTATTTAACGAATCTTCTAGAAAACGTCTCGTATTTATTTATTGATTATTTTTTAATGTGTCGCGGTCGCAGTACCGCGCCACTCATGCACACGCACAATTCACACATATATACAATAGAAACATACAAATCCGCACTTCCTACACTATTTGAGGCCATATGTTTTTTTTAGGACGGCCGAGTGTAGGAAGTGCGGATTTGTATGTTTTCTATTGTATATATGTGTGAATTGTGCGTGTGCATGAGTGGCGCGGTACTGCGACCGCGACACATTAAAAAATAATCAATAAATAAATACGAGACGTTTTCTAGAAGATTCGTTAAATAAAACATCCGAGCGAGTAGTTTATAAAAGGACGTGTTCACGCGGCGACTTCACTTTTTCTCGAAAAACACGAATACGAAAACACGAATACGTCAAGTTGTTTATTATACGGAATACGGTTAAAGAATTTAATGTTTATTCACTGTTTGTTAAATTGTATATTAGTCGTGTGCTTTCTTTTCTTAAATAAAACTGTTTAACATCTTTTCTCTTACATATATTCATAAAGCCAGACTTACCCAGTCCTAGTAGTAGTAGTAGTAGTAGTGTTTACTGCCGGGGAGAGGCGGCTCGGCCGCCCCTCGCTTCCTTAAGGCACACCGGATCTTTCATCACCAGTATCACAATTGGCGCTGCCGGCACTCGGCCCTTTAGCGGGTTGCAGTTATCCACCTTTTTTAAGCCGTCTCCTCTGTTTTATTCGGCCCGGGCCATTTTCAGAGTTATCGACTTACTAGACGGGTCGGTCATCATTGATGAGACGGGCCATGCTACCTAATTTGTCAGTTTTTGAGCTGTTTTACGACTCGATATGAACGTCGGGCCCCCTCACCTTCAGACCTGCAGGGTGTCTCGCCTGCCCTTTCAGACTACCCCCACTTCACCATATTTTTCATATCGAATGTGTCAAGTTTTTTTGAAGCCCGCCCCTACTCTGTTTCCGGATAGTCCAGAAAACTGCCCACACCCTCCCCTAGGGCTAATCCCTCCGCCTGTGCTATGAGTCTATTGGGAGTACAAATGCAAAGGACCGCGTATTATTTGATCATTGGGAAGAAAGTTACTGGTACTTCGGATCCAATCCGACTTCATCGAAATCTCGGCTGGGCCGAAATATCAATTCCATTCCGTCTTCACCTGCCAACCTACTTCGTGATGGGGTTGAGAAGGAAGGCTTCACCAACTTCACAGAAATCTGTCTCCTGAGAGATTTTATATCAGGTTCATCGGGATCTTACTTCTTGGGTGGGCTTGACACATCATAGAAAATATGGCTGATTGTTCGGATGTGACCACCATCCTCGGTTCTGGTCGGCGTTCAGCTATTAGCTCCGTCCACCCGGCCTTTCCCTTAAAGGTTTTTAATTGATGTGCCGTTTTTGCGTTTTTGATTCCGTTTTTTTTTCTGTAGGGTCCGTGCCCAGTATCCTCAGTAGTATCATTTGTTCGCTGACCACCCCCTTCCTTACTCTATCCCACAAACAGAGGAGATAGAGCCGGCGGGTGCCCTTATGAGGCGGGATAGCCAACTTGGGCTCCCAACAAGTTCACCGATTCCCTGGAGAAAGGGGAAATCGTTGCCATTGATTGCCCCATGACCCCGACAGTGGGCACTGAGCCCATAGCAAGAGAAAAAACCACCTTGGAAATTTATGCCACCCCGGGAATCGAACACTGGGCCTTCCTGCTACGAATCAGACACTTTACCACCTGAGCCACTGACCCGCCATTACCCAGTCCTATCCCAGATCATAAACCAGTGATAACTTCCCGACTAGAATATCAGTTAGGCATGCCCAACGACGAATGTGGGCCTAATGCGGAAAGCATGATGTACGCCTAAGTTAGGCATTCTTAACAGGTGCCATATGTGGTCCAAATGTGGATGGTCGAGCGCACGCCCAAGTTGGGCTAGGTAATCTGTTGAGGCAAAACACATTAGATTCAAACTCACGGAAATAACTTACATCGGGTGCTGTTCCTACCCACAGTTCGTGTGGTGTCCGGCCATCTAAGCTCCTGGTAGGACATTTATTCCGAATGTAGTTTGCAGTTGAAACCAGGGACTCCTACCGGTATACTAAATACCGGTATTATACCGGTATATACCGGTATTTCCCCATTACCTCTATAGAAACCGAAATACTGAAATTCCGGTATGACGTCATATAAATAAGAATTATACCGGTATTAAGTCCCTGGTTGAAACTGCTTCAGCCCAAAACAACGGCGGCAACCCTGACTGAATAAGTAGGCATCGCGTCATTTCGACAAGTGCCCGATTTTTCCGCTCGACAGTGTCATTCTGTTCGAGGTTGTGATACTGGAACTGTTTCTCTTTTGTAGATTGGAGCGCATTAATAAATTTATTTAAGGGAGTAGACTTCCAGGTTTGCAAGGGTGCAGGATTCGCCTTCTCATTTCTCGATAATACAAACACGGGATTTTTCACTAGTCAAATACGCTAGATAAAAGATCGATCTAGGGCGCTATCTGCCTCAAAAATTATATTTTTTCGTTTACGAGGCGTAATTTGCATTATTCGGCTATTTTCATAGCTACATGCGCAGTTGTATGCTTCCGAATAATGTAAATTTTTCAAATATGAAACAACTCTCCAAACACAAGTTGTAGTATATAAGGAGGTGGATATAGTATCAAAGAAAAAACAATTTTTCAAAGTTATTATTTAAAGTTTTCAAGGTCACGGATGTTTTTTTTATTAACAACTGTTTATGCTAAATATGGATTCTTAAAAAGAAAAAAAGACAAATTCAACGATATATCATAACGTCTATTTATGTCAAGATTTAAAAAATTTACCATGATCCAATCAGCCCCAAATTTTTTCCAAATCATTTTCTCAACATTTGTCACAATTCTGATATACGGGACCAAAAAAATGTCATGGTCGAAAAATAAGGTCCACCCGAATGTACATATACATACGTAAATTACGAGAAGCAGTAAAGGGTGCTTATCGTCAAAGAAGAAAATCCGGGTAACTAAAACTTAATATGTACTACATTCCACGTTATTAATTGTAGTTTAATTATGATACATTTTATATCAACATTTTTTATTTACACCTAGAAACGCCACTGTCTCGGAAGGAAATGGACATTCGAGAGAAACAATGAAATTAGAGCATCATTGCGAAAAAAGATGAGTTTGCAATGACCTCCATATTTTATGAAATTCTATTATAATTATAATTTTGACTGTATTTTTTTATTATAGGAAGACAGAAGATCAAATAAACTTGTGTATGCTAGTAAAATCAATTTATATTATACAATTTATTTTATTATTTGTTTGACAACTAATAAATCTACAAATTGTTTCACAAACTAAAAAATACTTTCTGCATTTTCGTATTCTCCAATCAGTCCAAATAAATACCATCAATCGATTCTCATATACCAATTTTTGTTAATGCAATTTTTACAGTAATTACAATAAAATGAATACATATATTTAACATAGTTTTTACATTTTTAATTTTTCGGAAGGTTAAAAAAGTAATGAAAAATAAAAATAAAAATCGCTGCCAGGGGGCTCGAAGGCAAGCTTCAGATTGCGATTCATAAGTACGCTCGACGGCTCGACAGCCGAATTTCAGTTTCGTTACCGTAAAGCAATACAACTTGGAAAGTGATAAAAATAAATTGTGGCTAGCGCAAGCGCACAAGCAGTGCACACGGACATAGTAGAGGTACGCTGGTGAGTGTAGCGCGCGAGCGCGTTGGGAAAGGAAAATAGGGGCAACAGTAGTTCATAGTGCGGGTACGGTTTAGTATCACCTTACCACGAGTCTGCGTTTGACTCCATTCCTAGAGGCGCCCTGACTTCCCGTCAGATTCGTCCTCGCTGTCTATAATCCTAGCGGCTCCCTAATTTCGCATTGGGTTCATCCGCGTACCTTAACTAACAAATTGAGACAAATATTCCTAGGGTAACAAGCCTTCGCCGGCCACTCGTGCTGCTCGCGGCCCTGGATCGTAACACACAATGTAGTAAGTAAACGCTAAAGTATTAGTACGACAGTAATGGTGTTTTAGAGTTATTTAAATTGAAATATCTCCTGAAGTACGAACTTTTCGACATACATAGGTTTGTACTTTTTATAACGAATGACCAGCTGCATCGATTGATGTATTAAAAAATACCTCATTCCATTTAAAAAAATGAAGTTGACCTTCAAATGTCCTTTACGCGTCCACCTACAAAAAAGCTACTAACATCAGATTAATGCTCTCTCGAATCCAAGCAATTTCTATCTGTTGTATTTTTTCCTAACACCAATAGCAGCTGAGTTATTCAGGTGACCTGTTTATAGTGCCCCATCCTGTATAGGTCAGGCACCACTTCATACGGGAGGCACTCAAATCAAGAAATTAGATATCTCCAACGGACGACATGGTAGCCTACGTCCTGATGAAGGCACTGCCTGGTCCAAAATTCAAGCGGTGCATCGGGTTGCTTGGTTTGAGAACTGTTTCGTCGCGGCTACAGGGATTGTCCGCACCTCGAGGGGAAGTGTGAGCAATGGGTTTGATTGGTCACACAATGATATTCGGACGGCGCAATGCGATCGGCGGGACTCGAAGAGTCGCTTTGTGAACGCGCCCTTCTGGCGCCGCCCCGCCCTGTGTTGAGCTCACTATTCTTTTTCTATTGTAATTTCTGTCTCTACTCTCTATTCTTTTTTTATTATAATCGTAACGTGTATCGTGATAATCACTCTCATCTTTCCCTAACTGCATATACCTACTTACTAACACCACCCTTTTTTGAAAAGTTTCAGAGGCCATAAATGCATAAAGATCCGCAGTCTAGTCATCAGTTTGAGTGGAGGAAGGCAAGTTGTTGTTTCACATGATAAGTTGTTACTGGTTTATGATCTGGATTAGGTCTGGGTTAGTTTGGGGCAACTTACTAATTTGGGGTTGGATAGGGATTAGATACATACGGGGACGGCAAGTGCCGGCCTCACGGCCGACCCGACAATGTACTCAGAAATCTATATCCTTTTGTAAACAGTTTCCAAAATATTTTCTCTCAAATTGTTGGGATTTTGGTTGGGAGGCCAGATAAATAGAAAGTACCACAATATCTAACGTTGCTTAACTATAGCTTTAATATAATATAGAGACTGCCGGTCGCGTACATGCTCATGGTTCAGCGGTCGAGAGCAGAGAGATCGGTGATCGCGCGGCGGCGTTCAACGTGTTGTAAGACAAACAAGCATCGCACGCTGCTTAACTGCCCCACGCGGTTCAAGCGTCTTACGCGGGCACTTTGAAAATCTTAACACTCCCCCTTTCGAAGTGCATTCTAAACAATCATTTCGCATACAGTTTTCTTTGGCCTATTTCTAACTAAGTAAATAATTCGAAAGACATGAACTTTCTATTGCAACTACACTCTAACATCTTAAATTTAGCATATCAACACATTTTTCTAATTTAATCTTTGGCAAAGACTTGGTTAATAGATCCGCGACCATTTCGTTGGTGTTTACATATTGCACGCTTATCTCACCCATCTCTTGCATTTCCCTAGTATAATGATAACGTATATCTATGTGTTTGCTTCTACGGTGATACATGTTGTTCTTACTTAGCTGGATCACGCTTTGATTGTCGCAAAAAATATCTAATTTTCCGCATATTAAATTGTTAAAGTTCATATGAGCTAAAAGTCTCTTCAAATAAATTGCTTCTTTCGTCGCCTCCGACATTGCCATGTATTCTGCCTCCATGGTTGATAAAAGTCTTCGCTCACTAGAACGCCCCGGCGCCCACCCGTCACCGCGCGGCCTCAGCTGTTTTGGATTTCTTCTATGTATTTTAATTGATGTGCGCATATCCATTTAAAATACATAGAAGAAATCCAAAACAGCTGAGACCGCGCGGTGCCGGGTGGGCGCCGGGGCGTTCTAGTGAGCGACGACCTTAATGCGACCGATCTTTGCTTTTGGGATTGCCAGCTGATGGGACCATTGGCTAGCATGGATACGTAGCCGGATCGTGATCTCCTCCCGTTTTCATCAGCTGCCCAATCTGAGTCAACATATATTTTTACCGATCTACCTGTAACAGAATACTTTATTCCATAATTAATAGTGCTCTTTAAGTAGCGCAAAACGTGTTTTGCCGCCTTCCAATGGTACCTGGTTGCTTTTCCATTGAATTGACTGAGAACATTCGCAGCAAACGCTACATCTGGCCGTGTAGCGTTCGATATGTATATCAGAGCTCCAATGAGTTCCCTATATGGCGTCTCCGTCAATTCTCGTTCGTTTACGGTCTCCTGAGGGAATGTCTCGCTCGGTACCAATGGTGTATGCACTGACTTACAGTCTTCCATTCCAAATTTTTGTAGAGTTTCCTCTATGTACTTCCGTTGATTTAATCTGATACTTCCTGTGTTGCCATCTCTTTCAACATGTATGCCAAGGATATTTGTGACTTTGCATAAGTCATTGATCTTGAATTTCTTTTGTATTAGTTTCTTGACTTTCTCTAACTTTTCTAAATCCTTTGCTGCTATTAATATATCGTCGACGTAAACTAATAATATGAGGTTTGCGTTATTCGCACTGCTCACATATGCACATGGATTAATTTGCGACTTGTCTAAGCCAATAGTTAATAAATAATTATCTAAGGTTTGATACCAGTTTCTGCCTGCTTGCTTCAATCCATATAATGGTTTGTTCAATCTGCATATCTTGTTTTCTTTTCCGGGTTCTACAAACATCTCCGGTTGGTACATGTAAATGGTATCCGTTAAATCGCCCTGCACATACGTGGATGCCACGTCAATGTGATGCACGTGCATGCCGTTCTCCACCGCCCCTGCTAGTAACGTACGTATCATCTCGTATCGGGCGACGGGTGCAAATACTTCATCGAAGTCGATACCCTTCTTCTGTTCATTTCCGCGAGCTACAAGTCTCGCCTTGAATTTATGTATTGTACCGTCCGGGTTTTGTTGTACTTTGAATACCCACTTGTTGGTGAGCACTTTGGCGTTTTTCGGCCTGTCTATTAGTTCCCATGTTCCATTTTGCATAAGGGAATCATATTCTTTTTTCATGGCAACTAGTCATAATTGTCTTTGATCGCTCTTCAAAGCCTGGGCAACCGTTCTTGGTTCCATATACTGTACCTGACTAACATTTGCTGTATGGAATAGTCTTCTGGGCCTGCCTCTTTTTCCGGTTTGTAGTAAGCGCAGGCGACTTCTCGTTCTTGTTCCAATTGGCTCTTCATCCTCATCTTCATCCGAGATGTCTTCTTCCGACTCTTCTTCGAGGTCTTCTTCTTCTCCTTCTTTTTCTTCATTTGTTGTTGCGATATTAATTTTATTTTCCAGAGGAGCTATAAATATGTTTTCGTTTTCCATTGTGTGGTTTCCTATGTCCTCGTGGAATCGTACATCTCTTCGTACTACAACGTGTTTGGTTCCACGTTCCCATAACCTATATGCTTTAGAAACTTGTGAGTATCCAACCAATACGTATTCCTTACTTTTTGGCATGAATTTGTTAATTCCTGCTCCCTTTTCCAAAGCAATTGTTTTGCTTCCGAAGATTCTCAGGAATCCAATGTAAGGTTTTTGACCTGACCATTCTTCATATGGCGTCAAATTGTTTAATTTTCCGGTTGGGCATCTATTCCTTATGTAGACAGCTGTATTTACGGCTTCTGCCCATAGGCTCATGGGTAACTTTGACTGCGTTAACATTGTACGTGCCATTTCCACTATCGTCCTATTGGCACGTTCGGCGATTCCATTTTGCTGAGGTGTGTACGGAGTTGATAACTGTCGCACTATCCCTTCTTTTTCTAAATACTCTGTAAATTCCTTTGATAAGCATTCCCTTGCATTGTCGCTACGTATTTTCTTTATCGGCATACCAATCTGTTTTTCGACACGGGCTTTGTATGTTTTAAATGCATTGAATATCTCCGATTTTTCTTTCAAAATAACTACATCTGTGTATCTTGTTTTTTCATCAATAAATGTAGCAAAATATCTTGCTCCCCCTAAAGATGACGTTTTCATAGGACCACATATGTCCGTATGTATCAGCCCTAATACGTCTTTTTCTACAGTTTTTGAATTCGTGAATGGTAATTGATGTATTTTACTGAGATCACATACCTCACATCTTGATTCATTCTGCGTAGCATGTTTAAGCATCTGCATTCCATCTACAATGCCTTTATCATGCATTTTCCTTACGTCGTTGAAATTTAGATGGCCTAGTCTCTGATGCCATCTTGTCAGTCTGTCATCTTTCGTACCTGTAAACAGACTTTGTTGTTCGCTTGAGGGCTTCGCTACATATAAATCATTTTGTTTCGGTGATGTCAGTACAACAGTACCATCCCTTCGCTTTATGACAGCTGCGTCTTCATTAAATGTTACGCTGTATCCATTTTTGGTTATACTATGGACTGACATTAGATTAGTTCGAAACTCTGGTACCCACATTACGTCTTGTAATTTAACATTACTCACTTGTTTGTTCCTTGTGTTCACACTTGTCTTTACTTCTCCTTTACCTAGGGAAAAAGTGCTATTGTCTGTAGCTGTGTATACCTTATCCTTGTGTCCTTCGTTGAGGGTTTCGAACATTCTTTTGTCCTTGCACATATGTGCGGTTGCTCCGCTGTCCAGATACCACTCGTTTGATGTATTGGAACTAGTGTTCAGCGCACTTGCTATCATTGCCTCCTCTGTCTGATTTCTTGATGTGACGAACCTCTGCTTGCTCTTACAAAATCTGGCTATATGCCCAGTCTTACCGCATGCATAGCATTTTTCATTTTGTTTCTTATTATAGGTGTTTTCAGGCCTCTGCTTCTGGAAGGGTTCTCTCGATGGTTTCCTCCCCTGAAAAATCTTTTTGTTTGATAAGAGTGCTGTATCTTTGTCAGCATCTTTTGACAAGTCGTTGTCTGTTTTCCGGATCTCTTCTTCCAGTAATTTTACTTTCAGTTCGTCTAGGGTAGGCATTGTCTCTCGTGATTCTATGGCTATACAGAATGTTTCGTACTGAGTGGGCAGAGACGTCAACAGCATGATCGGTATCACTGTTTCTGGTAATGTGATACCTGCTTCTGACAGTTGTTCTACTTTGTGAATAAATTCGTCTACATACTGTGACATGCTTTGACTTTTTTCCTTTTTCATTCTGTACAATTGCTTGAACAGAACGCACTGTCGCATGGGTCCCTTTGATTCGTACACATTTCTCAGTGCTTCCCATGCAGCTAGTGAGGTCTCTGCCCGTTTAATGTGATTGAACTGGGTTTTATGCAAACTTAGTATAATTAGATCTAGAGCTTTTTCATCTTTGAGTGTCCACTGAGCGGCATTCGCTTCTGTCTTTACGACCGTCCCGTTTACATAACCCCACAGCTCGTTATAGCGCAAAATACTTTTAATTTGAATTTTCCATGATTCATAGTTACCGTCTCCTAATTTTTCAATGTGGTGCGTATTTGTGATGTTCATGTTGCTTGGCTCGTTTTCCTCGACACGTGGCACTAGGTTATACCTAACCTCACTTTTTCCTTTCTATTTTTTTATTTCTAGTTAATTTATTTAATTCCTTTTGTCCCTGGGCCCATAACCGGTTGGGATTTTGGTTGGGAGGCCAGGTAAATAGAAAGTACCACAATATCTAACGTTGCTTAACTATAGGTTTAATATAATATAGAGACTGCCGGTCGCGCACATGCTCATGGTTCAGCGGTCGAGAGCAGAGAGATCGGTGATCGCGCGGCGGCGTTCAACGTGTTGTAAGACAAACAAGCATCGCACGCTGCTTAACTGCCCCACGCGGTTCAAGCGTCTTACGCGGGCACTTTGAAAATCTTAACACAAACATTATCCAAGGTATTTCCTCTGCGTTAGCGATATTACCGCTTGCCTGTGCTGGCACCAGAGTTGGGCATTATTCGAATGAAATGTCATTCGAATTCCCAGCGAATAAAAATTACGAATAAAATTTTATTCGAAGAGAAATTCGAATAAATCTTTATTCGAATGAATTTTTATTCGAATGAATTTTTATTCGAATAACTCAGCGAATAAAAATTTATTCGGATAACCCAGCGAATAAAAATGTATTCGAATAAGCCAGCGAGCGAATAAAGGTATGGAATGACATCGTGCCGACGACTCAGAGCCCCGAGTGTCGAGTGTCGAATGTCGACGTCGGGTTCCTACTTCAAAAGCGGCCCACGGCCGGCTGCGCTTATTCTTGGCCTTTATTCTTATTCGCTGCCGTCATTTCGAATAACGAATAAAAGTCCCGGGATTTATTCGTGACTAACGAATAACGAATAAAGTGTTATTCGTAAGCTATGAATAATTTCTCAGCGAATAAAGTCGTTATTCGTTATTCTCGAATAAATCCTGGGATTTATTCGTTATTCGAAATAAAATTTGCCCAACTCTGGCTGGCACCTAGCGTCACTATACATCAAAATGACTGCGCACGTACCTGTCAGAAACACTGCAAATTGCTCAACTTTAAGCAATCGTAATTTATGAATCATTTATCCTGCAGGATCAAAATTTCGATTTCTCAGATCTCCTTGTTCAAATGTACTGAATTACATACTAAATACATAATAATTTATAGGAGAATGGCAAAAATTTCAGGTCCCGTAAGGTAGTTTACCAAAAAATTTTGTTCACGTTGTGTAGCAAACCAATTGTTTCAACTTCTCAAATGAGTTAAAATCGTATGGTCCAATATTAAAAAAGTTATCGTCTTTTTAATAGTGTCCGAATATTAGTTGGAGTCAGTATATCTAATAAGGAAATCGATTTTATTGCGATTGCTTTAACTAAACAGTATATGGATGTCACGTACCTTTTTCTTGGCCTCGATGCTCTTGCCTATATAATTGCTACGTATCGGAGGTTGTCCACTAAAGGGATAACTCACGTCCTGCTGTTCGTCGTTAATAGTGCCCGTTGTACCTCTCGTCAAATGACTGTTTCCATTGATCCTGATTTGTGTCCTCGGTTCCAGAGGATCCTCTGGCCCTTGACATTTGCTGTTCGGAATTTTAGAAATCCTCGATCTTGGGATGCAAAGCTATACAGAAAAAGAATTGACTACTTATGTAATGTATGTACTTAGCGCAGTCATGAGTAAAGTAAGGATAAATAGTAAGACAGATATTTTACAAATCTTCACGAACATAAAATAATAATTTAAAAGAAATACATAATAACGATCAGTATGCATATTTAATAATCATTATCCATATTTTTTTAATGAATTAATATTTTAAAAAACTGGACTTCCGGTTCCGGTGGTATGAGAGGTGGATGCGTGCGAATTAGACGAGCGAATTATTTGTGTGAACGAGTGGAAATAAAAGAAGTGCGAGTGCAAGAAGTGGTGGCGAGGAGTGAATGAGGTATAGGGATAGACGATAGGGATAGGGCCAAGGGAGAGGGGGGTGAAAGAAAGAGTAGAAGGGAAGGGAATAGGGTGCTGAGAAAGTGGGTTAGGTTCGCGAGGCGGTAGGCAGGTGGGCGCGGGAAAAGAAAGTAGGAGTGAAAGTGGCGCGATCTAGAGGGAGATAGATAAACTGGGAGACAGACAGATAAAGTAGGAAGCGGGAAATTCCAGAGGGAGTAAGAGGGAAGATAGATAGAAAGAAGTAAAGATAAAATGAATGAGAGAGGAGATGAAGGTAAGAGGGTAGGGAGGGAAGAGGGGAAAGAAGAAAAAGGAAGAATGAGTAAGATTATGAAAGAGGGAAATATAAAACGATGGTTCAGTACTGAAAGTTTGGACAGTGTGGGGAAGAAAAGGGGAATACAAGATGTAGAGGGAGGAGGGGTGGAAGAAAGAACAATATTGAAAAAGAGTGATACGACGAAAAGGTCGCCACAAGGAGATAAAAGGGAGGGGGATAGGGCATTAGAGGGAATGGAGGAATTGGTTAAAGGGTTAATGGGGGAAATGAGGAGGATGAGGGAAGAAATGAAGGGGGAGAGGGAAGAAGGGAAAAGGTTATTAGAGGAATGGAGGTGGGAAAGGGAAAAATGGAAGGAGGAGAGGAGGGAGGAAGAGCTAAAAAGGGAAAAGATAAAGGAATGGTTAGAAAGCATAGAGGGAAGGGTAGAAAAAGTAGAGTTAAGAATAGAAGAAATGGTGAGGGGCGAAGAGGAAGAGGGAAAGAAATGTAGTGAAATAGGGACAGTAGGAGGAATAGTAGAAGACAATAGGAGGAGAATTAGGAGAATAGAAATCATACAAGATAAGAGAGAGAGAGAAGAAGAGGAATAATATAATAATAAGAAGGATGCAGATAGAGGGAAAAGATTTGAAAGAAGAAGTAAAAAGTGTATGGGAGTCAATGGGAGTCAAAGATGAGGGAATAGAAGAGATAGGGAAGTTAGGGAAGGCAGGGAAGGATGGGAGAGGGATGGTAAGGGTTAAAATGGTAGATATGGAACAAAAAAGAAAAGTAATGCAAAGGAAGGGAATTTTGAAAGGTAGGAAAGAATGGTTAGACAACGACTTAACGGAGGAAGAAAGGAGGGCCAGGTGGAAAATAAAAAGGGAAGCAGAGAAAGAAAGAATGAAAAGAAAGAATGTACAGGTAGGATACATGAAAATGTGGGTGAATGGTAGGATGAAGAGATGGGATGAGATAGGGGAAGTTTGGCTTGAGGAACAGGGAAACGGGGAAGGGGGGAAGGGAAATGGGAGGGAGAGAGGGGTGGAGGAAATAGAAAGAGCATAGGATACAAGTTAGTTTTTTGGAACGTAGCGGGGATGAGAAATAAAGATGCAGAGTTCTGGAAAGGCTTAGAGGAATGGGATATAATTATATTAATGGAAACATGGGTAGAAAAAAAGGGATGGAAGCAGATAAAAGAAAGATTACCAAAAGGATACACATGGGAAATACAATGGGCAAAGAGAATAGAAAAAATGGGGAGGGCAAGAGGGGGGATGTTAATAGGGGTGAGAAAAGGAATAGAGATAGGAAAAGAAGAAAGTAGAGGGAGAGAGGGTTTGATGGCGGTTAAGGTGAGGCTAGAGGAAGAATGGTGGAAGGTGATAGGGGTGTACATAAATGGAGACCTAGAAAGGAAGCTTGAGCAATTAAGCGACTGGATGGAGGGGAGGGAAAAAAGTGAAAAGGTGATTATAGGGGGGATTTTAATGCGAGGACGGGAAGGGAAGGGGGGAGGTAGGAGAGGAGGAAGAGGAGGTAGGGGAAGGGGGAGTAGGAGGTCTAAAGACGAGAAAGTAAACGGGGAAGGAAAGAAACTGTGCAGGTATATAGGAGAGAGGGGATGGGGGATTTTGAATGGGAATGTGAAAGGGGATGAAGAGGGGGAATGGACTTATGTAGGGCCAAGAGGGAACTCAGTAATAGATTACGTGCTGGGAAACGAGGGAACAAGAGAAGGGGTAGAAAGGATGAAGATAGGGGATAGGGTGGACTCAGACCATCTTCCACTGATAGTGTGGATGAAGGGGGAAAGAGGGGGGAAGAAGAGAAAAGATAGGGGAGGGAATGAGAAAATAAGGGGATACTGGACAGAAGAAGAGGGGAATGAATTCAGAGAATGATTTGGGGAGAGAGGGCAGGGGGAGGGAGGAGTAGAAGATGAATGGAAAGGTCTAAAGGAAAAAATAAAAGAGGCAGTGGGGGCTTTGGGGAAAAAAGGAAAAGGCAAGAAAAGAGGTTGGTGGGATGAGGAATGCAAAGAAGAAAAAAGGAAGGTGAGGGAAGAACTGAAGGAATGGAGAAAGAAGGGAGGGGAGGGTAGGGAATATAAAGAAAGAAAGAGGTCATATAAGATGATGTGTGAGGAGAAGAAGAGAATAGAGAGGGATAAATGGGAAAGAGAGGTAGAGAATATAAAAACAGAGAGTCAGGTATGGAAAGTAGTGAACAGAGAAAGGAAAAGGGAAAAGAGATTAGAGGAAGGAATAAAGATGGAGGAATGGGACAACCACTTTAAAAGTATATTAGGAGGAGTAGCAGGGAGGGTGAGAATAGGGGGGGTCGATAGAAGAGGGAAGGACGAAGAAGAAGAAATTGAAAAATGGGAGGTAGCCAGAGTAATTAAGGGGTTGAAAGAAGGGAAAGCGGCCGGAGGGGACGGGATTCCTAATGAAGTGTGGAGGCATGGAGAGAAAGAGGTAGAGGAATGGATATGGGATATATGCAATAGAGTATGGAAGGGGGAGGGATGGCCGGAAGACTGGACAGAGGGTATTGTAGTTCCAATATCTAAGAAGGGAGATAATAAGGAAGTAAGGAACTATAGAGGGGTAACATTAACCCAAACGGCATACAAAATATACGCAGCGATATTGGCTGAATGACTAAGGGAGGAGGTGGAGGGAAAAAGGATGCTTCCCCCAAGCCAGACGGGTTTCAGGAAAGGTTTGGGATGTATAGACAATATTTATGTTTTGAACTATATGATAAATAGACAGGTAAAGAGGAAGAAAAAGAGGCTTGTAGTACTTTTTATAGATCTGAAAGCAGCGTTCGATTCAGTGGACAGGGAGACGTTAATAAGGGCGATGAGAAAAAGGGGGGTAAGGGAAGGGCTGGTGGGGAGATGCGAAGAGCTTTTAAGGGAAACGAAGAATAAAGTAAGAGTAGGGGAGGAAGAAGGGGAAAGTTTTTGGACGGAAAGGGGGGTTAGACAAGGGTGTCCGCTGAGTCCACTGTTATTCACGCTGTTGATGGCTGATATAGATGAGGAGTTAGAGAAGGGAAGATGGGGGGGAGTAAGGTTAGGGGATAGGAAAGTATATACGTTGGCCTACGCGGACGATATAGCCATGCTGGCGGAGGATGAAGAGGGGATGAGGGGGATGATTAGAGTTTTAGAAAGGTACCTAGATGGGAAAAAGCTGCAGCTGAATGCGGAGAAATCGAAGGTGATGAGGTGTAGAAGGGGTGGGGGGAGATGGAAAAAGGTGACATGGAGGTGGAAGGGCAAAGCGATTGAGGAGGTAGGGGAATTTAAGTATTTAGGGTACACTTTATCTAGGGATGGTGGGAAAAAAGCCCATATGGAGGACAGAATAAGGAAAGGGGCAGCAATAATGGGACAAGTATGGGGAATTGGAAAAAGAAGATTTGGAAAAGATTGGGGGAGGAGAATATGGTTGTTTGACAAGCTAGTTTACTACGGTAGTTAACTACGGGGTGGAAATATGGGGGTGGAAAGAGAGGGAAGGAATTGAAAAGCTACAAGAGAGATATCTAAAATGGGTGTTAGAGGTGGGGAGGTCAATACCGGGATATATGGTAAGGGAGGAATTACAAAGGGAACTGTTAAGGGGGAGGGCGGGTCTGAGGTCGTGGGAGCACGAGAAAAAGCTAGCGGAGGGAAAAGGGGGGAATGTTGGGAAGAGATTAGAAGAAGAGATAGAAAGGGAGGGATAAGGGATGGATGGGAAAAAGAAAGAGGGGATTTCTTTGGAGAAAGGGTTTGGTCTGCAAAAGAAATGAACGAGTGGTTAGAAGAGAGAAAAGAAAAGTTAAGCGAGGAAATTATAAAAAGGGAGAAAGAAAAACAAAGAGAGGAAAGATGGGAAAGAATATTAAAATCAAATTCGAATAGATGGTATGGGATGGTAAAGGGAGAGGGACTACCGCGATACCTGAGAAAGGGATGGGGGGAAAGCAGATGGCAGAGGGTAGCAAGATTTAGTCTAGGAAATGAAATGAGGGGAGATAGGTATTGGTTAGAGGACGAGATGAGAGTGTGTAGAGTGCGTGGATGGGAAAATGAAACATGGGAGCATGTGTGGGAGGTATGCATGAGAGTGGATGAGGAGACTGGATGGCAGGAGATGATGTGTGAGGTGTTGAATGATGAGGGAAAAGGGGAGGAATGGATGAGGAAGGTGGAAGAATGGAGAGAGAATGTGAATGAAAGGAGGGGAATGGAAGAGAAACGGCCGGAAAAGGAAGGCCGATAAAAATAATAATAGTAATATTATTGTTAGATCTTATGTATACTAAGGCATATATATATATATATATATATATAAATATATATATATATAAAAAATATATATATATATATATAAAGATAACGTAGGTTAAGATAGAGTTAAGTTAGTTAGTAAGCTAGAAGTAAGTTTAATATGTAAAGAAAAGAGGTATTTGTAAAAGAATTGTAACCCTAAGGAGAATTCAATAAAATTATATATATATATTTTAAAAAACTGCTCGAATAGTCAAATTTGTTATTAAATAATCCACAATTTTTGTGTGGAATATTAGTTCTTGGGAGTAATAGTTTTCTATATATTTAGGTATGAACCATTTTGGAGAATTAAGTACGTGTCAACAATTATTCTAAAAATTATTTACGTATGAAATTCATCAAATGTATTATTGTTAGTGTAACGTCCTGTCGTCCGTCACCGGACTCTCCCCTTATATATTTGCACTATAAGTTAATATACAGGGTGTCCCAAAATTCGTGTCGTTCCTGGAAATGGGAGGTTCCTTGGGTCATTTCAAGCGACATTTTCCTTTGCACCAATGTCAACCGCGGCTTTGTTTAGCAGTTATTAACGAAAAACACGGACCAATCAGAGCGCGCCCTGGGCCGCCGCGCCGCGCTCGCATCAGAGCGTTGACGGTACGCCGTGACATCGCAACGAACAAGAGTTTCTCGATTATGTGAATGCTCTCCGATTTCAATGAGCTTTGGATATGTGGTCAAGATCATTATTCTGAACAACATTTCTCTTTAGAATTTGTGGCTGTAGGCTTTAGTTTACGAGATTATCGCGAGAAACTTTACTTGTAAATTCATTATGGGCGTTCATGATTTATGGCACGATCCCTTCCACGGAGACGAGGATCCCTGTTTTCTATCGTGGAGGAAAGGCAAGAGTCACACTGCTGCACTTTCAACTCCTGCAAAACACGTGTTTTTTTATAATGTTCCTGTATCCTCAGTTTTCCTTCGTGGTGCGGATATTCGGGGGTGTCCGCAGCATTTTTGGGAAGCTGCAGTCAGTCTAAGTCTCTGTCGCATCATGCTCAGTTCGCAAGACAATTTTCATATCGTTCTCGCTTACGGCCTCTGCGGGCGCGATGATGGTGCCACGTTCAGGTATATCAGGCGAGAGCGGCCATACATCCGACACCGTATACGTGCCAAATAATTGTGAGTTCGTCGATCAGTTCGTCGATTTCGAAGGATTTTAGTGCATCGACTGTCGCCGTGAAATATTCCCAGTGTGGAAACGTACGTTTGACCGTACAGTGAAAAGTGAAAGAAAAATTCGGGATGTTCTTCTTTTAGAAAGTTGTGATTTAAATTTTATTGTGCTGCAATACAAGTGATATTGCAATTGTTATTAGTGCATCTGTGTGAAAAAGACATGTGATTTATTTATCGATTTGAAAGTGAAAGTGAAAAGTCCAGATCGTTGACCGCGTATCCGTCAGGGTGTCGTATACCTGCTATCTACCACCGGCTGTGCAGTTCGTTGACTTGGCTGTACGCCCCTTGGATTGCGGTACTGTCGCATACCTGAAGACACCTGTGCAGTTCGTCACCGACTGACCCATTGACACATATTTCGAAGCAGCAAATGGATTTACGGCTGAATAAGTAAGTTTTTAAAACAATCAGTTTCTGCCTCTTTTCTCGTTCGGGTAAATTTGTCGTAAGTCGGGTAAGGATGATCCGGGTCTTCATCGATTTCAATGACCTTGAAATAATGTTATAAAACTCGACGTTTTAAATATCTTTTTCCTTTGAAATGGTTGACGGTCGGCTTTAGTTTCGAATACATTAGCAGGCCGTGTCCGCTATCATGAACGCCCATAATGAATTTACAAGTAAAGTTTCTCGCGATAATCTCGTAAACTAAAGCCTACAGCCACAAATTCTAAAGAGAAATGTTGTTCAGAATAATGATCTTGACCACATATCCAAAGCTCATTGAAATCGGAGAGCATTCACATAATCGAGAAACTCTTGTTCGTTGCGATGTCACGGCGTACCGTCAACGCTCTGATGCGAGCGCGGCGCGGCGCGGCGGCCCAGGGCGCGCTCTGATTGGTCCGTGTTTTTCGTTAATAACTGCTAAACAAAGCCGCGGTTGACATTGGTGCAAAGGAAAATGTCGCTTGAAATGACCCAAGGAACCTCCCATTTCCAGGAACGACACGAATTTTGGGACACCCTGTATAAGTAATTTATATTAATATCTGAGAAGACTCCCATCCGACGTCATCACTTTGGAATGTGATCCCGTCAAGCCTCAGTGATTTTGGGTATAACAATTCCAAGGCCTGCTCACTCAAGCATACGACGCTATTGTTTCCCCCACGCATCCACTGCCTGCTCTCTCAAGCGTGTAATCCTCCTATTGTCCCCCCACCAACTCTTCTATTGTTCCCCCACCACAAGTCCACCTGGCAACAGGCCTATAAAAGCCAGGATCGCAGAGCAGAGCATTCATTAATAAGCGGAATTATTAAGCAGTAACTCAGCATTAAGCATTCTTATCATTCAGTCAGTCAGTAACAGATCACTGTTCAGTGGAGCAATCATTGACGAATTTCATTTACTGCTATTCAATTATTCATTTATCAGGATTATTCCAAGCCAGTACTATTTCGGGAAGGCTCAACGGTAGCCGACAAACGTTTCAACGATTCAACCTCCGAACAATACAGTTCTCGTTGATGAACCAATGCGGGACGCTATAATTTATTTATAGTAGATAATCGTGATCTGAGAGAACGCTTCCTTCCCCAAAGGTCTCCTTTTCGTCCACGTGCGGTTCATCAGAAGTTCAATTCATTAAGTGACGTGCGCGCGTGCGACAGAGAGAGTGTCACGAGTGAGAGTGAGAATCGCGTACCGGGCCCAACATCGTTTCTCCCTCGAACTAGGCGGACTTGGTCCAGCCGTTCGAGCCAACGATCCAACCCCGAACTAGGCGGACTTGGTCCAGCCGTTCGGGCACCCTCCTCATTCACGGTCAGGCGGACTTGGTCCAGCCGTCCGAGAATTCCCAAATCCTAGCTCAAACCCTCGACGATCGAACCGCAACATTCCATTCGATCTCTCTCTCGGGCCGGATCTGCGCGGTACGCTCCCACGTCACCGCGAGTCGTGAACCACACGCAAATTCGAGTGCCATTTCGAGTCATCTCTCCGAGTCTCCTACGAAATATACCCAATCCTCCGCGATATCGTCCTGAGGTCGAACCTCGGTCGTAACATTAGTATATAATATAATGAGTAAATCTTGAAAAATAATCATACTAGGTAGGAGAAAAACAGAAGAGGTAATTTGAGAAAGATAACGGTAAGAAGTTATATGGATAAGAAATTTTTATAAGAAGTTATATAAGAAATTTACTGAAAAAGAACAAAGGCTGCTCTTTACTTTACCGGACTCAAAATGTGTGCCTTTCTCCTATAAATTATGATGTATTTGGTATGTAATCCAGTAGATCTGTGCCCGGGGCAGCTACAGATCGAAGTTTCGATCCTGTAGGATCAATGGTTCAGGAGCTATGCTTGCATAAAGTTGAGCCATCTGCAGTGTGTTTGACAGGTAAAGGCGCCGTCATATTGGTTTTTAGTGATGGTCGCGCACTGCTTACTTAGTTGGTTGGGATCAGGCCGGGGGGGAGGGAGGGCGGCAAAGATCGGCGGTTCTGCTCGGTAAGCGGCTCGCGGTCGTCACTACAAACCAATATGGCGTCTTATCTGTCAAACACACTGCAATTGCTCAACTTTAAGCAAGCATAGCTCCTGAACCATTGATTCTACAAGATCGAAACTTCGATCTGCAGCCGCCCGGGCACAGATCTACTGGATTACATACCAAATACATCATAATTTATAGGAGAAAGGCACACATTTTGAGTCCGGTAAAATAAAGTTTACCCCAGCCAAATATTAGGTTGTCCCAAAAGTTTCTTTCGCAACGCGTACATTTAATATTGTTGGTAATAAAACGGACTGGGTTTGGTCTGGGTTAACCTAACCTAACCTAACCTAACCTAATACTTATGTGATGTAACATGTTTGTTCGGCGTCGACCGACGGTCGGAGGCGCCTGAGGCCGGGACCGCTCAGAACTGAGCGCGCGAGGATAAGGCGAGGATGAGGGTTGATGAGGGAGAGTAACCTCGAGATTAGTTTCACACTGCGCTTTATTGAATTCAGAAGTTGTTCGGTTCGCGACCTCGAGATGGTTGACGGATCGGAAATCTTGCGACGTGCTGGACGTTGCCTTTTGAGCGCGACGGACGATCTTGAGTGATCCTTGTCACGGGGATCACCGCGGGCGGAGATCTTGAACGCGTGCGATCGGAAATCTTCACGCGAGGCGAAGCACGCAACGCGACGCGATGGAATTATAACCAAACGGTCGAGGAAACGAACGAACCGGTCGTTAATATAAAAGGCGCAGCGATTGTCGCAACCCAGATAAATTGAACCGACGATACAAGAGTATGACTGAGTATGATCGTATATTTGAACGTGTACGTATGAGGAACTGAAAAGCCGTCGCTCCGCCAAGGGAGGGCCTTTATATATTCGGCGAACGAGTAAACAGTGTCGTACGCGATTGGCGCAACATCGATCGCATGATCCTGAGCATCGAAACCGTTCGGGATTCAAATCGTGGACGGTTTCCGGCAATAGACACGGACACGGCCTACGCGGCCTCGAGTAACGGCAGCGCGTGCTTGTCAACATAGATGAAAAAGTGCCGTCTTCGACGGTTGGCAATGCGGCTGCTGATTTCCACAATTTGAACCCCGAATCTTGAACAATGTAACAATATTAAATGTACGCATTGCGAAAGAATCTTTTGGGACAACTTAATATAATCTTCCATTAAATTCTTTTAATAGTCTTCCATTAAATGGATGCAAGGTTTGTGAATTCGTGACGAGAATAACAAATTTTTGAAAGTAGTGTCAGAACAAACGGTTATATTTCTGCTTCACATGGGTCTACCATCTGGTGAAAACACTAATCGATCATACATCATGAGGCAAGCCACGACAAAAGAGAGCAAACGGTCAAACGATGAGCCTGCCGGCTACGCCTGTAGCGATCTCGAGCAATTATAATGGAACTAGCAAAGTAACCATGATCGATATGGCCTGCGAACAACATACGTATGTACCATTTATTCTATTTATGTTTGACAAGTAATGAATTTTACTCACAGAGCCGTTTCGAATAATTTCCGAACACTAACCGCGTTTACGAGGCTAATATACATGGAGATAACAACCACAAACTTGGTAATCACGCTAACGCAAAACGATCCAAAGACATAAAAATATAAGTAAACGCATTTTTTATCAGATATTATATTTGTCAGATAATATATTAAGGTTGTAGACTCGTTTTTCCAGGATTGGAAGAGTGCTTCTCATTTCTCGATAATGCAGTGATGCAAAAGATATTTTTGTTACGTAATGTGCGTGGTGTCAATCGATCGAATACCTGCAACGATTATTTTTTTCCGAAGGTCATTTTTTCGGAGTTACCAAGACCATCGATGTCAGAGATTTGAGGCTTTCACGGTCCGGCATCATACAGTTATTTCTGTTGAGGTTTTCGGGTGTAAGCCGTGTCCTAAAGGAAGAGATTTCCCAACGTTTCGCAAGCAGTATCAGTGTGTCTTCCGACCCCCTGATGAAGCTAGCTGCAATGCTTGCGAAACGTTGGGAAATTTCTTCCTTTAGGACACGGCTTACACCCGAAAACCTCAACAGAAATAACTGTAAGACCATCGATGGTTTTTTATACATAACTAACATTTTTTTGTATCGCATCGTGTAACTGATCGAAAAATACATTCAAATATTTATAAAAACATGACCTTGAAATGACCTTGATATTCCAAAATTGGCGTTCCTTTGCGTAGTCCATCTCTTCAGGTTATTGCGATGCAAAAAATATTTGTTACGTAATGTGCATATTGTCAATGGACCAAATATCATTTCAAAGTTCATTTTTTTCGGATTTATGAAGGTCATCGATGTTTTTTGATACATAACTACAATTTTATTTTATTGCATGGGGTAAATGATAGAAAAATACATTCAGATATGCATAATAACATGACCTTGACCTTGATCTGAAGGTAAAACTTTAATTTTTGAAGATCAAGGCCATTTCAAGTTCATGTTATTATACATAACTGAATGTAGTTTTCGTTCAGTTACCGATGCAATAAAATAAAAATCTAGTTATGTATCAAAAAACATCGATGACCTTGACAACTCCGAAAAAAATGACCTTCGGAAAAAAATATTTGTGCCAGATATTTGGTCTATTGACACCATGCACATTACGTAACAAATATTTTTTGCATCACAATAACCTGAAGAGATATTTAGGTGTCCTGTTTTAGACGAAACACCCTGTATAAGACAGCTACATGGTGCCGCATAATGCAAATTAAGCCTCGTAAACGTGAACATAGGACTTTTGAGGGCGATCGCGACCTAGATTGATTTTTTATCTAGCCCTTTTGACTACTGAAAAACTCCATTTTTGCGTTATCAAGAAATGCGCCTCCTGAAAACGAGTCTACCCCCTTATCTTGACTTGTTTCGTGTAGTAAATGTCAACCCCAAGTGTACCATAATACTAAACTGTGATACCCAGACTGAGGTATCTAAAACAGACCTGAATCACTTGGTTGCTTTTCGTGATAGACAAAATGTATCAGACAAAAGTTGCGTGGTTTCGACGTTTATACTTATTAATTTCATGTTTGTAGTTTTTTTGCATGTGGACAAGTAGACGACATATCAAAGTATCTCCGTTTTTAAATTAGAATGATATAATTTTCTATCCATTGTCTCATAAGACGTTTTCAGTCGCGCACAGTGATCTACCATTCAAGGTCATTTCAGATCGTTGAAGGTCGACTGCGATGAAAATATTCTACTACTTTGAGGAGCTTGTGACTTCTAAATGTAATTTTTGTTGCAATTACTTATTATTATCACGCGGTTTGCATTCCGGGTCTCCAATAGAGAGGCGGAAAACAAGCAGCTTCAGGTTTTTATAGGCGCGATAGCCGGGCTGGGTCCTGCCGTGCTGGACACAGTCCACCCGTGACAATCAGTGTTCTCCTAGGCTTCGACACATACGCAAAAGATCTAAGATTGATATTTCGGGCGCCAGACATCGGAGGATGTCACACGAAATCACACGAACAAAGGAAGCCTATGAGAGCACGGCCGCGAAAGATAGAATAGCTCAGGATGGGCGCAGGATTCTACGCGGAATCGGACAGGACGTTCCCCACGGCGGGAATGGACCTTGGAATGAATTTCACTCGTTTAACTGAGACTAAATAATTTAATACCAGTGACATACGACAAATAATACTGTACACGCTGTCGGGTGGATACCCGCCAGCGGAAAATGTGAACAGAAGAAAAAAAGATAACAAAGTATAAACGGAATAGCAACAAAAGATTATAACAACGGTGTAAATCGATATAGAAAACTACGTGTTCGGCGGAAGGCCGACACGTGCGCGGATTCGCTGTATCCAAGATGGCCGCGTCGGAATCGGTATTACGCCGGATGATCGGGCAGACGAACAGCGATGAAATAATACCGGTTCCCGATGGAATACGTCCGTCGGACGTCCGGTTTTTGTCCAATTTACGTCCATACGTCCGACGTCCGTTACGGACGTCCATCGGACGTGTGCTATTTGGGGAGGTCACAATGAATTTGACTAATTAAGAAAATATGACTGCGCGACGGCGTCGAATACAATACGCGAACAGGTGCAGATTTTACGGATCTCTCGCTTTTCGCTTCTCACTGGGAACTCGCCTAAGGGTACGCGCACAGTGGATCCGTTTTCGTCCTACATCAGACATCAGCCTACACAGACGAGTGTTTGGGAGGGATGAGCATGGTGTCTTTTCGCCAGATTTCGTCCGGCAAGATGCTCACAGTGGGCCAAACACCGAACGAAATGGTCAAAGTCAACGGGGGGCCGAACCTTTTTCGAGTACTTCGTGAAAGGTAACAATGGATAAACCCCATCGGGCCTCGACGCCGGACTTTTGTTTTTCGTCCGTCGTAGGACGGTGAAGCGTTCACTTCAAATAATTTTCATGTCGCCAATTTTGAAGTATCCGTATTTTTAAAAACGGGTCCTTAAAGAGGGCACTTGGGGCTATATTATCATAATTTTTAACTTCCCGATTTCACAGGGAAGTTATTGTAATTACCCCGAAAATCGAAAATCGATTTTTTAGCAGATCTTCACGTTTCGTGGTCATTGGAGTCATTTTAGACTATTTTCAGCAAAATGTTCGTATGTGTGTGTGTGTGTGCGTATGGCCGTTTGTATGTTATCAAATTTTTCGTTAACGTTTTCTGAAAAAGTAACAACGCGATCAGAATGATGAATGATGCAATCGATGTGCCCCGCTGTAACTTAGAGCTGATTAGATTTTGGTCCATTTTGGTCAAGTAGTTTTTTAGTATTTTTCGAAAGGAGTTGATTAAACATTGCAATTTATACGAAAGGCGTATCCACCGAAGAAGTAAACGTAACTATATATATATATATATTTAGACATATTTAAAAAAAAAATTTTTTTATAAAATAAAAAAAAAATTTTTATAAAATTAAAAAAAAAATTTTTTTCCAATTATGCAACTAATGCTAATGTAACCGCTTACAATAATCGAAAATTATTCCAATGCAAGAGTGAGTTAATCATCGCCGAGAATACATTTTCAAAGAATATCGATGAAAGTACAAAAACATTTATATTACAATCTTTAAATAAACAATCAGTTCAAAACGAATTGTTAACTGAGATTAAATTGAAAATTAATATAAAATATATGATAATTAATAACATTGATGTTGAAGACGGATTGGTTAATGGAGCATGCGGAATATTAAAATTTATTACTTTTCAAGAAAATACTAAAATTCCGTCTATATTGTGGTTAGATTTTCAATTGGCCATAGTAGGAGTGAAAGTAAGAACTCGTTATCGTGATTATATGAAAAATGCAAATATAAATCAAAATTTAACACCAATAATAAAAAAATATCGAATCAAGTAAATATTTCGAGTGAAGAAAAATAAGAAATCACACGTAGTCAATTTCCAGTGGTTCCTGCTGAAGCGATTACGATTCATAAAAGTCAGGGACAAACATACGAGAAAGTATGTATGGATTTTAAAACATCAGAAATACGAACTTTACAAATGTTGTATGTAGCACTGAGCAGAGTTTCAAAATTGAGCGGTTTATATATTTTGAGAAAATTTAAATTAATAGTATCGAAGAAAACCAAGATCAATACTGCAAACCCGGATAATGATGAGTTGTATCATTTGCGAAAAACTAATTAAGACAATTTATTTTGCAACATTAGTATGCTATAACAAGGAACCAAGCGAGCAACGAGCATACGATATTGGTTTAATGCGACGCCATATAGTAAACATTTTGATAAGTAGAAAACTATTGAATTTCTCTGAAAACGTATAATCTTCTTAAAACGTACACTTAATAAATAATAATAATAATATACAGCAACTAACGAATCGGGAAGTTCTTTGTGTGGCTCGTGGAGAGTCACACAAAATGAAAGACATTAATAGCTGTGGGCCCTACTAGCCATGCATACCACTAACATTCTCGCAAGAGCAGTCCTGCCCGCGAGCGAGCGAAGCGAGCGAGCAACAATAGCCCTCTAGTTATTTTTTCAATTTTCTGGCGCTATGATAGCAATGGACCTGTTTAAAATAAACTATGAAAACAAATATTTGAAAGCCTACGCAGCAGTGCCCGTGATTTTCGGTGGCTCGAGAATGCGGAAGTGAGGCGTCCCCCACGCTTTCGGTTTTACGTCCGCCAATTACTGTCGCTCGCGATGTAGCTACATACTAGGTAGGGCCGACGCTCGCCAGGAGGGCCCCGGACCTAGCCATCTTCCTGTTTTTCCTTAACGATGGCCATTCGGCCACCGGGAATGTCGCGAGACATTCCAGGACCGCACGAGCCGCTCCTGCAGGGGACTGTTGTTTGGCGGGGCAAGGTATCGACGGACCTGGGGGACCCTGGTCCCCCGTCGGCGCCTCCAGGTTGGTTGGCATGGGTCCCTTTAATTTCCTATGCACAAATTTCCCAAATGGTCCGGTGATACGAGGCAGGCCTTGCGGCGGCAGGAGCATTTCCTATTGGCAGCGAGTAATTAGCCGGGCTCCCTGAGCCCGCGTCACGGTCCTGTAATTTCTTGTCGTGCCAATAGGCACGACGCACAGTGTCGCGAAATGCCTGTTTTTGGACAAAAATCAATAACTTTCGTTCTGTTCATGATAGAGACATGAAAAAAAATGGGTTTTCTTCTTTATATTAAAAGCACTCTCAGTACGATGTTATTATTAATATAGTCATTTATTTAAACAATAAAAACGATTTTTATAAACAAAACAGTATTTACAATTTTTAAGTAGCATTATTAATATGTAAGTATAATAGAAATATAAGTAAAATAGATAATAATAAACACATAAAAATAATAGATAATGATAAATATATAAAAATAATAGATAATGATAACTACATAAAATTAATAGATAAAAATAAATACATATAAGTATAATAGAAAATATAGATATTAAAAAAAACAACTGTTTCCCTTAAATTATTCAGTGACATTATATTACAGTTACAGGTGGAATTACATTACTAATTATCAGAATCTTAATCTAATAATTCGTATAATACATTCATTTTACTGCGGAAAAATTTACTCACGTTATCTGCCAAGGAGAAAATGTGAAACGTGTTTTTAAAATATATAAAAAGTTGATTAATTTTTTTTTGTTAATAACTTTTTTTATAAACAATGATCAACGAGTCATACCATTACAACATTATTCGGGGTGCTGACCTGGACAACATATTAAAAAATCAGCGTGATCGGAGGGTGTTACCTTTTCGTAAATAATTATGTACGAGGATTTGTTTGTTGGAATGAATGAATGCGAGACTGGATCGCTGGATGAGTTATGAGAGAATGAAAGGGTTGAGTGAACGGTTAATTTTGAACTGGAATGAATATAGGAGAGTAAATGGGAAAGATTCCGGATTTACAAATAAATAACTGTATTTTTGCACTGTTAGAATGTACAATAATGTCAATAGTGAACAAATGATAAGTGAAATATGTATAAGAGAAGTTGTGAATAAAGAGAACTGAAAATGACACTTGACGTTTCGCGTTTAGAGCAATTTGAATAAGAGAGAGAGACGACGGTTGTCTCTCTCTTTTATGGACTCGATCCTTCTGGAATGTTCGTCACGCGTCATGCTTCCGTGGCAGAGTTCGAGAACCTTCCAGAAGGATCGAGAGAGAATTCGACCCAATAGCGTAAGCGATCGCGCGTTACGCGATATCCGGACGCTTGAGTCGATCGGTGATTTGCGCGGATCGCGTCGTCTGCTCAGTGCCTTGCGCGGTGCCGCTGAGACAATATGGCGCTCGAGAGCGCCAATCTCGAACAAATTATCAATGATTATTAGAACATTAATTTTTATTTATTTAATCATATCTGTAATTTATGTAATATAAACATTCTTTTATTTATTCAACAACCGTAGTCAAATCTCATATATCTACAAGAGGATATCGATGTACTCGGCTGCTGATCGGTTCTTGCTACATATTTCGTTAAATAACTCTAATGATTGCCGGAAATTACAAATGAGACTTATATAATATCAAAATATACTATCTTAGGAATAGACACAACCAAAATCACCGATACGTTTTGATACGTTTTTTTTATCCTCTGATAAAGATTAGGGAAACCTATAAAATTTTATTGTTCCATTTCAGGTCAATTATTATGTTGCATATAAGTATTACAAAATTTTTAAAGTTGAATTACAATTAGCCACCCTTAGCCATTATTTCCTAAAAAAATTATTTCCTAGAAACGTCTTTTGTTCATATCACAACGTAAACAAGTTACACTAAGAATTGATGTACTATTTGATTTTTGTAATATTTGCTTACAAAATTCGCTGCAACTAATTTCCTACTGCATTTTTAAAATTTTTGTTTTCAAAAAATGTTTATTTGGACATTTTAACATAGTATGAACATAGTTTTGAATCGATATGAAGATGTGACTTTTTCGATTTTTGTCCATGGTTTACGACACTGTGCGACGCGCCGCGCCGTAGGGCGGCGATGTTTGATCTCGGCTCGGGTATATCGGTGTGAACACCACACATTGACTCGATTGAATCGAAGTCTCAAACTTCTTAATTTTAATGATCGGTTTATGGGACTTTAACCAGCTTATTCCTGGCGTTCCTCTGATTAAAATGGTACCAAAAACGATATAATTGGGCCAATATGTAGTGATTTAATCGACGATGAAAGTTTCGAACACAACGAAGAAGAGCGTATTGAAGAGAAAGAGACGCGAACAGTAGCTGCCGCCGGCACAGTTCAAAGGCCCGCGTTGTTGCTGATCTTCGTTGCGTTCGAAACTTTTATCGTCGATTAAACCACTAAATATTGGCCCAATTATATCGTTTTTGGTACCATTTTAATCAGCGAAACGCCAGGAATAAGCTAGTTAAAGTCCCATCATGATATCATAGAAAATAAAGAAGTTAAGATTTTGGTGTTTCATTGTGATGACGCACGGGCTTTAAACTGTGCCGGCGACAGCGACACGCTTCGGCCACGCGATCCTATTTCATTCTGTCCTTCTCTATGTTCGGCTCGTCGTCTGAAGTCTCGGCGCGGTCGACGGAGTCATAACAAAATAGCCTCTCTACGCTACCCAAGTCCGTTCAAAACACGCGTGTTGGGACTCCGATCGAAGAATTACTGTAGCTGCCGCTGAGAAATCTCGTACAACACTTCATAACATTTGCAGTGCAATAAAGTTGTTAGTGATTTAGTGTTCATGCATCAATTATCTATTGCATGCGCCCCGCGTTTTTCGTTTTAAATCTTACAAGTATTTTCTTAGCTATTAAAAATTCACAATCACAAATTTTCAGGGGTTAGGAATCTGTATGGGGCTAGAAAAAATTATTTTTTACTTTTTAGTCCGTTTTTAAACGTGGCGTTTTTAAAAATTTTATTTTATACTTTTTAGTGCGTTTTAAAAACGTGGTATTTTTAAAAAATTTATTTTTATTTAAATAATTAATTTTTTTTCCTACCACCACCGACGATATGTAAACTCGTCTGTGCTACCACTAAGAAAGCTGTCAGCACAAACGAGATATAGGAATCCTATTCCTATATCCCATCTGTGCTGTCAGCCTATTTTAGCTGTCAGCAGCCCCGACGAGATCCTGCCTGGGGCTGCAAAACCGAGTTGGTAATACAGGAAATTACAAGAAAAAGAGGCCAAGTGGCTTCAGCAAAGATGGTCGCCAAAATACATTGGATGATAGGTCTATTCTTATATCTCGTCGGTGGTGTAACATAAGAACTGAAACTGTAAGAATTTTGGAACGTCGGCGTAGTGGCCTCTCCGAATATTGCAAAACCATTGCTCGGAAACGTAAAAGATGGACTTTTGAGGCAAACAATGGCCTAGATTGATCTTTCATCTAGCGATTTTGACTACTAAAAAACACCGTTTTTGCATTATCGAGAAATCAGAAGTGGAATCCCGGACCCTTGCAATCCTCGCGTACGTATGCATGGTCTAGCGGTGTGTGAGAGTACCCTAGCGGTGTGTGGAAAGGAATTGCAACTAACAATTACAATTACTTGTAGAATAGAATAGAAATGCTTTATTTTTAGCCTTCCGGCCATAAAAAGGAACTCGGTTTACAATTCAGTCTTAACTCTCTCATCCTTCCATACCTTTCACGATCCATTCATACAATTTTACATTGCCCTATCCTTCTCCCATCCTTCTTTCAGTTCTGTTCATTTTTTTTCTAGCTTCCTCAGCCAATCTATTGCTTCTTTTGACCCCCTCTCGCTCACTATTTCTTCTATGTTCGGGCCTCTTTCAATTTCCCTACATTCCCTTACCATATGTTCCAGGTTTCCAAAGCTATCCTCGCAGAATTCACAATTTCTATTTTCCTCTTTTTCCCAATACCTGTTCCACCTTTCTAATGTTACAATTACTTGTAATTGCAACTAACAATTACAATTACCTGTAATTGAATAATTATTACAATTACAATTGTTAGTTGCAATTACTAGTAATTGTATTTCTGCAATTCCAAATTACAGTAATTGGTAAGTAATTGTAATTGTAATTGAAATTACATTTTGCCCAACTCTGCTATTAATAACGTCGCAATAGTTTTGGCGCGCTAAACTGGCCAAATACCCCACTGTGCGGCGGGGTCTCACAGACGAGCCTACCCATACATTTGAAAGGTCGCACAGTGCGGCGTTCTTATGGCCGGAGTGGACAGAAGTCTGTTCTTGACGGATTCTTATAGGAAATTTCACGCTGATCACGAATATACCATATACTAGGGGTCCCTGAATAGAACTTAACAGTTTTTTCCGCAAAATACCGTTTTTTCGAAGTTTTTTGAGTGTTTTGCGTGAAAAAACGGTTAAACTCCATTCAGTGACCCTTAATACATGGTATATTCGTGATCAGCGTGAAATTTCCTATAAGACCTCAAAGTATCTTTCTTTTGTTTGGGATATGTAGGTAACTTCGCAATAATAAAGGTATGCCTATTTACATAATATAGGCCATATCTATGAAGTAGATATTTATAAAATCACTAATTATATACACTAATTTTATAACAGAAGAAATTTTGAACGAATAGCTTACATTTTTGGGGAAAAATATTATTAATCATTTAACTAGATTCGGTATTTTATGGAGAACCAGGGAAAAAATTATTTTCTCTTTTTCAGTGCATTTCAATATAAGCGTGGTTTTTAAAAAGTTTTGTATATATTTTATTTTCTACTTTTATTGCCATCGGAAGCAAGTGTGTATATAAAATTGCAGTAAGATTGGTCTATGGGAAGAGGCTTAAAATTCGATTACAAGATTTGACCCATAAACGTGGTAAAAAATGGCACACAGCCGTTCCAAGCATTTTGAAGCAGGAAATGTTTACATATTTGTGAAGAATAATAGTTGTGAAATCGAAATATATCAAAACCCCAGGATGTTTTGACCCTAACTTGAGAAAAGCTTATCTGAAGATATTAACGTCTATAAAACTTGATTCTAACTTAGTGTTTCATTATTGCTACGAAACTATTTTAACGCTTAATGAAACAGGACAAATGGATATTCCCCACCTTCTTCGATACCTTCCATATTCAAAATTTAAAGAAAGGACACTAAACAACGTTCTTGATTATAGAAAATCAGTAATTGATTGGGCCAGGTCTCGCGTGAGTTCTTCGATGAGCTCTCTAACGAGCTCTCTCCCACATATGCAAACGTGATTCCTGCAGTTTGTTGTGCTAATTTTAGATTCTCGGCATTTGTTGCATACACTAGAGACATTTCTGAAGGGATTAGTAAAGCCAAATAAGGTATGGAAAATAGTTGCATTTTCGACTTTTGTCCATAGGCGGCCGCACTGTGGGTCGGGCCAATGCCTCTGACGTCACAGTTCCGACCGATGTCGGCTCCACTGTGAGCATATCCTTATTCTGGCGCCACAAGATAAACAAACATACATAGCCGCGATGTAACGCAACGTAATCGCCGGTGTTGTTTCGCGCGGCCATTTTTATACCATAGTCGTTGGAATAGGACCTAATTCTCTTTTATATAACGTGTTAGGATTGTAAAGATATGTTTTTAATTTAGCGCCCCGCAATGCGTCCTTGCGTTGGCATCACTGCCTATAGACGCGCATATACAGGGTGTTTCGTCTAAAACAGGACACCTAAATATCTGTTCAGATTATTGTGATGCAAAAAATATTTGTTACGTAATGTGCATATTATCAGTGGACGAAATATATGGCAAGAATATTTTTTTACAAAGGTCATTTTTTTCCCCAGATAGCACAAAGACATCTTAAAGTACGCCTAAAAGTTGCCTGACGCAAGACGTAACGTACATCTTTAAGTCGTACGATGCGTCTGTGGCACGTCGTTTTCACATCTTTTCCACGTACTGTGTACAACTTTAACAGGTCTTTGTTACAAAACTGTGCGACTTAAAGTCGTCTCTCACAGGTCTTTTCGACATCTTTAAGATGTCGCTTTAAGACGCAAAAAAGTTGCCTTTTTGGACATCTTTTATGCATCTTTTATGCATCTTTTTTCAGACGTACAAAATCTTCAAATTTAAGAAAAAAACTAGAGGGCTATTGTTGCTCGCTCGCTTCGCTCGCTCGCAAGTAGGGTTGTTTTTGCTCGCTCGCTTCGCGAGCTCGCGGGTAGGACTGCTCTTGCGAGAGGGTTAGTGATACGCATGGCTAGTAGGGCCTACTGATATTAATGTTTTTTATTTGGTGTGTGACTCTCCAAGAGTCACACAAAGAACTTCCCGATTCGTTACTCCTTCGCCAACATCGCTAACATCGTTTTTTTTTTTGTACTTTCATCGATATTCTCCCAAAATGTATTCTTGGGAGTAGAGATGATAAATTCACTGTTGCATTGGAATAACTTTAGATTATTCCAAGCGGTAACACTAGCATCAGTTAAAAAAAAAATTTTTTTTAACCAAAAAAAAATTAAGAAAAAAATTTTTTTTATGTAATTACGTTTGGTACTTTGGTGGAAAATTTTCGTCCTCCCTTATAAATTGCATTGTAGAATCAACTCTTTTCGAAAAAAAACTAAAAATCTAAAAAACTACTTGACCAATATGGACCAAAATCTAATCAGCTCTAAGTTACGACGGGGCACATCGATTGCATCATTCATCATCCTGATCGCGTTGTTACTTTTTCTGAAAACGTTACCGAAAAATTTGATACCATACAAACGGACATACGCACACACACACACACACACACACACACACACACACACACACACACACACACACACATACAAACATTTTGATAAAAATAGTCTAAAATGACTCCAATGACCATGAAACGTGAAGATCTGCTAAAAAATCGATTTTCGATTTTCGGGGTAATTACAATAACTGCCCTATGAATCGGGAAGTTACCCAGACAGCACAGCCTGCCCGAGCCCACCGCCGGCCCAAACCTCCCGAGGCCCGTGACCTACAGGTTACTATGTAACACAATGCTTGGATCGGCTCGAGGCTGATTCCGTTGGATCCGTGCCTGCTTTTTATGCGCGCAATGGCCCGGAAATAGCCAGGCATGGGCTCGAGCCCACAGCGTGCCGGCCGTGCCAGATTTCAGCCTGATTTCAGCCAGAGTCTAATGTGGCCAATCAGTGCTTCGATTGAGCCCAACTTTTCTCGCACATGCGCGTCACAGTGCGGGTCGCATGGAAATGAGGATTGCAAGGGTGCGGGATTCGCGTTCTCATTTCTTAATAATACAAAAATTTGATTTTTCAGTAGTCAATAACGCTAGATAAAAGATCAATCTAGGCCGTGATCGCCCTCGAAAGTCCTATTTTTACATTTACGAGTCGTAATTTGCATCATACGGAAGCAAAGAACTGCGCATGTAGCTATTTTCATAACATATATAATGCAAATTACGCCTCGTATAGGAAAAAAAAGACTTTTGGGGGCGTTTGCTGCCTAGATTGATCTTTTATCTGGCGTTTTTGACTACTGAAAAAACCCATGTTTGTATTATCACGAAATGAGAACGCAAATGCCGCACCCTTGCAATCTTGTAAATGGGCTGAAATCTGGCACGGCCGGCAGGCTGTGGGCTCGAGCCCATGCCTGGCTATTTCCGGGCCATGGCGCGCATAAAAAGCAGGCCCAAATCGAGCCGGTGTGCTGTCTGGGTAATTATTAAAAAATTAGAATCTATATATATATATATATATTACTACTTTCATGTACTACTTGAGAGAAATATTCCACTTTGTCTCTTCGAAAAAACCTTATTACAATTTAGTTTTTATGCAGCATACTGGGCGGGAATCGAACTCGGGACCTACCGTTTAACTTCATGATGGTTTCCTCGCTGAGCCATGCGAACCTTTACTGTTAGATTCATTACTATTCATTCTTATAGGCTCAAAACATATCAAATTATATATATTATTATATAAAAAATATTTTAACAGAAGTTTATCTCTTCTAATAATTATATAACCTAATTATTTAATTATTTACCTAAAATATTTTTTAGGTAAAAATCAAACTACTTTTTTTTAATGAAGCATAGTATCAGTATATTAACGATTAAGAGATATATATATTTTCGTAAGTACTTCAATCGTTTCTGCCGTGAAAACGGCGTTTCGAAAGAGGCAACTTTTACACATCCATAAAGGCACCTCTGCTGGGACGACGTTTTCACGTTCGAAGGCAGGTGCCTTTTATGCATCTCATTTCTAACGTGAAAACGGCATCCCGAAAGAGGCAACTTTTACACGCCCTTAAAGGCACCTCTGCTGGGACGACGTTTTCACGTTCGAAGGAAGGTGCCTTTTATGCATCTCATTTCTAACCTGAAAACGTCGTCCCGATAGAGGCAACTTTTACGCGTCCTTAAAGGCACCTCTGCTGGGACGACGTTTTCATGTTCGAAGGCAGGTGACTTTTATGCATCTCATTTCTAACGTGAAAACGGCGTCCCAGAAAAGATGCCTTTATGGACGCCTAAAAAGCGTCTTACTGAAGCGCCTTAAAATCGTCTTACTACCCACAAAATTGTTTCCTAATTACACTGTCCAACAAATTTCAACTTTTTCTTTGTATTTCGATTCCCACTATGTGATTCTTATAGTGTTTCTCGCGCTTATTCAGAATCTGTCCTTAATTTTTCTCCTAGACGTACAGTTTTTGAGAAAATTGAGTTTAAAAAAAGACATATTTTTCAACTTTGAACAAATATTGTGATGTTATTATAAAAGATATTGAATTGTTCTTTACAGCAAAAGATTCTGTAGACATGAGTTGCTGCCAGTGGCCCTCACCGCTAGTACGGGCGTTCGTCGCGCCGCGCCGCGCCGTATCCCGTGAAACGCCTGTTCTAATGGTAAGTGCCACTGGCGGCAACTCATGTCAGGCGAAGATATTTTGCTTTCTGGTTCGAAAAAAACGCCGACCATGCAAACTCGAAAGGGTGGTTTCTAAAGATAAAAGTCTGCTCTTTCGCGTGGTGTAGTTCGATTTCCCGCTGGATCCTTATTTTTTGAGATAAATTGAGAAATATCCGCAAAAATTGGTGCAAAAGTGGTGTCTCTCCGTCTTTAATCATTGTTTAAACATGTTTAAACAATCACAATGTATTTATATTGGATATCACTGTATTCGGGAAAGTCTACAGAATCTTTAGCTGTAAAGGACAATTCAATATCTTTTATAATAACATCACACTATTTGTTCAAAGTTGAAAAATATATCTTTTTTAAAACTCTATTTTCTCAAAAACTGTACATCTAGGAGAAAAATTAAGGACAGTTTTGGAATCAGTGCGAAAAACTCTATAAGAATCGCATAGTGGTAGGGCTGCGCGAGTACTCACAAAATGCGAGCCGAGCTAAGCTCGACCCGCTTGGTCGAGTCGAGTCGAGTACTCGCACGAAGCGAGCGGCTCGCACGATGCGAGTAGCTCGCATCGATGCAAGCTACTCGCATCGACGTCATCGGCTCGCATCGGTTGCGAGCCGCTCGCATCGATGCGAGTGCTCGACTCGGCTCGATCAATCCAGTCGAGCTTAGCTGGGCTCGCACCGAGCGTGCGATTCGTACGAAACGAACGGCTTGCATGATGGAGTCGACTCGCAATAAATTCAAGCGTAATATGACATGGTGCGAGTTATAGCTGGAAGGTTTGCACATCGATATTATCAATCATTTTAGTATATTGAAAATGCTAAATATTTGGGATGTTTTATTATATATTTTGATAGTAAAATGGACATATGTTGAATAATGAAAATTCATAATTTGTGTAACCCTTTTATTGAAGATATTTATACAATAACAACTATTTTCTAGATTTATGTAGATATGTTAAGTAGATATGATCAGCAATGAGCATTATTTTATTAGTTTTTGTATGCATAAACGTACTCAACTCACGAGTATACAAACATCGGTGGTATTAACTTTAAGTGGTAAATCTACCTTCGGTTTAGTGTACAGTACTGTACAGTCATAAATAGGTGTTATCGCAAAATTGTATATAATGTTGATAATTAATGTGTATTATGTAATAGTGAACATTCTTGTATTCAGAAAAATAAAATACAAACTCAAAAAAATGCAATACTCTCAAAAAAATAATTTAAAAAATATTTTATTTGCCTATATGTCAATATATGAACAAGACTTCCAGCAGATACGATTAGTGTAGACGGCAAGGTCTCCTGCTGCAAATCAGGTAACAAGAATTGCAAACGACATCTCAATCGGTTTCAATAAAGAAATGGTAACAGTCATGCTCTTACTGGATATAGAGAAAGCATTTGACAGAGTTTGGTTAGAAGGATTATTATACAAATTAATATTACAGAAGTACTAACCCATGCTCATTAAATTCATAGCGTCATCCTATAGGACAGACATCTAAGAGTACAAGTATAAATAATACAAAATCTAACAGAGGACTGATTAGAGCACGAGTTCCTCAAGGCTCCGTTCCAGGGCCAAAACTATTCAACGTATACCTGAACAACATACCCAAATTCGATAAAACAAAATTAGTTTTATTTGCAGATGACACAGCCATTTACGCACACTCCTACAATGCCATAATAGGTGCGAAGTAAGTACAAACTCATATGACAATACTGGAGCCATTCTATAGTAAATGGAAAATACAACTCAACGCAACCAAAACAGAAGTAGTAGTATTTTCAAAGAAAAAGGAACATAAAAACAGAATCTTCCAACCGATAACAGTAAATGCACACAAAACAAGCCCAACAAACACAGTTAAATACCTAGGAGTCCACCTTGATACACAACTAACATATGCATGTCACATCAAAGAAAGTATAAAAAAAGCACACTCAGTACTTAGGAAACTATATCCACTAATAGTATACAACTCCCACTTATCTGTACATAACAAAAAACTAATTTATAAAATGATAATCAGGTCAATTATAACGTATGCAACACTACCAGTCTGGTATAGTGCCGCCATAACAAACATTAATAAACTACAAATATTTCAAAACAAAATGCTAAGACTAATAGCCCACAGAAACAGCAGAATCATAGAATTACACAAACACACAGAGATTCCACCCATTGAACACTATATTAAAGATTTAGCAAGTTTCTATAAGTATCAAACAGCCAACAGTGACTTAACTAAAAATCTTACAGAAATTAGGGACCACAATGTGCCTTTTAGCTTTAAGCATAAAGTACCTTACCAAAAGTTATCTATTTACTATCAAATTGACTGAAAAATATGTGATAGATACTGCAATAACTAGGACTGAGGCAAATCTAAATTATAAGCTATACGCAATAGGATCTAATCTACATTAGACAACATGCAATATTAGTACTACTGACAGGTACACATTCAGATGTAAAAGTGAAAATGAAGGAGGGTTTTTTCCTAATATAATTTTTCCTCTCAAAAGTAAAACATGTACTAAGTACCGCAGTATTAAACAAATACACTAGAATTAAGAGATAGTATATGTATCGACTGACTAACAAGAGTAGTAGGTTTAGCATAAATTGTAGGAACTACGTGCAAACTCAATTGTTGAAAATGTCTATAATGTTTTTGTTTTTTTATAAACCTCAATGTAAATATGTTATATAATAAAGAGATTTTACAAACAAACAAAACCCGCTGCGAATCGAATCTCCGGCCCTGGATAGAATCCCACACCGAATGATTTTCTTTTTCGTTAAACTCATCGTTTTCTTCTTTATTCTTAACCATATAATTGTTGTGCAGATATTTCCAATATACATATACATATTGTCAAAGTAACATTTATATTCCATTTTTACGTTTGTCAAAAATGTTCAATATTACAGAATACACATACAAACTGTAAAGAAATATCGAAAAAATTGATTTTTATTTTTTTAAGCACAATGCACCACTATAAAAAAAATTAAGAAAAATGGTTTCAACAATATCCCATTACTGAATTTTTATAAAACTGGTAAATATCTCCCATAGTTCAATAGGAAATATGCATTTTTCGAATTTCTGATATTTCCAATTCTTTTAAACCTGTTCGCAAAGTCTGTGAAATCTGAAAAATACACATTAATAATCACGATAAGACATATCCTACATAATAATTTAAACGTGATACTGCGAGAACTTCAATGTCGTATTACGTCATGCAAGCCGTTCGTTTCGTACGAGTCGCACGCTTGGTGCGAGCCGTGCTAAGCTCGACTGGATTGATCGAGCCGAGTCGAGCACTGTCGAGCACTCGCATCGATGCGAGCGGCTCGCAACCGATGCGAGCCGATGACGTCGATGCGAGTAGCTTGCATCGATGCGAGCTACTCGCATCGTGCGAGCCGCTCGCTTCGTGCGAGTACTCGACTCGACTCGACCAAGCGGATCTCGGCTCGACTCGACTCGAGCTCGGCTCGCATTTCTGAGCTCGCCTGCAGCCCTACTCTATATGCATTTTCAGGATAGAAATTTGAACCTGCTTTTGTATCTCTATTTCCATGTCTGTTTTCCTCTTCTTCCAATGATTGTTTTATGTCATCCAATCCTATCGCTCGCTGTGTCCTTAGAATTGCAGCAACTCTTTCCAGTCGTGGGTGAATTCCTCGGACGATGTGATAATTCACTTCTCTCTCCTCTATAGGAAATCCTAATGACGCACTCCTTGATGCAATATTCTTTGCTCTAGTAAGATATTCCGTCACCGATTTTTTATCTTGCATTTTTATATTTCTTAATTCTAGTCCTATATCTATGCGCTTGTTTTGTATATCTCCTTCATGATTTCTCTTAAGGTCTAGCCAAACCTTTTTTGCCTTTGTTTCTACAAGGAATTGGCTTGCCTGTCCATCGGATAATGTCGTTATGATTAAGCCGAATGCTTCATCATTTTTCTCTTCCCAAGCTTGTCTCGCTTTATATTCAGCCGACTCGACAACATTTGATACAGGAGGTTCTTCATCTTCAATTACTGCTTTATATAATTTCTTAGCTTTTAATATTGCACGTACCTTTAGTGCCCAGACGTGATAATTTTTATCTGTTAGTAGTTCAATTCGTTTGCACGATACATTTGACTCTGTCATGTCGATTTCGATATTCTTCTTGCCACGTGCTTTCCTAACCTCTCTACTACTTTCTATCTATATTGCCTCTATTTATTCACTGCTTAACCACGCTCTGCTACCATATTGTTGTGGATGGTGAATAAATTGGCTTGGAAGCACACGTGGTTTAGAATATAAATAATATAATATATTTCATGGGTAATACAATAACACTTAGCGCACTAACATACATCGCGTCTATCTCCTTCCATACTCTCTACCGCCATACTTCTTTCGCAAAAAGACGCGGGCTCCTTCTCCGCTATCCCCTCTCCCAGTGCCGTAGTTTAGCATTCGGGGCCCATACCTCATCAATCATCACGGATTGTAAGACCCCAAGACGGAGCAGCATGGTTAAGGCTAAGTTCATCCTTTATTTCCGTTTTGTATCGTAATTGTGTCAATTACTGGCAGGGGGGTACTGTGGCGGCCACGGCGCTGTCCTACGCCGCAAAATATCTTTGCCCGACATGAGTTGCCGCCAGTGGCGCTTACCGTTAAAACAGGCGTTCCACAGGATACGGCGCGGCGCGACGAACGCCCGTACTAGTAGTGAGCGTCACTGGCGGCAACTCATGTCGGGCAAAGATATTTTGCTTTCTGGTTCGAAAAAAACGTCGACCATGCAAACTTGAAAGAGTGGTTTCTCAAGATAAAAGTCTGCTCTTTCGCGTGGTGTAGGTCGATTTTCCGCTGGGCCCTTATTTTTTGAGATAAATTGAGAAATATCCGCAAAAGTGGTGTCTCTCTGTCTTTAATCATTGTTTAAACATGTTTAAACAATCATAATGTATTAATATTGGATATCACTGTATTCGGTGAAGTCTACAGAATCTTTTTCTGTAAAGAACAATTCAATATCTTTTGTAATAACATCTCAATATTTATTCAAAGTTGAAAAATATGTCTTTTTTTAAAACTCAATTTTCTCAAAAACTGTACGTGTAGGAGAAAAATTAAGGACAGATTTGGAAACAGCGCGAAAAACTCTATAAGAATCGTATAGTGGGAATCGAAATACTTTTTGGCTGTTGGACAGTGTAATCAATCCTAATCGAAGTCCGACAGTGCTGGTCTATGCTACTGCGAGCTGTTTATCGACTCTCGATCTCGCTGTTACGTGCGGGTCCGCCAATAGCGGGGCGGCGCAGTAGATCGACGCGTTCACGCTGCCGACACGCTCAGCCAACTCCAAACATAAAGATTTACGTAACCGTGTTTAGCATGCAAATTCGGGAAACTATTAATATTAAATTTTAGAAATACATGATTCCATATTTTCTAAAACAAGTGATCATTGCCAACAATTTTATTCGAACGGCAAATGCAAAAAAGAAACAATAGAGCGCATTTTGAAATTAAAAACTGTAAAGAAATTTGATAATCTGTGTATTAATTATATCGTGCTATTTCAAGCGGAGGAGATTCCTTCGAAAATGTGTTACATTATAATTTCGATATTACTGTTATCTCATCAGAAATAATTCAAATGAAAGCAATTAAAAAATTATACAGTGGTGGAGAACAATATTCGCGCATTCATTAAAAAGAAGTAACTTTTCAAAAATTGGGTCGAACAGCTCGAGAACCGTTTTGAGAAGGTTCCAATTTTTAATTTCTTTCGCTAAAAAAACATTTTGTAAAATTTCAAATGTCTACCCCCACCGATAGGGGTGATATTGAGGTAAATTCCCCCGCACTTAAAAGCAATTTGCGCTAAAACGAGAAAAGATATCGACATGGGATAAACGGCAAATGAAAGATATAGATACATTCTATATTTCAGATTTTTTTCAGAATTTTTTGCTAATTATTTATAGTTGAAAATAATTAATTTTTTGGGAATTTTTTTAACTATTTTCCCCTAGGTTGACACCTACCAAAAAATTCTAAAATATTGGTTTCCGTTTCCGTTTACTCCAATTTGTTAAATAAATTCCGTGAAACTGGTAGTGTCGAAAATAAAAAACGTACAAAGGTGAGGACTGTAAGGAATGAAGCAAACACAATTAATGTTCTGGCAGCAGTGAATACAAACCCTCATGCTAGTACGAGGCAAATCGCACGAGGAAGTGGCATTAGTAAAAAATGTGTAGTGCAAATACTCCAGGTACACAAATTTCACACCTTTCACCTATCAATTCATCAAGAACTTCATGGTAGAGACTTTGTAAATCGTGTAAACTTTTGCCAGTGGGGATTGAGACAATTGATAAGCGATAGAGCATTTTTTAATCAAGTATTATTTACCGATGAAGCTTCGTTTACAAATCACGGGCAAATAAATTTAAAAAACCTGCATTATTGGTCATCTGAAAATCCGCGGTGGTTACGGACAGTCGACAAACAAAGACCATGGTCCGTCAATGTTTGGTGCGGAATTTTAGATAACCAAATAATTGGGCCTCACTTTATTACCGGAACATTAAATGCAGAAAAATACATTGCAATTTACGAGAATCGTTACCAATTCTCCTGGAAAATACACCCTTGAACATTCGTGAAAATATGTGGTATCAACATGACGGATGTCTGGCCCATTCTTCCCGTGTCGTAACACAATTCTTAAATAACAAATTACCAAATCGTTGGATTGGACGTAACGGACCCGTATTATGGCCAGCTCGCTCACCAGACCTTACACCCCTTGATTTTTATCTATGGGGAAAACTGAAAGACGATGTTTATAGTGAACCACCAACGACTATAGACGACATGAAAGAAAGAATCGTCCAGGCTTGTGCGTCGATTTCCTCAGAAATTAATTACGCAGCAGTACGTTACAGAACGTACTGAAGTTACAGAACTTCACGGCTGAATGAATGTATAGCAGCTCAAGGGAATATTTTTGAACATTTGGCGTAACAGAAATACATCAAATGAATCTTACACGTTGAATTTTATTTATACCATTTTTCTGGGTTGAAGGTCATTTGAAGGTCATATTGTGTTACATGCATGAATTCGTTATTTTGTCAGCTACAACATTACGTTAACGAAAATATATCATTCCATCTGAAAAAACATCGATAACCTTGAAATCTCATAAAAATGACCTTGAAATTTTTTTTCCCTTACGCCGTTATATGTGGCCCTTCAAACAGTGTAACTTTGTCCTACGAAGTTTTTTTGTACAACGAAAAGTAACGGAGATATTTAGGTGTCCTGCTTTATCGAATTCACCCTGTATACGCAATTTAGGAGAAGCAGTAAACTTAGCAGTAAGCTTAACGTCGAAGAAGAAAATCCAGGTAACTAAAACTTAATATGTACTACATTCCACGTGATTAGAATAATTGTAGTTTAATTATGATACATTTTATGTCAACATTTTTTGTTTACATCTAGAAACGCCACTGCCTCGGAAGGAAATGGACATTCGAGAGAAGCAATGAAAGTAGAGCTTCATTGCGAAAAAAGATGAGTTTGCAATAACCTCGATATTTTATGAAATGCTATTATAATTATAATTTTGACTGTATTTTTTTATTACAGGAAGACAGAAGGTCAAATAAACTTGTGTATGCTTGTAAAATTGACAACTAATAAATCTACAAATTGTTTCGTAAACTAAAAAATACTGTCTACATTTTTGTATTCTCCAATTAGTCCAAATAAATACAACGTTTCTATTAAAATGAATAATAGCAATAAAACGTGTCTATTTAAAATGAAAACATATTTTTAACATAGTTTTTACATTTTTAATTTTCTGGAAGGTTAAATAATGAAATAAAAAAAAGGAATGAAAATAAAGAAAGTAATGAAAAAGAAATATCGCTGCACGGGGACCCGAAGGCTAGCTCCAGATTGCGATTCGTACGCTCGACGGCTCGAAAGCCGAATTTCAGTTTCGTTGCCGCAAAACAATACAACATGGAAGGTGCTAAAAATAGATTGTGGCTGGCGCAAGCGCACAAGCAGCGTACGAGCAGCGCACACGGATACAGTAGAGGTACGCTGGTGAGTGTAGCGCGCGGGCGCGTTGGAAAGGAACGAAGGGGCGATAGTAGGCTATGGAGGGGGTATCGTTCAGTACCACAGTACCACGGTTCTGGCATCACTGCTGTCGAGCACTCGCATCGATGCGAGCGGCTCGCAACCGATGCGAGCCGATGACGTCGATGCGAGTAGCTCGCTTCGATGCGAGTAGCTTGCATCGATGCGAGCTACTCGCATCGTGCGAGCCGCTCGCTTCGTGCGAGTACTCGACTCGACTCGACCAAGCGGGTCTCGGCTCGACTCGACTCGAGCTCGGCTCGCATTTCTGAGCTCGCCTGCAGCCCTACATAGTGGGAATCGAAATACTTTTTGGCTGTTGGACAGTGTTATTGACGGTAGTCAAGTTAGCTGGGACACTCTGTATAAACTTCTACAAGCAAACGATGACTTTCAACTGCACTTTTCGTTAAAATAATGTACCAGCAGTAGCGCCAACCGCAAATGCTGTTTTTCCGTGTAATGAAAACACTGGCTGTTCATGCTAGACTCAGATGTCATATACTAAGTTTTATAATTAGTTTATAGTACTATCACGCACATACTGCACAATATCAAATTGCATTAGTACTATTAGTTCCGTCATGTACAGGGTCTTCCACGAAGTGTTGCCATTTTCGCGTTATTTTTTATTTATGAAGACTGGAGTTGTCACTCTTCTACACGTGGTTAGTAAAATTGTAAACAGAATGGTTCATTGTAAAATAGCAGCGTTTTTTAATCATTTAAAATTACATTTCTTAATGGGAGACCCTGTGTGTGGGTAACACAAGTGTTTGATCTGATATAAACATTCATCGTTGTGCTACTATACAGAGTGTACCCGTTAAATTTTGTCACCATTTTTTAGGCATTTCCGGTAGTGCAATTAAAAAATGTTTCAGATAAAATTTTATCAGTAGTTGAGACTGGGGCTAGTTGACTAATGAGGTTACGTAACTAATCCATTCTAATTGTAATACTACAGTGAATCCTCTATAAACGCAAAAGCCTCGGGGGTGATTCATTTGCATTTATCGTAGAGGGGACACTATTTTTTTTAGCTTCGAAAGCAGAGCCGAACGTAGATAAGGACAGCGCGTGTAAAGAGAGACCGCGCGCTGACGAAACTAAATACAGTTGAAATTATATCGTGTTTGGTCTTATTTTAATCAGAAAAATGCTACAAATATATTTGTGAAAGTTTCATAAAAAATAAGTAATAATAAAAAAGATTTAATATTGGTGTTACATTCTGAGGACGCATGGGCCTTTGGAACTGTGCCGACGACTGTGACTCTCCGCGTCGCATTAGGAGTGCGTTCCGTTTCACGCATTGAGCGCATGGATCGCATTCCATGTGATGCGCGCATTGATATCGCGATGATGCGCGCTTGGAAACGGAACACTTTTCCATACATTTGATGCGAATCAAAAATGGCTGCTTACATGGGTGACAAAACGCTATCTATATTAACGTTATTTTTGTTAAATAAAAACATTGAAAAAGAAGAATTGAACAATTGTAGTGATTTGAGTGATACTACCGATATCAGTAACAGCGAAGATGAATTGGAAGATATTTTTGTAAATTTTTTTGATTTGGAGTTAATTTATTTAGTATTAATGGTTGGCGAAACGCGAAGAGAGATTGTTTTAACCGAAAAAATAGAAGATCATGTCAAGCGAGTTATCCCTTGTTACTCTAGAACAGTATTTGTTTTCTTCCAAAACAACAGGGAAATCAATTTTGTCCATCTTGAATTCACAATGTGCTTTACTCAGCTTTACTTGCATCTACTTTTTTCAAATCTACCGCTAATGCATCAACTATGCATCAAACACTTCACTTCTGAACTGTGGTAGCTGATGCACGGTTGATGCGCGAGAAGTGGTGGGAATCTGGGGAATTCTGTGCGCTCTGATGCGTGCATTGAATAAAACGGAACGGTTATACCCCAGGCGAGATCAGATTACTAAAGTGGAGGGGATATCTTCTCTGCGTTTATCTGCGACAGCTTTTATGCGTTTATAGCGATTATGAGCCCGTTCAGACACGGCGGAAACCGCGCGGACCTTATTTACATTAGCGTCTATGCATTCGTTCACACGTGACCGTGCGGTCCGAAGATCCGCGCGGCTGCCGCATCTGTACCGCAGAAAATCAAATCCGCGCTGTTACTGTGCGATTTTATTTACTATGCTTGTGTTACGTTCTAAGGTGGACGTATTATACATTTGAATAGTTTAATTCAAATTTAATTTAATAGATTTGAATTATTAAAATTGAGATACAACGTGTGAGTGATGATTGTTTCACCGACGAGATACTATTAAAGACTGCCAGCCCCTGTGTCACCGACGAGGTACTATTAAAGACTGCCAGCCCCTGTGTTAAACAGCGAGACGGGTAAGTGGGCGCGATGGGCGCGGAGATAACGTAGAGCTTACAGTGAGCTGATATACCACATAGTCAAAAGTTCCACCACCGACGAGATATTCGTCAAGTTGAAGAAGAATGATATAGTATAATAGAATGCTGACATTACCCATTCTGTAATTGCCTTATAATACTATATATAATTCTCTTATTGCATTCTTATTTCCTTATTATTACCATTGTAATAATAGTTTTACAATATAATCGATAGTTTATAGATGTAGGAAAAATGATAGTAATTACTACGTAATATTCTGCAAATTTATCGAAATTCAAAAGTAATTTGAACGTTATTGCGTTATATATAAAATAATGATTCTTAAAAAATATTCTGTTATGTTATGTAATGACAAAATTCAATCGTTCTTATTAAGATCCTTAGTAGGAAACAGAAAATTAATTTTTTTACTTATTTATCCCATACTTGTAATGCTCGACAGAATTGACTGCAATTATTATATAGTAGAGGTAGTAACAATAAGATAAAAGTATTAACTAATTAAACTAATTTTCGACGACTCCTATCCATACAATGTTATTTAGAGTGTAAGGAATATCGAAATTGCGAACGTCGAGAGTGGGCAGCGTGCAGCTCGACAGCGCGACGCGTACCCTTCAGGTAAAAACCCCCTGCACAATTGGGGGTGCAGGTAGCGAACACGCTGGCAACAAGGTGTCCGTAAGACTAGAGTTTACCTGAGCGGTCACTCTTCCAGTGACGCTCGGAGTGTCAAGACTGAGAGATGCTTTAATAAATCGCACCTTTGCGGACGGCTTCACCGTCAATAGTTGTATTCATTTATCGCCCACACCTTCATAGTTTAGATAATAGTTTAGTAGGCTATTATCTTACAAATCAGAAGTGGGATTTACCAAAATTCGCGTTTTACGTGCGATAGTGTTAAGTGTTCCGAACTTTGAGAATCGTGTGTGCCTCTGTGTCGCGTAACGCACTTTTCGAAGATGGATCGCGCAGGGTGTAGCAGCGACGGTAGTGCGGAACGAGTTATCAACGCGAGTGATATCGAATCCCGATTCGAAAGACTCGAAATGATGATGGGCGAAATTTTGCGGAAATCGCGTGAACGATCGCGTGCACCGAGCCGCCGACGATCGAGGTCGCGATCGCGTAGTTCGCGTACCCGCGATTCGCGCGTTCGGTCGCGTAGCCCAAGGGATGACGTTTCACGCGAACGGCCGCGTAGTTCGCGTACCCGCGATTTATGCGTTCGATCGCGCAGCCCACGCGGTGACATTTCACGTGAACGGTCGCGTAGCCCGCGAAGAGACATTTTGCGTGAACGATCACGCAGTCCACGGGGGCACGCGTCAAGTGGACGATCGCATAATGACTGCCTCCATCGCGTTGAACGCATTGAAGAAACGCTGAACTCGCGTAGCTCCAGTGCCGCCACGAAATGGTTAAATTATCCGCGAACTGGTGATGATCTACTAATCCCGATTTATGACCCGGCGAAAAGTGACATTTCGATCGAAACCTGGGTAACCCGCGTGGATCATCTAGCTTCGCGTTACGAGTGGGACGATCACTACGTGATGCAATTAATTGTGTCACGAATAAAAGGACATGTCCGCCAGTGGTACGATACCCGGCTGGATTTCAACCATACCTGGCAAGAGACCAAGGCATTATTAACGGAACAATTCCACCGAATTATGCCGTTCTCCCAGCTATTGAAGGAAGCCATCAACTACGAGGCAAAACCGGGACAGTGCCTTGGCGATTACTGCTTCACCAAGATGAACATGATTCAGCGGCTGGACGTAAAATTCCCGGACGATAAAACGGTTGACATGATCATCCATGGAATACCGGACGAGAATCTGGCACGTACTATCCGGGCGGCACAGCACACCAGTTTAAATAAATTGTATGCATATATGCGTACAATCGGCAACATGCCCGGGAAAGAGGATCATCAAGCGGCATCAAGCAGACGCAATAATCCACCGACGAAGCCAGAGAGAAGCACTCCCATCGTGTGCTTCAACTGCAACGGGACAGGACACATGGCGAAAGACTGCCGAAAACCCAAAGACAGAGTGCGGCATTTGGAAAAACCTGGGCCACGCGAGGGAGAATTGCCCGTGGAAAAAGAAAAGTGAACGCGCTAATAGTGAAGAACAAATACCCGTTGCCGCTCACCGACGAGCAAATAGATAAATTAGGAGGCAATCGGTGTTTCACGGGCCTCGATTTAGCGTCGGGTAATTACCAGATACCAGTTGCAGAAAATTCAATAACAAAGACGGCATTTATAACACCAGAGGGACACTACGAGTTCCTTCGGATGCCCTTCGGTCTAACGGACACGCCGGCGGCATTCCAACGTTCAATGGACACACCCTAGGGCCGTTAAAAAAATACAATAGTGTTCCCATACCTGGACGACGTGATTATACCGTCAAAAACCATTAAAGAAGATCTTGAACGACTACGGCGGGTCTTAGAGGTGTTTCGCGCACATGGTCTGACGCTAAAAGTAGAAGAATGTTTATTCTTTGAGAAAAACGTTCGACTACCTGAGCCGCGGAAAAATGAAGGAGGAGTAAGGCCAGGTCAACAGAAATAGATGCCGTTAAAGAAATCGCAGCACCGAGGACCGTAAAGCAGGTACGGCAATTACAGAACAAAGGCATTAATACAACACCGATGGAAACTCACATCGGGTGCGACATGAAGACAGTCGCCGAAGAAATAATCCTTAGTGCCGTGAAGGACGAAATGGACAAGCTGGATCTGCCACAATTAAGGGGAGATTTCAGCCGACACATTACGGAGGAGCAAAAGGGCCCAGAAGGAACGACACGATCTTACGAGGCGAGAGGCTCGCAAATTCACGATGGACGAGTTGTTGCTGGTTCAGATCACCAGCCAACCATCAACGGGCGGCAGTAGGAACCTGTTGACAAAACTCAAAGAACCTTTCCGGATCCGAACTGTCCTACGAGGGGACCGACGTAGAGATAGAGGGCTTCTGGGAGAAGGCGAAGCGACAACGAACCGTAGTTGCAGCAGACAGGATAAAACCGTGGATCATGGTTCAAGGGGACGTTCACGATTCGTCTTGAAAAAATCGTTTTGATTAATTCATTTGTAATTTTCCTCATTTTTCCTGGTTTTTGTTTCTATTTTCGTGATATACGTAATTCCTCACTATAGAAAAGATATCAACAAGGTTGTAGTAGGCCGCTACTTGACAAGACATAGTAATTTACACGTGTGTTTACATATGTTTATAGAGACGGAACGATATTATTAACAACAGGAGACTGAGGATGGGAGCATCCTCAACCTCCTAGGCAGCGCGGCTGCACGTGTAGCAGGCACGCCAGAACGTGGAAAGGTGTTCCCTGCGACAACTGACGACGAAGGGATGGAGACATGACGGTCCCAGACACCTGACGCAGCGAGGGCAGTATCAGGACTACCACGGGCCCAACGGGAGCCATATCAGCGACACGACGTGTGTCAATCAACAGGGGGGATACGGAGGTATTCCAACGGCATCACCAGACCCAGGACGAATGCACGGCATTCTAGGTCAACACCGAACCAGAAGGGCACGAGGTGCCTCAGGCAGGGTGGTGGTTAAGTCATCAGAATGATGCAACGGCATCACCGGACCCAGGACGAATGCGCGGCATTCCAGGTCAACACCGAACCAGAAGGGCACGAGGTGCCTCAGGCAGGGTGGTGGGTCTACAGAAGGAATACGACGGTATTACGGATAGACAAAGGGTACAGCGGTACCATAGGACCCAGGACGAATGCGTCGCATTCTAGGTCAACACCGAACCAGAAGGGCACGAGGTGCCTCAGGGAGAGTGGTGGTAAGAGTCCACAGAAGGAATACGACGGTATTACGGATGGACTGAAAGATACGACGGTATCGACGTAGCGTCGCGCAATACGACGGTATTGCGTGTAGAAACTTTTTTTTGTTTGCATTGATTGTATAGAGTCATTTTTTATTTCTTTGTATAATTATGTGTATGTAAAGTCTGAGGACAGACTTTGTTGTCAGTATGGCCGAGTGTAAGGAATATCGAAATTGCGAACGTCGAGAGTGGGCAGCGTGCGGCTCGACAGCGCGACGCGTACCCTTCAGGTAAAAACCCCCTGCACAATTGGGGGTGCAGGTAGCGAACACGCTGGCAACAAGGTGTCCGTAAGACTAGAGTTTACCTGAGCGGTCACTCTTCCAGTGACGCTCGGAGTGTCAAGACTGAGAGATGCTTTAATAAATCGCACCTTTGCGGGCGGCTTCACCGTCAATAGTTGTATTCATTTATCGCCCACACCTTCATAGTTTAGATAATAGTTTAGTAGGCTATTATCTTACAAGAGGCAGTATTTCGTACGAAGATATCTAACAAAATAATTCTATTTCACTCTATACGAAAATTTCTTGCAACATGACGCTATTTAAAAAGTGCGTGTAACATGATTTTATTTCACTCTGAACTGAACCACTTCCTGAAATATGAATCGCTTATACATTGTATACATTGTGCGACGAGGCGAAGAGCTAGCAGTTTAAGTCGGAAGTCGAAATCTTAAAAGAAGGACCAAAGGAATTCACCAAATATGTTAAGAAAAATCCTATAAAAAAATAATGATAATTAATTAAGTTTTGTTATTTGATTAGAAGTCTCACACTGTTATACCCGACCCTACCCGTGTCATGTTACAATGTTTCGCTCCATTCCACGGCGACCGAAGCCCTCGAGCTTCGCTTGCCTTTTCTCCTTTCGTCATCACAGAATAGTGTTTCCTGAAAATTGATGTCTCTGGCCAGACTCAAGGTTTCGACATTTATAGGAAGCTTGCTATAATCGTATTTTATTTGTCAAAATTTAGTTTTCTATTTAAAATATTTTGTTGTTAAAACTCATTAATATATTATTATCATTAATATATTTGAAATATTGGAATATTACAATTTGGAATAAAGGGCCTAGCCGGATGAGGTAGTCCTTCGAATTATTCAAACAGCCGTTGCGCCATTCAATTTTTGGTCAATTTTTCCCATTTACTTGCATTAATTTAATCATTTAATTGCATATAATTGAAATGATATTTGAGATTTCTTCCGTATTTTTTGGTTCAAAATGTTATTTACACAAAGTGAAAATACGCAAAAATTCGACAAATGCAGGTTTTTTAGAGAAATTAAAAAATAGCATTGATCATATTTTTAGACTAGCAACATACCAGAACTTTTTTTACGACAGCGCGTAAACGACAAAGTGGGACTGAGGTACGAGGCAGCCGGCACAGTTCAAAAGGCTGAGTACCGATTACGTCAATACACATAGGAAAGTATTTTATTTTTCATTGTTTAACTTCCCGATTTTATAGGGAAGTTATTGTAATTACCCCGAAAATCGAAAATCGATTTTTTAGCAGATCTTCACGTTTCATGGTCATTGCAGTCATTTTAGACTATTTTCAGCAAAATGTTCGTATGTGTGTGTGTGTGTGTGTGTGTGTGTGTGCGTATGGCCGTTTCTATGTAATCAAATTTTTCGTTAACGTTTTCAGAAAAAGTAACAACGCGATCAGGATGATGAATGATGCAATCGATGTGCCCCGTCGTAACTTAGAGCTGATTAGATTTTGGTCCATATTGGTCAAGTAGTTTTTTAGATTTTTAGTTTTTTTTCGAAAAGATTTGATTTTACAATGCAATTTATAAGGGAGGACGAAAATTTTCCACTAAAGAACCAAACGCAATTACATAAAAAAAATTTGTTTCTTTATTTTTTTTTAACTGATGCTAATGTTACCGCTTGGAATAATCGAAAGTTATTCCAATGCAACAGTAAATTTATCTTCTCTATTCCCAAGAATACATTTTGGGAGAATATCGATGAAAGTACAAAAAAAAACGATGTTAGCGATGTTGGCGAAGGAGTAACGAATCGGGAAGTTCTTTGTGTGACTCTTGGAGAGTCACACACCAAATAAAAAACATTAATATCAGCAGGCCCTACTAGCCATGCGTATCACTACCCCTCTCGCAAGAGCAGTCCTACCCGCGAGCTCGCGAAGCGAGCGAGCAAAAACAACCCTACTCGCGAGCGAGCGAAGCGAGCGAGCAACAATAGCCCTCTAGTTTTTTATGAAATTACCAACGTATTTGTGAGATTCTTCTAATTAAAATGAGTCTAAATACGTCATAATTTGAGCCACATTTATTTATTTAAAGCGTGATCATAACTCGCAATGATATAGGTTATTTAATATAATATAATTTTTAATTCTAAACGTAAGGGAGATTGCGGGCCGCTCGATGTTCGGATTCGGGTCGGGTCGCAGAAAGTTACGCGGCCCGTCGCGTCGATTCGACTTCGAATTCGTCGGGCGGGTTCGAAAAGAATCGAACAAGTTCGGGCGAACGAGTTATTGCGATATCCGAGATTCAAATACTCTGCGTTCTTATGACATAGATAATGGTAATAATGGTTTTCTTTCTTAAGTTATAACGTGATTTCTAATATACCTGTTTTTTTTATAACTACATTAGGTATAATCGGCAAACGTGTGCCTGCTCTTTATTTATATTAAAGCTTGAAATAATGCACGTTTCATGTGAAAAACTTAAAAGACAATATTTCTGGCTTTTTAACGAATTTTCTCCCAGTGAACTTAGATATGTATCGATAATATATCATTACAATATCCTTACGGAGTTATATACACCTAGAAGGTTACAATATGGTAAAATATAGCAATAATTAAAAACGAAATATAAAAATAAACATTATACATAGTATATTTCGTGTTTATATTTTATTCTGTATTATCTATAGGCTCTATATGTATAATTTTTTATTTTATATGATTTTATTTTAAGTTAATTTCTATTTTATTTTATATTGTATATTATATATTATCTTTTAAGAATGTGTGTAAGGTTAATGATAGTTAAGTAAGTAGGTTACTTAACAGTTAATAAAAACATCACCTACTAAAAAGGTATCATAACTTATTACCACGTTGTCAATATTTTCTTATAATTTTTTCACGTGAAACGTGCATTATTTCAAATTTTAATACAAATGGAGATCATGCACATGTGTGCCAAATATACCTAATGTAGTTATAAAAAAATCCAAGTACATACAGGGTGTCCCAAAACTCCTTCAAGTCCGAGAAATGGGAGGTTCCTTAGGTCATTTGAAGCAACATTTGCCTTTGCACCAATGTCAACCGCGGCTTTGCTTTGGAGTTATTAACGAAAAACACTGATCAATCAGAGCGCGCCCTGGGCCGCCGTGCCGCGCCTCGCTCGCATCAGAGCGTTGGTGGTACGCCGTGACATCGCAACGAACAAGAGTTTCTCGATTATGTGAATGCTCTCCGATTTCAATGAGCTTTGGATATGTGGTCAAGACCATTATTCTGAACAACATTTCTCTTTAGAATTTGTGGCTGTAGGCTTTAGTTTACGAAATTATCGCGAGAAACTTTACTTGTAAATTCATTATGGGTGTTCATGATAACGGACACGGCCTGCTAATATCTCCGAAACTAAAGCCGACCGTCAACCATTTCAAAGGAAAAAGATATTTAAAACGTCGAGTTTTATAATATTATTTCAAGGTCATTGAAATCGATGAAGACCCGGATCATCCTTACCCGACTTACGGCAACTTTACCCGAACGAGAAGAGAGGCAGAAACTGATTGTTTTAAAAACTCACTTATTCAGCCGTAAATCCATTTGCTGCTTCGAAATGTGTGTCACAAGGTCACTCGGTGACGAACTGCACAGATGTCTTCGGGTATACGGCAGTAACGAAAGGTAAGGGACGTACGGCCAGGTCGACGAACTGCACAGCCGGTGGTAGATAGTAATAAGGCCTAAGGGATGCGCGGTCAAGTCGACGATCCAGAATTTCATTTTCACTTTCGAATCGATAAATAATTCGTATGTTTATTTCATACAGATGCCTTGAAATTTGTCCACACTCACAATCACTGTTCTCATTTGTCTACACGCATAGTTATGCACTAATAATAATTTCCATATCCCTTGCACTGCTGCACAAATGACAACAATCAGGTAATGCAATCACTAGACTGCGGATTTCATGCATTTGTAGCAAACATGAGTAGGTACATTTTAAGACAGTAGGGAGATTAAAATAATTTCAAAACACCTATGTATTATTTTCAACTTCTTAAAGTGATCACAGTAAGAATCAAATATCTGTCTGGCTGCTGTCCCTTGTAATAGCGGCAACCAACTTTCATTTTGCATAAAGATCCGCAGTCTAGTGATTAGTTTAAATATCACTATCAAAACACAGCTAATAGCAACCGTTAGCTTTGAATTGACAAATCTTTGGAGATGTTCTCTCTACCGCGGCTCGAACGACACTGATTTTCCGCAAGATTTTTCTAAAGATTTTAGGAAGGGCATTTAGAGTGTCGAAATTCGAAATGCACGCTGTAGCACAGTTACGAAAACGACGGGACGGTTAGACGAAAAACAGGATACGAGAAGGACCGCTGTAAGATTTATGGCAATCACATGTTTAGTTTCTCCTGCAGATTGATACGCAGGGTCGATGGGTAACCATTCGAAAACGTCGTCTGTCCTTCTTTTAGAAAGCTTCTTAAGAAGGTATAGGACAATAGGGATGCTACGCTGACCTGACATTTTTACCCCTTGCTGGGTGAAAGGACCGATGACGTTTTCGAACGGTTACCCGTCGACTCTACGTACCAATCTGCAGGAAAAACTAAACATGTGTTTGCCATAAATTTTACAGCGGTCCTTTTCGCTTCCTGTTTTTCGTCTGACCGTCCCGTCGTTTTCGTAAACGTGCAACAGCGTCCATTTCGAATTTCGACACGCTAAATGCCCTTCCTAAATTCTTTAGAAAAATCTTGCGGAAAATCAGTGTCGTTCGAGCCGCGGTAGAGAGAACATCTCCAAAGATTTGTCAATTCAAAGCTAACGGTTGCTATTAGTTGTGTTTTTGATAGTGATATTTAAACTAATCACTAGACTGCGGATATGGCAATTATTATTAGTGTATAACTATGTGTGTAGACAAATGTGAACAGTGATTGTGAGTGTGGACAAATTTCAAGGCATCTGTATGAAATAAACATACGAATTATTTATCGATTCGAAAGTGAAAATGAAATTCTGGATCGTCGACTTGACCGCGCATCCCTTAGGCCTTATTACTATCTACCACCGGCTGTGCAGTTCGTCGACCTGGCCGTACGTCCCTTACCTTTCGTTACTGCCGTATACCCGAAGACATCTGTGCAGTTCGTCACCGAGTGACCTTGTGACACACATTTTGAAGCAGCAAATGGATTTACGGCTGAATAAGTGAGTTTTTAAAACAATCAGTTTCTGTCTCTTTTCTCGTTCGGGTAAAGTTGCCGTAAGTCGGGTAAGGATGATCCGGGTCTTCATCGATTTCAATGACCTTGAAATAATATTATAAAACTTGACGTTTTAAATATCTTTTTCCTTTGAAATGGTTGACGGTCGGCTTTGTAACCAAACTATTGTTTACCTTCTGATATATATATATATATATATATATATATATATATATATATATATATATAAGATCTGAATAGGGTTTACGGGTTAAATGGTGTGATAGGGTGGTAGGCTGTGATAAGATCCGAAAACCGAACGGCACTGCTGGAAATCACAGGAGCGGCGAACGATCTCGAATAGTCAATAGGATCAATGTAACAAAATTCAAAAACCGAACAGCACTGCCGGAGAATCACGGGAGCGGTGAACGATCTCGAACTGTCAACAATGGGATGCTGGATCAATTAACAAAATTCAGAAAATCGAACGGCACTGCTGGAGAATCACAGGAGCGGCGAACGATCTCGAACTGTCAATAGCGGGATGAAGGATCAATTGACAAAATTCAGAAAATCGAACAGCACTGCCGGAGAACCACGGGAGCGGTGAACGATCTCGAACTATCAATAAAGGGATGCAGGATCAATTAACAAAATTCAGAAAATCGAACGGCACTGCCGGAGAATCACGGGAGCGGCGAACGATCTCGAACTGTCAATAACGAGATGAAGGATCAATTGACAAAATTCAGAAGATTGAACAGCACTGCCGGAGAACCACGGGAGCGGTGAACGATCTCGAACTGTCAACAACGGGCTGCAGGATCAATTAACGAAATTCAGAAAATCGAACGGCACTGCCGGAGAATCACGGGAGCGGCGAACGATCTCTAAATTGTAAAGAATCACGGGTGAGCGTAGACAATCTGATCAGCGTCGACAGGGGCACGATAACGTGGCCGGGGCGACTCTGCTGTTGTCCAGACACACCCGCTATCTGGAAAATTGGATCTTTCACCCTGTAAATCAGAAAAGACTTTTATCACAATTATAACATCAGGCTGGTTACGATACCCGATGTCAATTTGACGAAAGGTTCGTGCCTCCAGGCACTGGATGACGGAAAGGTTGCGACAAATATGAATAACTGTTGAGAGACGATATCTGGTAAAAGTGAGATATATTCTGTTAACGTTGTATGGATGAGAACACCCGTATTAATACGGTTATGTAAATTTCAGACGTATAAAAACGCAAGGTCGGCTTTGGGAGCTAGTGCGACCACAATACAGTCGAGAGAGAAACGCGACGACCGTAGACAGTAAACAAAATCTTCCTTGCTAGGAATGCGTGTAAGAAATTCAGACGGCTTACGCGACCGCGGTTCTCACTCGCCCGTAAGGGACTTTTAACGCTTGTCGCTTGTCCAACACGCGTTTGATGATTTCAGATCGCAGCATTGTCCGTTTCAATTAATCAGGTCGAATTCTCGGCAAAAGCAGTCGCCACCGATCGGTGCTGCCGGGATACCACGGGAGCGGCGATCGGTCTCTACCTGCCACGGAATTCGCCTCGTTGCTCTTAGCAGGACACACAGGAATAAACCTAGTTTGAAGTCAGGCCAGTGACACTCAGGCAAACGATCAGTCTTGCCGGATCAATCCGGGAAGGGTAATCGGCTCCTGCACTCTGGGCGATAACAAACTTGGTGGGAAAAATTACGGATATCTACGCAGAGCACGCAAGCGTGGTCATGGTGATATGCGAATTTTTCCTGCTGTCCGTTCTGAGCGAACTCACTGTGTATATCACGCAATCAGGATATACACAATACCGCGAAGAAGGACACAATTTCTTGCTGCTATATGAAATGATCGCGGCAGAAACAACGCGTACTATCGCTTTCAGGCGAATGAGATCTGTACATATGATTCCGCGTACCGGTGTGAGAGAACGTCTCACTACGACGAACCGACTTTGCTAAATTCCTCAGAACGCGCGGCTTGGACCGCCCGTCGGACGGGCGATAAACAATACAACCAAATTTCAATTAATTCTTTATAAATTTGGTTGCCGATATGCAACTCATGAAACTGATCAATTTCACCACACGAAGGTAATACACTGTAATAATTCGCCACTTTTGACGCAATATAAATGATAAATCAAACTGAGCTTCAATGCTCAAGTAAATAAATTATATAACGAGCCTTTACTCGTAGTATATCAATTTCTAAGAACAACTCGCAACGCGACGAGAAATGCCCTTTTGCCGGGCTTTGAACACAAATTAATACTTTGCCTTTTTGGCAATTCTCAGATAATCTTATCAATGAATTAATCTTGCGATCTAACGCTTTAATATCCGCAAATGCGATTACAAGTTCGCACACTTCGCGACTAGAAATGCCCTTTAGCCGGGCCAGCAATGAAATAAAGAACTTTCAGTCTTATTGGCGACTCGAAATGGAATGTTTAACAATGATACGACTCTATGATTCACGCGGAACGCTATTAGACTCATGCGTGTGAGCTGGATGAAGTCCAGACACAGAGTGCTCAATTTGTTGCCCGCATCGACCTCCTTCGATCGCAATTTTGGAAGGGGATCAATGCGCGCGCATTCTTTTATCTATATCGATCGCTCCTGCGGTCCGTGTTTATGACGAGAATCACACCTGACGTCACGGCCGTCGCAGTAGAGATCGATATCGATTTGCGCGATATCTCGCTGTGTAACCAGAACGGTTACAGCTTTAGTTTCGGAGACATTAGCAGGCCGTGTCCGTTATCATGAACACCCATAATGAATTTACAAGTAAAGTTTCTCGCGATAATCTCGTAAACTAAAGCCTACAGCCACAAATTCTAAAGAGAAATGTTGTTCAGAATAATGGTCTTGACCACATATCCAAAGCTCATTGAAATCGGAGAGCATTCACATAATCGAGAAACTCTTGTTCGTTGCGATGTCACGGCGTATCACCAACGCTCTGATGCGAGCGCGGCGCGGCGCAGCGGCCCAGGGCGCGCTCTGATTGGTCAGTGTTTTTCGTTAATAACTCCTAAACAAAGCCGCGGTTGACATTGGTGCAAAGGAAAATGTTGCTTCGAATGACCTAAGGAACCTCCCATTTCCCGGACTTGAAGGAGTTTTGGGACACCCTGTATATTAAAAATCACATTATAAGTTATGAAAGAAATACGTACCATTATTATGATTATCTATTTCATAAGAACCCAGAGTTGATTTTCGGGTATCGTGATAACACGCTCGCGCGGTCTTGTTCTATTCTTTTAGAAGCCGCCCGACAAAGGTGAGTCATGGGCCGCCGGATGTGTCTGATGTATCGCGTACCCGACTCGAGTCCGCTTGAGCTCGCTCGACGCCTCGACTGTCTGTCCTGTCAGTGCCCCGACTTGACGATTCGTATGCCTGAAACATGACTGTTTCGCCTGATATTTTCTAGTGCACCCTGGCTGTATTATTATTATTATCCGATTTATGCCGTGTTTGAGCTTATTTTGATTGGGAAAACATTTTCAATCGATAGGTGATGATATCATTATGGTAACGTTCATAATAAGTAATACATATTGGTTTTAGTTAGTAAATTCCAATACGCTGTGCGTTACAATGTTGCCTCTGATGCTGAATCACGACCGTATCGAACGTCGCGTCGCGTTGTGTGCCTCCTAGAGACAACAATGTAAGCGTTTCACCATCATTTATTAATAGCAATTAAATGTTTGTACGATTCAGAATTCTGCCATGGAAATGTTATCAATTGATTAGTAAATGGTTTGCTGATGAAAACAAGTCTAAACACGCAACAAATCAGACAAGTTGGAGTACAGGCATGCCCAACGCCCAACTCGGCGGCTGAGAAAGTTAAAGAGAGTAATAAAAAATTCAATGACTCTGAGAAAAGTAAAAAATTCAATGACTCCAAGAAAAATGAAAAACCTAATGATTCCGAGAAAAATAAAGAACTTAATGACACTGAGGAAAATGAAAAATTGAATAACTCGAAGACAAATGGAAAACTTAATGACTCCGAAAAAAATAAAGAACTTACTGACTCTGAGGAAAATTAAAAATGTAATAACTCTTAGTTAATAAGCAGTCATCAATGCCTCTTAAAAATGCAATTAATCATGCAGGGATTGCTCAGGTGTTTCTCTCTATATTAAAAAATACTTAAAAATCCTTCGACAAATTCTATTTTGTGGCGTCAGGATGTACTGCTTTCGATATTCCATCACAGTTTGTATAGTATATATTATTTCTCCTCTTTGTTTCTAGATAAAATTTAATTATGATCCTCCATTAGTTTAACGCCCCGTTCAGCGGTATCATTGACCACATTCAGTCCATGTTTCAGTCAGACTGCTTATTATTCATAATAACTTCTTTTTCCGATATTAGAACTGTTTTTTTGTAGATTGGAGCGTATTAATGAATTTATTTAAGGGAGTAGAGAGACTTCCAGGATTGCAAGGGTGCTGGATTCACCTTCTCAAACACGGGGTTTTCCACTAGTCAAAAACATTAGATAAAAGATCGATCTAGGGCACTATCTGCCTCAAAAGTCCCATTTTTTCGTTTACGAGGCGTAATTTGCATTATTCGGCAGCATGTAGCTATAAAAATAGCTACATGCGCAGTTGTATGCTTCCGAATAATGCAAATTCCGCCCCTTAATATCTCGGTCAGTTATGTATATATGAAAAAACTCTTCAAACAAAAGTTGTAGTATATAAGGAGGTGGATATAGTTTCAAAGAAAAAACAATTTTTCAAAGTTATTATTTAAAGTTTTTAAGGTCACGGATGTTTTTTCTGTCAACAACTGTTTATACTATATATGGACTCTTAAAGAGAAAAAAGACAAATCCAACGATATATCATAACGTCTATTTATGACAAGATTTAAAAAATTCAAAATTTTCAAATTTGCTGCGCCTTATTTTCCCATGATCCAAACGGCCCCAAATTTTTTCCAGAACATTTTCTCAACATTTGTTGCAATTCTGGTTTACGGGACCAAAAAAATGTCATGGTCGAAAAATAAGGTCAACCCTAATGTTACATATACGTAAATTACGAGAAGCAGTAAAGAATGCTTAACGTCGAAGACGAAAATCCGGGTAACTAACACTTAATATGTACTACATTCCACGTTATTAGAATAATTGTAGTTTAATTATGATGAATATCAACATTTGTTATTTACACCTGTAAATGCCACTGTCTCGGAAGGAAATGGACATTTGAGAGAAGCAATGAAATTAGAACATCATTGCGAAAAAAGATGAGTTTGCAATAACCTCAATATTCTATGAAATTCTATTATAATTATAATTATGACTGTATTTTTTTATTATAGGAAGACAGAAGATCAAATAAACTTGTGTATGCTAGTAAAATCAATTTGTATATATTATACAATTTATTCTATTATTTGTTTAACAACTAATAAATCTATAAATTGTTTCAGAAACTAAAAAATACTTTCTGCATTTTCGTATTCTCCAATCAGTCCAAATAAATACCATCAACCGGTTCTCATATAACAATTTTTATTAATGCAATTATAACAGTAACAAAACGTTTCTATTTAAAATGAATACATATTTTGAACATAGTTTTTACATTTTTAATTTTTTGCAAGGTTAAAAATGTAATTAAAAAAGTAATGAGAAATAAAAATAAAAATCGCTGCACAGGGATTCGAAGGCTAGCTCCAGATTGCGATTCATACGCTCGACGGCTCGACAGCCGAATTTCAGTTTCGTTTCTGTAGAGCAATACAACACGGCAAGTGCTAAAAATAGATTGTGGCTGGCGCAAGCGCACAAGCAGCGCACACGGATATAGTAGAGGTACGCTCGTGTGTGTAGCGCGCGGGCGCGTTGGGAAAGGAACGTTCTGGTTCTCACTCCAGGCAGAATATATCCTAGAGGGCGTAAGAGAACACCGAAAAATTCGAGACACACCAACTCCCATAAGGCTGGCAGTCTTTAATAGTGTCTCGTCGGTGATTGTTTGTATTGTGTGTGAGAGTTGAGAATGTAGAGTATAGATGGAAGTGTGAGCGCGCATGAGTGAGTGAGAGGGCAGAAGGATATAGAGGGAGTGCGTGTTCTTGAAGGTTATGTTGAGTTTGAACGATCTATGGACGCCTCGTGCTAAGAGTGAATTGTTTATCTTTTTATAATAATATGTAAACCTTAAGTATATTAAACTATTATATATATATGAATATGTGTTTCCACCCACTCAATTACCACATAACGCAGTTTTGAACCTACCTGCATTCATCGGCTTCGGTTCGGGTAATCGAGGATTTCTTAATATTCTATGTGATTTTGATCATGGAATTGGAACGTAGAAATCGAAGTTGGGTAATTTCTTTAATAATGATTTGATATTTTATTTTTGAATAGAAATAAACAAAAATATATTTTAAACTCCAAATTTCGGATACATAATATTTCTCGATTTATTATTACAATTTGTTAGTAATTACCGCTAAGTAGATTTCTTCCTTATTTTTTATGTAGACAATCTTCTTGCTCCAAGGGCTTCTGCGTTGACTTTTCCTTTGAATGATGATGATCTTCTTGCTCCAAGGGCTTCTGCGTTGCCTTTTCCTTTGAGTGATGAACTTTACTTCACTTGACACACACGCACGCACACACACACACACGATAAATGTGGTTTGAGAACTGTGGTTGGTACTGTGGACTTACTTTCTGGACTGACTGACTGTATTTTGTAGACTGTAATTGGTGGACTGAGTTTTGTAGACTGTAATTGGTGAACTGTATTTTGTAGACTGAGCTCCTAATGAGGAGCCATTCCTTTTATAGATCGATCAATCCTTTGTTCTTAATTTTCATAAGGTGGTTACTTCATCACCAATTCCTCTTAATCGCTTTCTTCTCTGTCACTCTCTTCTATTATATTTTTCGTCCTCCTCTTGGCTAGATCATATTACTCTCCGCATCTCATAGATCGATTTCTTCTTAGTTCCTTTCTTCTCAGTCACTCTCGTTTTAATTATGTGCATTGTATTTTTTATCCTCCTCTTGGCCAGATCATATTACATCTGCGTATCTCGTAGCTCGATGAACAATTTGTTGCTCATCGATTCTTCTAAAAAATCTTCGCAGTCTCCAGTGATGGACAGTCTTCCACGGATATTCGCTCATGATTTATATCATTTAATGAAATAAATTTCGCTACGCATTTATTTCCTTCAATAAAGATTCAAATTCAAAATAAGTTTTCCTAAGTCTATCGCACGCAATGTGGTGTAATACAGGGTGAATTCGATAAAGCAGGACACCTAAATATCTCCGTTACTTTTCGTTGTACAAAAAAACTTCGTAGGACAAAGTTACACTGTTTGAAGGGCCACATATAACGGCGTAAGGGAAAAAAAATTTCAAGGTCATTTTTATGAGATTTCAAGGTTATCGATGTTTTTTTAAATGGAATGATATATTTTCGTTAACGTAATGTTGTAGCTGACAAAATAACGAATTCATGCATGTAACACAATATGACCTTCAAGTGACCTTCAACCCAGAAAAATGGTATAAATAATATTCAACGTGTAAGATTCATTTGATGTATTTCTGTTACGCCAAATGTTCAAAAATATTCGCTTGAGCTGCTATACATTCAAATGTATCGCAATACACAACATAATAACAGATTCGGTGTTGACAGGAGGACAATTATGAAATACCTTCACCTATACGTTCGTACAGAATCGTGTTTAACCACTACTAATTACTCAGAAAACCTTCTTGCTATCAGATTTCCAGAAGCCGTGCAGTTGTACAAGGACCGATTTCCTAATCGTAATTGTCCATCCGTTTCCGTTTACTCCAATTTGTTAAATAAATTCCGTGAAACTGGTAGTGTCGAAAATAAAAAACGTACAAAGGTGAGGACTGTAAGGAATGAAGCAAACACAATTAATGTTCTGGCAGCAGTGAATACAAACCCTCATGCTAGTACGAGGCAAATCGCACGAGGAAGTGGCATTAGTAAAAAATGTGTAGTGCAAATACTCCAGGAACACAAATTTCACACCTTTCACCTATCAATTCATCAAGAACTTCATGGTAGAGACTTTGTAAATCGTGTAAACTTTTGCCAGTGGGGATTGAGACAATTGATAAGCGATAGAGCATTTTTTAATCAAGTATTATTTACCGATGAAGCTTCGTTTACAAATCACGGGCAAATAAATTTAAAAAACCTGCATTATTGGTCATCTGAAAATCCGCGGTGGTTACGGACAGTCGACAAACAAAGACCATGGTCCGTCAATGTTTGGTGCGGAATTTTAGATAACCAAATAATTGGGCCTCACTTTATTACCGGAACATTAAATGCAGAAAAATACATTGCAATTTACGAGAATCGTTACCAATTCTCCTGGAAAATACACCCTTGAACATTCGTGAAAATATGTGGTATCAACATGACGGATGTCTGGCCCATTCTTCCCGTGTCGTAACACAATTCTTAAATAACAAATTACCAAATCGTTGGATTGGACGTAACGGACCCGTATTATGGCCAGCTCGCTCACCAGACCTTACACCCCTTGATTTTTATCTATGGGGAAAACTGAAAGACGATGTTTATAGTGAACCACCAACGACTATAGACGACATGAAAGAAAGAATCGTCCAGGCTTGTGCGTCGATTTCCTCAGAAATTAATTACGCAGCAGTACGTTACAGAACGTACTGAAGTTACAGAACTTCACGGCTGAATGAATGTATAGCAGCTCAAGGGAATATTTTTGAACATTTGGCGTAACAGAAATACATCAAATGAATCTTACACGTTGAATTTTATTTATACCATTTTTCTGGGTAGAAAGTCACTTGCGAATCGCGAATTCGCGAATTAATAATCGCGAAATTTGTAGCGGAACGAGCCGAACGATCTCGTCTTCCGTGAGCGTAGGAGCCGGTGGAAACGCACAGCGCAGTGCGAGAAGGTTAAAGAACTTGTACAACCGCACGACACTGAATTTAGAGAGCTGAGCGTGGCCTGTATTTATTAACTTCCCGATTTTATAGGGAAGTTATTGTAATTACCCCGAAAATCGAAAATCGATTTTTTAGCAGATCTTCACGTTTCATGGTCATTGCAGTCATTTTAGACTATTTTCAGCAAAATGTTCGTATGTGTGTGTGTGTGTGTGTGTGTGTGTGTGTGCGTATGGCCGTTTCTATGTAATCAAATTTTTCGTTAACGTTTTCAGAAAAAGTAACAACGCGATCAGGATGATGAATGATGCAATCGATGTGCCCCGTCGTAACTTAGAGCTGATTAGATTTTGGTCCATATTGGTCAAGTAGTTTTTTAGATTTTTAGTTTTTTTTCGAAAAGAGTTGATTCTACAATGCAATTTATAAGGGAGGACGAAAATTTTCCACCAAAGAACCAAACGCAATTACATAAAAAAAAATTTTTTTCTTAATTTTTTTTTAGATTTAAAAAAAATTTTTTTTTTAGATCTAAAAAATTTTTTTTTTTTAACTGATGCTAATGTTACCGCTTGGAATAATCGAAAGTTATTCCAATGCAACAGTGAATTTATCATCTCTACTCCCAAGAATACATTTTGGGAGAATATCGATGAAAATACAAAAAAAAAACGATGTTAGCGATGTTGGCGAAGGAGTAACGAATCGGGAAGTTCTTTGTGTGACTCTTGGAGAGTCACACACCAAATAAAAAACATTAATATCAGTAGGCCCTACTAGCCATGCGTATCACTAACTTTCTCGCAAGAGCAGTCCTACCCGCAAGCTCGCGAAGCGAGCGAGCAAAAACAACCCTACTCGCGAGCGAGCGAAGCGAGCGAGCAACAATAGCCCTCTAGTTTTATATCGAGATTGATGAATACATATAGAAATTGAGAACTCTGTGTGAGTCAGTGATTTTAAAGAATGATTGCGTTAATGAGCGGATAATCAACTGACTGCGGTGCGTGGAGCGTGAATTCTGATCCGTTTTCGAGGACTCGGAGATTTCTCAGAGCGGTGTCCGTTGAGGATTGGTTCCCGAGAATCACGCGAGGATGACAGATCGATGATTGGTTAATAACAAATTGTTATTAACAAATAATAATATTTAAAAATAAATATACCAGGTAATATGTGCTCGTTGACAGAAGTTGACATATAATGTGCTCTTTTTTACATTGGAACTTTACATTTTGTTTTGTTTTGGTTTTGCAAATATCTTACATGTAATGGCAAGTGGTTTTACAATAGATTTGGAAAAATTTGAAAGATATGCTAAAGAAACTGCGCAAATATTTATTAATTTGTACGGATGGTATAGGATGCCCCCTTCTGTACATAAAGTGCTACTACATGGTAGTAATATTATGCGGAAGTTGGTTCTACCTATAGGCTATTTTTCAGAAGAAGCTCAAGAGTCTGGAAATAAAATATTTAAAGCTGCTAGACGCTATAATAGTAAAACTTGTTCTCGTAAAAGCTATAATGAAGACGTAATGAATTATCTTCTTATTTCATCGGATCCTAGTATTAGTACTAATAGATTACAGAAAGATAAAAGGACAAAAAAATTATCAACCGAAGCGAAAACATTAATCAAGTAGGTTGATATAAATAATATAACTTGTCACGCCGTTTACCGATTCACGACGAAATCGGCAACCGGACTCGGGAAATTATGGCTTGGAGACCGGGCCACGCTCGGTCGCGCGAAACGTGGTCCTCCCGGGACAAACAATCACTCGTAGATTCGAAATTGATCACTAGCAATCGAACGATGATCGAAAAAAAATCGGGCGCCAGGCACGTTGCCGTGCCACGCGAAACTATTGACCGTCTACGAAATTCCTTTCGAATCTACGAGGATTGCGCGAAGCCGAGGATAGCGACAGAACAGGCCAGGATTCCACGTGGGAAAAAGGACGGGGCATTCCCCGCGACGAGAACGTTTCTCACAGGCGAAATGAATAGAATAAGTTAGGGCAAATTACTACCGTTTATTACGAACGGGATGTTAGTACAGGCCACCGGTATGAACCGGCGGCAGTCAAAAGATTTGCCGGCGCGTCGTCAATGATATTCAGCGGTAGTTCGGCCGTTCGCGCGGTGATTCTATTTCTTCGCGTCGAGCTCGGCAGTTACAGGCCTCCGCGTAGATGATACAAGCCCCGAAGGGCACGAAATCTGCCGAGCCCCGATAGAATACGCGATGCTACACGATGTGACTAGGCGAGGATGGAAAAGAACGCGACGAGAACGAAACGGGCGCGTCGCGTCGCCCCACCGTGGAACTTCCGAGGATCTCCGGAAAAATATCGAAACCGAAATGATCGCACGTTCCCGTGACCACCAATAGGGAACGGTGCGATCCACTGTCCGGCGTTTTACTTGGGAGAGCTCTTCCCGATCGCCGGACTTCGCCAAAATGCCCGATACGCAGCACGAGGTTAGGAAACCTGTCAAATTTCGCCCCGAACCAACACGAGTGATCACTAATATTCGAGACACAATTAGGTGACTGGCACTTACCCAATCGATCGCCTTTTTCGTCCCTTATCGTCGAAACTCTACTATTAACTGTGGTTGTCGCGTGTTTAGCGTTCGTAACTTTATCTCTAGCCGTCTCTCGTCCTAGTGATCTACTTCGTGTCGGCTCGGGACGCGGAAGCGGAACGCTCCCCTCTACTTCGCTGCTACGACGGTCGGACCTATCGCGTGGCTTCTCGCGGCCGGGCCGAATTCAGTGAATTCGGACCCGGGCCTCCGATAATCCGCTTTTCCCGGATGAGAGTCGGCAAGGTTGGGCTGTTGGTCATCCCTGGAACGTAATTTCCTTGTCGGCATCTCCGGGTTGCCGGATCCGGGCTCGGTCCAATCCCCGTTGTCTTCTTCGCCGGCGCCGTCTCGCGATAGGCCCGCCGGACGTCTCTTCCGGATGTTTTCCGCCAATTAGCAGTCGAAGATAGATCTCGAGTTCTCCTACGAGGCCGTAGGCCCTGAAACCTCGTGTCGCGCCCAGCGGCGCGACATTCGAATATGATAACTTTTGTGCCGCTGGAACCCGGTTGATTCCAGGGAGATCGATCGCTTCGCCCGTTTCGATTTGCAACGCTGTTGGAAGTGACCCGGTCTCTGTTAAAGGGTTCGGATTGACGATGGCAAATCCTGCCACGTCACAAACTAACAATGAAAATGATGATGATGTTGTTTCAGAAGTTTCAGTTAATAATGACACTATTTCTGATGAATCTTTAGATATTGAAGATTGCTTTGAAAATCTTGAAGAACATAATATTACTATTTAGATAGAGACAGAATAAAATTGTGTTCACTACATAAAACATAAAATTAAATATTCCCGCATTAATATAAATAAAAAGAAAAGATACAAAGGGTATAGCCGGATAAGATAGTCCAAAATGCCCTTGAGCCGAATTTTATCGATAATGTGCCATTCGATAGAGCACCAAGAAAAACCATACTGTGCAAAGTTTCAACCCTGTATCTCGATCGGGAGGGTAGTTATGGGGTAAAATCGAAAAATCAGTTTTTGGCTTATTTTCCCTAGTTAATGACGTTCAGAAATTCTGAGAAAAATATGACACATGTCAAGAACCCAAATACATACTTTGCAATTGGTTTCAGATTTTTAAAGTGAAAATCCTGCTTGTAAAAAATCAAAAACCTCAAAAAAATCGAAAAAATGCAGATTTCACATGGAAGTTCTAGAGTGACAACATTTATATTTTTACAGTAGCAGTATATTGTCATAAGTATTGTCCATGAATTTTTTCAGATTTTTTGATTTGGTGCGCCGTTGTTAAAAAAAATAAAAACTGATATTTTCGACGTTTTTTCCGCGAAGAACTAAGCTAACTTTAAAATTATTACGTTCTATTTGTTCTGTAAGTCTATCAGGCACTGATAAACCTTGAACATTATTAAAAAATAATTAAACAATGAAATCGACTTGATTAGTATTTTTACTATGTCAGCGTATTACATCTGAAAGTATTAAACACAATCCCAACAGCTCGGTTGGCTCAGCGCGTTAGGCGCTCGACTGTGGATCTGCTTATACTAGGTTCGCGCCCGGCATACGTATACACTTTGTTTTACTTGATTAATTCTGTTTTTTTATGTCTAACTATATAATAATCAATGGTATGTTTGTAGATTTCTTTTAGAAGCAATATCTAAATATTAAAAAAATAATTTTATGGTAAAATTCGCAAAAAAAATTTTGGAGCAATTGTTAACATCATCAATTTTTAGTTACGCATCTTCTTAAATCTGGTAGTATTAAATATTTTCTGCAGTAAATCTATACGTGTCTTCGAGTTTTAAATACTCCGTTATAGAGAAAACGGTTTTGTAAAAGTTTTGTAAAAACGGACAAAGTGTCCGTGTTTTATTATTTTGTACCTTTAGCCTGTCCGTTTACCTTTACCTTTATGTTCATCTTTTCTTTTCTCTACTCGCTTTATGACTCTGTCGATCATCAGTACCAGGTAACGGATTACTAGGGTTGTCGGTACCTGTTAATCGTTTATCGGTCGCGTGTGTAGTTAAGGGCAATGGTACGGTCAAAAAGCTGAACTTTTACCCTCCAGACCCGGGTAGGGGAAAAGGATACCCCTTGTTATATGCTTGCCTTCTTTTTGTTATATGACCTTCCTTTTTTCTTGTGTCCTGTAATATAATATAGAATTATTTGCCTTTTCTGACGATAGATACATACATATAAATAATTAATTTGAAAAATACTTATCATCAGTATGGTCGACGTCAGAATTATTTGTTCTTCCTTTTTTGCGCGTGCCCTGTAATGGAATATAGAATTATTTATCTTTTCTGACGATAAATACATACATATGAATTATTAATTTTAAAAATACTTATCGTCAGTATTGTTGACGTCAAAATTATTTGTTCTTCCTTTTTTGCGCGTGCCCTGTAATAGAATATAGAATTGTTTGTGTTTTCTGACGATAAATGCATACATATAAATTATTAATTTTAAAAATACTTATCGTCAAAATTGTTGACCGATGGAAATAAATATCTCATCATGTGATGTCCTCAGTCTTCGTCACTGTCCTCATTAATGACCGGTGTCACTTCTTCTTGATTAAATATCTTGCTTAATATTTCAGCAGGTCTTATAATTTTTAAGAGGTATCAAGCATGTGGAAGGTAATAGATAATTGCTGCTACATGCGAGCAACAACCGACGGTACGATTGCCATTCGCACAGTCACAACAATATCGTTTAATCCCTGAACATCCGCTTGTGTTAGATGCATATTGAATGTAACATCGATAGGTTCTACTATTAATATGGCGAGATTGAATTTGGAATTTAACTATACTATTGTCTTCTATAAGAGAACGGATATTTATATTATCATCTGCATCCATTATTTTTTTAATATTTAGATATTGCTTCTAAAAGAAATCTACAAACATACCATTGATTATTATATAGTTAGACATAAAAAAACAGAATTAATCAAGTAAAAAAAAGTGTATACGTATGCCGGGCGCGAACCTAGTATAAGCAGATCCACAGTCGAGCGCCTAACGCGCTGAGCCAACCGAGCTGTTGGGATTGTGTTTAATACTTTCAGATGTAATACGCTGACATAGTAAAAATACTAATCAAGTCGATTTCATTGTTTAATTATTTTTTAATAATGTTCAAGGTTTATCAGTGCCTGATAGACTTACAGAACAAATAGAACGTAATAATTTTAAGGTTAGCTTAGTTCTTCGCGGAAAAAACGTCGAAAATATCAGTTTTTATTTTTTTTAACAACGGCGCACCAAATCAAAAAATCTGAAAAAATTCATGGACAATACCTATGACAATATACTGCTACTGTAAAAATATAAATGTTGTCACTCTAGAACTTCCATGTGAAATCTGCATTTTTTCGATTTTTTTGAGGTTTTTGATTTTTAACAAGCAGGATTTTCACTTTAAAAATCTGAAACCAATTGCAAAGTATGTATTTGGGTTCTTGACATGTGTCATATTTTTCTCAGAATTTCTGAACGTCATTAACTAGGGAAAATAAGCCAAAAACTGATTTTTCGATTTTACCCCATAACTACCCTCCCGATCGAGATACAGGGTTGAAACTTTGCACAGTATGGTTTTTCTTGGTGCTCTATCGAATGGCACATTATCGATAAAATTCGGCTCAAGGGCATTTTGGACTATCTTATCCGGCTATACCCTTTTGTAGTGTTCAATGGTAATAAATGGAGTTACTAAGAATTGTATTTATTTGAATAATTAGCCAGGCTTGTGACTCCTGAGAGAGGCTCGAGCGTACTGCCGAATTCTGCGCATACCGGACTCTCACGTCCAGCTCACTCGTGTTTACATACATGACCTACACACACACACACACACACACACACACACACACACACACACGCACGCACGCACGCACGCACGCACGCACGCACGCACGCACGCACGCACGCACGCACACACACACACACACACACACATATACTCACGCATAGACATACTATGAAGTGTTCAATACACTACAACTTCCTCCCCATTGAAATCATTTATTTTGGTTCGCTAATCGCTCTGACCGCCGCAATGTCGCATCTTTTGTATTTTCTTCGCGCCTACAACAGTTTTCATCTGATAACAGTTTCGGTGACTTATCAAATTTTATTATTTGATCCACGTGTCGTTTCCGGACGACATTTGGAGCTAATTCAACTCTATAAGTAACAGGAGTCAATTTTTGTACAATTGTCGCCTCGACTCGTTGCATCACGTTGTTTTTATAATTGTTTACAAGTACTGGCTCTCCTTTCACAAAAGATACATTACGGTTTGAGTTACACTTCGTTGCTTGGTTAAACTGCTTTTCCTCCATTGTTAAAGCTGTTTCCGGTTTGAGAATACTAAATCTTGTACGGATCTCTTTTTTGTAAAGCAAGTATGCCGGACTGCGACCAGTCGTGCAGTGTTCTGTCGATCTATAATCGAATAGAAATAAATTGACTGCATACTCTAAAGTTTTTCCAGATTTTATAATTTTGTCTACTTTATCTTTAAACGTCCCGACGAAATTTTCCGCAGCTCCATTTGTGGCTGGGTGATATGGTGGGGAAAAGCTATGTTTGATTGAGCATCGATTCACAAAGTCTTGAAATTCAGCGCTTGTGAATTGTGGCCCATTGTCAGTGACTAGGTGTAGAGTTAGGCCATAACGTGCAAATACCTCTTTGAATTTGTTTATTACTTTAATTGCAGTCGTATTATTACCCATGTCGAAAACCTCTGGCCATTTTGAATGCGCGTCTATGATTAACAAAAACATTTTCCCGTGAAATGGACCACAGAAATCACTGTGAATTCGAGTCCAAAATTTATCGGGCCATGGCCAAGGTGTTGAAAAAATTTTTGCAGGCTGTTTCCTAGTACTCACGCATATCTTACATGATCCGCTCAATTCCTCTATCTCTCTGTCAAGCGTCGGCCACCAGACATAGGATCTAGCTAACATTTTCATTTTTACTATCCCGAAATGCGATGCGTGTAATTCCCGTAAAACCTTGGCTTGCAAAAGTTGTGGCACCACCACTCGATAACCCCAGAGTATACAACCTTTATCAATAGAAAGTTCGTTCCTTTTGCGCCAATAGCATTTTTCTTTGTCCGAGAGTTGTTTCTCGTTTGGCCACCCATTCATTATATACTTAATAATGTTTATCAATATTTTATCTTTTTTTGTTTCCAATTGTACTGTGACGGAGTTTAACACTGGGAAGCCTTCGCTTATATAATTCAAACAAGTAAACTCGGAGTCAAACACCTGTGTGCTATCATCCACGGGTAATCTCGACAACGCGTCACAGTTTCCATTTTGTGCCGATGATATATATTCTATTTTGTAGTTAAATTTTGATACGAAATATGCCCATCTCTGTAATCTACTCGCAACCGTTAATGGAATCTCTTGCTTTGGGCCAAAAATATAGATCAACGGCTTATGGTCTGTCCTCAACAAGAATTCATGACCAAAGACATAATTATAGAATTTTTTTAACCCAAAGATGATAGCTCCCGCTTCTTTGTCAATAGGTGCTCTATGTCGTTCATTTTCTGGAATAATCTTAGATGCATATGCTAAAGGCTTTTCAGTGCCGTCACTATATATATGCGAAAGTATTGCTGATAATCCGTATGACGACGCATCGCACGCTACCATTAATTTCACGTTTGGATCATAATGCGCCAACACTCTTGGTTTAATGAGTTCATTTTTTAACCAGTTAAATGCTACTTGACATTCTTTTGACCATACAAACTTTTCGCTTTTCGTCGCATTATACAGAGGCGCAAGGCGTTCCGCGCGATTAGGTAAAAATCTATCGTAGTAAATAATTAAGCCTAATAATGACAATAATTGTTTCGAATTTTTCGGCGTAGGGGCGTCGATCATGGCTCTAACTTTCTCAACTGATTTACGTATACCATTTTTGTCAATCGTAAACCCCAAGATATCAATTTCATCTTTGAAAAACTTGCACTTATTTATATTTACCTTGAACCCTTTACTCTCAAGTCTTTCAAAAACCTCGTATAGGGTAGCTAAGTGCCCTCCAAAAGTCTCGCCCGTGCAAAAAATATTATCCAAGTAAATTTTTATATTTTTTATACCTCTTAACGCCTCAGCGTTAATGCTATGGCAATGATACGAACTTGTCAACAAGTAGGCCTACGCATACCCAAGGAATCGGAACGAGACCACATCGAGAGGTTTCTGGGCACCGAAATGGAGTTGTTCGCGTCCGTCCCGGGACGCACCACCCTCCTCGAGCACCGGATTAAAGTACTAGACGATACACCCCTCAAACAACGATACCAACCGCGAAACCCGGCCATGCAGGCAATAATCAACGAGGAAGTCGATAAAATGCTAGCCGAGAACGTGATCGAACCCTCCAGCAGCCCGTGGAGCTCCCCAGTCGTGGTGGTGAAGAAAAAGGACGGCAAGCCTAGATTCTGCGTGGACTTCCGCCGCTTGAACGAGAGGACCGAGAAGGACGCATACCCGTTGCCGCACATACAGGCCACCCTCGACAAGCTCCGAGGCGCGAAATTTCTGACAACACTGGACCTGAAAAACGGCTACTGGCAAGTACCCCTGGAGACCACCAGCCGACCGCTCACCGCCTTCACGGTACCCGGGAGAGGGCTGTTTCAATTTCGGGTCATGCCATTCGGCCTGCACTCGGCCCCGGCCACGTTCCAACGCTTACTCGACCAAATAATCGGCCCCGAACTGGAACCGTTCGCATTCTCATACCTCGATGACATCATCATCGCCAGCAAGACTCTCGAGGACCACCAACGGCACTTGAGGGAAGTTTTTCAACGCCTCCGCGCTGCCGGACTCCGCCTGAACCCGGACAAATGCCGATTCTGCGTCAGCAGTCTCCGTTACCTCGGGCATATTGTCGACCAGCAGGGCATCCGCACCGACCCGGAAAAAACAAGCGCAATCGCACAATTCCCCGCCCCCAGAACGATCCGGGAAGTGAGGCGCTTCCACGGGATGGCATCTTGGTACCGCAGATTTGTACCCAGATTCGCCGAAATTATGGAGCCTCTCACGCAACTCACCCGGAAAAACGCGAAATGGCGGTGGACTGAGGAGGAGGAAAGGGCGTTCCAAACGATGAAAAAGAAGCTGATCACCGCACCAATACTCGCGTGCCCGGATTTCACGCAACCGTTCACCCTCCAGACGGACGCCAGCGACCACGGCCTAGGGGCTGTCCTCACGCAGGGCGACAACGCGGAAGAACGAGTCATCGCCTACGCCAGCCATACACTAAGCAAGCCGGAGCGGAACTATAGCGCCACCGAGAAAGAGTGCCTCGCGGTGGTCTGGGGTATACGGAAAATGAAACCATATCTAGAAGGATATCGCTTCACAGTCGTCACCGACCACCAGGCACTCCGATGGATGCAACAGATCGAGAACCCGACGGGACGACTCGCGAGATGGGCCCTCGAATTACAGAAATACGACTTTGACGTCAAGTACCGTCCCGGAAAGCTAAACCAGGTAGCCGACGCACTTTCCAGAATCGAACCAATACCAGGCGTAAATCTGCTCAGACAGAAACAGCGAGGGGATTCGTGGTACGAGAGAAAAAGGGAGGAAGTGAAACGTACGCCCGCCGCAGCACCAGACTTTCGGATTCAAGAAGGAAAACTACAACGACGAATACTACACCAGCTAGATTACAACGAACCAGGACCTGACAATACCTGGAAGATCTGCGTACCGACCAGCGAACGAGAAGGGATCCTGAAGAAGTTCCATGACGACCCCACAGCGGGGCATCTGGGACTGGCCAAAACCATCGTCCGGATCGCCCAAAAATTCTACTGGCCAGGGATGTTCAGAGAAGTCGCCCGATACGTACGGAATTGCACCAGCTGCCAACAGTACAAGACACCACCGCAACTCCCACCCGGGCATCTACATGCCAACCCAGGGACGCAACCATGGCACACGGTATCGGTCGACCTGGTAGGACCACTCCCGCGCTCGCGCCGAGGTCACATCTGGCTACTAGTAGCAATCGACAGGTTTACCAAGTGGGTGGAACTAGTAGCACTCCGAAAAGCCACCAGTGCCGCCGTCGCCGCGGCCATACAGAAGGATATCATACTGCGTCACGGAGCACCGAGGGTCATCATTTCGGACAATGGCCGACAATTTATAGGCGAGCCATTCACCTCACTCCTTCGAGCGGCAGGCACCGAACATAGGAAAACACCGCCGTACGCCCCGCACTGCAACCCGGTGGAAAGGGCAAACAAAGTGGTAAAAACCATGCTAGCTCAGTACACCGGGAAGCATCATGACCGGTGGGACGAGAAACTGGATGAAGCACGATTCGCTATCAATACAGCCTGGCACGAAGCCACGGGTTACAGCCCAGCATACCTGAACCAAGGTCGTGAACTACGCATACCCGGACAACCGACCCCAGAGGAAGCAGCCACGCCGCCACAACAACGGTGGAAGAATCTACACGACGCACAAGAACTGGCGAGAGTACATCTGGCCCAAGCTTTCGGGCGACAGGAGCAATATTACAACTTGCGCCACCGCAACTGGAGACCAGCGGTCGGAGACACGGTGTGGAAAAGGGAGCACACCCTTTCCGATAAAGGGGCGGGCATCGCCGCGAAACTCGCGCCGAAATATAGCGGCCCTTATACGGTCGGGAGAATCGTGTCACCGGTGATTGTCGACCTCCGCGATACGAGTCGACGCTGGACGCGGCACATACACGTGCAGGATCTAAAGCCCAACGCAGGGCACAACCAAGAACCTGAGACCGCCGGGGAGAACGACGATAGTCGGCGACCACTTGCCCCTGCGGAGGCAGACCGGGTGCAGGCAGACACGGTGACTGCCGCACCAATAGCCCGACGACGTGGTCGACCGAGAAAAGTAATAGGGAGTATTAATTTTTGTCACAGGCCACCGCATTCCGTAGAACCACCAAGGGAAGCCGCACCACAGCCGAACGGCCACACCATGGACGACGATTTTTATGCAGAGCTGCACGCGCTGTACGCCGTTACAGTGGATGACGAGAGCCGCCCACCCACACCAACCACCCCGGAGCACCTGGCATCAGGAGCAGGAATGCCGGACGCAGCGCTGACGCTGCCAGACACCAACCCGACCTTGACGCTGCTGGACGCAACGTCTACGCGGTCAGAGGTGTTCCTGACCCTGACGGACCCGACGCCAACGGTACTGAGTACCGCACCGGCGCTACCGGACGCAGCTCCAACGCTGCCCGACGCGGCCCCAACGGTACCGGGCACGGAACCAACGGTACCAGCCGCAACCGCTACGCTACCAGGCGTAGCCACGACGCCACCAGATGCGGCTCCGGCGCAGCCAGACGCGGCCCCGACGCCGCCAGGTGCGGCCCCGACGCCGCCAGGTGCGGCCCCGATGCAGCCAGACGCGGCCCCGACGCCGCCAGGTGCGGCCCCGACGCTGCCAGAGGCCCCAATGCAGTGGAACACAGCCAACGAGGAGAGCCTACCAGACCCCATGGAAGTGGAGATCACAAGCAGGAAGGCCACCCGACCACGGCCGGTCGTGACGTCGGGACGAACACCGAGAATCAACACGGTGACGAACGTCGGGCTCACCGACATCACCCGAGCCCACCTGGTCGCCAACCCGATGGCCCTCTCCTGCCGGAGGACAAAGGCGAAGGCCATCCGACCGGTCACCTGGTGGCCAGAAGCAGCTCGAGGGACGATTCGACCACGGACGAGCTCGGACGCTAGCACCTCGTCCACCGGATCAGGTACGCAGCCGCTCACCATCAACGAGCACCGGGCCCTGCTAGGCCATGAACCGGCCATACCACCGCCAACACCAGAACCAGCAGCATGGTGGCCGGAGCCGCCAAGAGTGAAGCAGGCCGGCAGGAGGCCGGCAAAAAAGAGCCGCACGGTAGCAGAGCCACCTCTGCAACATTGGTCCGAGGACACGCCAGCGACGGGGGTGATCGCATTGGCTCCACCACCACAGCCGGAACAATTACCAGCGGCAGCACCACCACCCACGCAGGAAGAACCAGTGGCCGGGGCGGCCAACGACCGACCAGTGATCGTCCGGACGCGGGTTGACCCCCGGGCGATACCACTGGGACCAATGGACCTCCCGGTCCCAATTTGGCGCGAGCTGGAGCGACTGTCCATCGCACCGCGGACACCGCCTCTCCGCCACCCACGCCAACCCTTCCGGCCAAATCCAGAGAAGTGGCCAGTCACCGAGTGGCGACGGGCAGCCGCCCTACCCCCACCAGTATCGTTAGAGGCCGACACAGCGGGTCCCACCGGCAGGAAGGACACGCGGAAGAACCGGCACTACAAACCGCCGGCGGGAACCATCTTCCCGGAAACCCCCGAGGGAGAAAGGCCAGGGAATAATGGCCACCCGGTGACACCCTGGCACCGAGCACCGAGGGCACTCCCGCCTATCCGATACCAGGGCCGCCACGCAAATAGCGAGATGCGGTGGTTCGAGCTGCCAAACGGACGACGAGTGGAGGTACCGGTGGCACTCATCGCCACCAAACAAGTTTCGCCGAGCTGGACGACGAACGGTGGAAACTGCACTTCGACGGCACCGGACGACTCCGCCGATGCCAGAGATGAGCCCCAGCAGCAACAAAGAGGTGGGCCCGGGTGATGTCGGTGAGCCCGACGTTCGTCACCGTGTTGATTCTCGGTGTTCGTCCCGACGTCACGACCGGCCGTGGTCGGGTGGCCTTCCTGCTTGTGATCTCCACTTCCATGGGGTCTGGTAGGCTCTCCTCGTTGGCTGTGTTCCACTGCATTGGGGCCTCTGGCAGCGTCGGGGCCGCACCTGGCGGCGTCGGGGCCGCGTCTGGCTGCATCGGGGCCGCACCTGGCAGCTACGCATCACCGACGCGCACCCCGCACCGCACGATCACCGCGCCGCGAAACTAGCACCGATGGGAATCAGTTGCCGAATTTTCCCATGCGCGTGAGAAACTCGTGAGAAACAGTCGCGAATTACCGCACCGCACCATCACCCGAGCCACCAATCGAGGGGCTATAAAAGCGGCCACGCAACGACAGAGCTTCTTCTTGTCTGAGACGTGACTCAGAACACTTCGGTCCTGCCACGATCCTCTTGTAAGTATTCCCATCGGTGACGAACTACGTTCCACCGAGCAGAACACGGCGTACCGCCATTCTGCTAACCTTGTTCCTGTTCCATGAGAGCATTCCGCCGGTGACGAACTACGTTCCACCAAGCAGAGCACGGCGTACCGCCACTCTGAGGGCCACGGTGTACCACCAGCCATCTCGTCAAGGCGTACCGTCAACGAGAACGACCGACGAGCACGATGTACCATCACTCGTCGCCGTAGAACCGCCCGAGAGGACTTAGACGCACGGTGTACCACCACGTCGACGTCCAACCGACCCGACTCAGGCAGGGAACCTCCTTCCTTCCGAATCGTCCTTTCCCGTCCAGAAACAAGAGCACGGCGTACCGCCACTCTGAAAGGCCAAGGTGTACCACCAGCCGTCTCGCCAAGGCGTACCGCCAGCGAGAACGATCGACGAGCATGATGTACCATCACTCGTCGCCGTAGAACCGCCCGAGAGGATTTAGACGCACGGTGTACCACCACGTCGACGTCCAGCCGACCCGACTCGGGCAGGGAATTCTTTTCCTTCCAGACCGTCCGTTTGATTCCGCGTCACGAAGTGACACCGCGTCGTACCCGCGACCGCGCCGCATTTGTTCCCGGGAACACCGTGAGCAAATCGGGATCACCGAGAGATTGTTCCACCCGCGCTGGAACTCTGAAAGCCGCGTTCACGAAGCTCTCCGGCAGCCAGAAATAAGTGGAATTATTTGTGTTCGTTTCTTTTGAACCCGCGTACCCCGTCCAGTTCCCCGTCGACATTTTTCTCTCGTCGACATCGGATCCTGGGACGGAGAGCTATCAACGACGGGAGCTAGTCACCAGGACCAGGAGCAGTACGGAGAGGAGGATCGGACCGTTACATAAAATTGTAGTGTTCAATGGTAATTGATATTTGATTTTCTTTAACCAAGGATTGACCGTTAGTTTGAAATTACCGCAAATACGCACTGCTCCATCTGATTTAATTACTGGGACTATGGGCGTTGCCCATTCGCTAAATTCTACTTTTTCTAGGTGGCCCAGCTTAGCTAATCGATCAATTTCCGCTTTTACTTTATCTCTTAACGCGAAAGGTAGAGGTCTCGCTTTAAGAGCTTGCGGCTCAGCTCCTTCTTTCAAGCGTAGTTTTAACATTTCGCCGTTATACATACCCGGACCTGGACCGAACAATCGCGGGAATTTAACTTTGAAACTCTCGATTAATTTGTTAATCCTATTATCTTCTAAGTTCTGAAAATTTTCGATACTCGCTATTTGATCTGTATCTTTAAATAATGGCCATAAGCCTAAAGCGGCTAGCCAGCATCTACCTATGAGAGTCAGTCCTGCTTCTGGCATAACGTAGAGTTTCAATTTCATTGTTTTCTCCTTATAATTAACGCAAATATCTTCGAATACTCCAACCGAACGGAGTGGAACATTACCGTATGCTTTCAATACCATATCCGTACTACTTAACTTAACATTCGGAAAAAGATTCTCTGCATTATTTTTTGATATTACCGATACGTATGCGCCTGAATCTACTTGCATTTTAAGCTTTCTTCCACCTACGCTTACATCTAAATACATCGGCTCTGCAGCCGCGTTTTCAGAGTCTGTAAAATTTATATTTGCATCGTACTTCTCCGTTACCTCCATAAGCAGGAAATCTTCGGGCTTCACCTCATCGTCGCCATCTGTCATTTCGTGCCAATGCATATGCCTCTTTGTATTATCTCTGCTCCGACATACAACATCTAAATGACCTTTTCGCTGACATTTGTTAGAACTCTTGAACCGATGTACACATTCTCTTGCGAAGTGATTAGGTTTACCGCAGCAGTAGCATTTAGTTTCACCTCGGTTGTCGTTCTTCTGGAATTTCCGCTCGCCTCCGCCTCGTTGCTTGTTAGGGTGGAACGTTTCCGATTTTCTTTCTTGTCTTGGTGGATATCGGCTGTGTGACCCCCTACTTGAACCCATTACTTTTAAAGCATTTACTTCGCTACTGCTTTGCCGCTGTTTCATTTTATCCGTATGCGTTGCATTTTTCTCTGCCGACTCGTGAGAAATCGCTATTTTATAAGCTTGCTCAAATGATAATTCACCTTCTTTAAACAATAGGGCCTTCGCGTCGTGGTCGTGCAATCCACAGATCAGCTGATCGCGTAGCGTCGTATTTAAATCTTTGAAATTGCAGTGCAAAGCTAACGCCTTCAGCCGCGCGACGAAATCCGCAACTGTCTCTGTCGAGGTTTGTCTTGCTTCATGGAAATTACAACGTTCCATCGCCTCTGACGGCTGCGGACATAGGTGATCGGATATCAATTTTACGAGCTCCGCGTATGACTTCGTAGATGGCTTAGTTGGTGAGCACAGATTCCGAATCAATTTGTACATCTTTGCTCCTACCTTTGTCAACAACGTTGCTGTTTGCTTCTTCGAATCAGTGATGTCCCGCGCGACGAAATACATATCCATACGCTCTGTATATTCCTCCCAGTCGTCTTTGTTTACATCGAATTCCCATTCGCGGCCTCTGCTTTCTTCCATTTCGCTGCTGCTACTATCTTCTATAATACGTGTTCCGATTTGCTGTACCTTTCCGTCTACTTGATCTTTGTTACCGATATTATTTTTTCCACTTTGCTCCTCCTTTTTTCCTTTTAATATTTTCACTAATAATTTCCGTAGTTCGTTTACCGTTGCGAGTGGACTAAATGGGACTTGGTTTTTTCCCAAATAGTCAATCAACTCTTCCTTTTTTAATTCGTATACCCACGAAACTTTTGTTTTCTTAGTCCCTGATTCAGCACTAGATTTCACACTAGAGTCACTTTCCGACGACATGCGTGTAGTCTATTGCCACACAACCATTTCATTCGCACTGGCTTTTCCGTTTGCTAAATACACTCTCGTAACAAGATTCCCGATTTTTCCTCGTCGCCAAAATTGTAGTGTTCAATGGTAATAAATGGAGTTACTAAGAATTGTATTTATTTGAATAATTAGCCAGGCTTGTGACTCCTGAGAGAGGCTCGAGCGTACTGCCGAATTCTGCGCATACCGGACTCTCACGTCCAGCTCACTCGTGTTTACATACATGACCTACACACACACACACACACACACATATATATATATATATATATATACTCACGCATAGACATACTATGTAGTGTTCAATACACTACACCCTTTAAAACAAAAAAAACAAAAAAATTAAAAAACAAAAAACCTGATTTCGAATACAAATTCAAAATCAGCATTCCCAATAACTCATATATATCAATTTTCAAAAAAATCCATTCAGTTTTGATTTTTTGGTCCGCCATATTGAATCGACCATTTTGAATTTGATAATTTTGATTAAAAATTTGAAATCTACGTCCAAAACAACCTAAAGATACCAATTTTCTAAAAATTTACTGCAGAATTCACTGAGTTATCGAATTTTGTCCATTTCAGCCGGATTTCGGCCACTGTGCGTCGCCTCATCCCGCCTACAACAGACCTCGGCGAGGAGTGCCTGGGAGGCTTGTGCAATCGTAAAACTTTGGTGTTTTGTGCATAGGTATGGGCCCGAGGACCTTTTCCGAAGGTGCGGTCCTGCGACTGGAATCAGTCGTGTTGCGTGGAGCGCCAATAGGGAAATTCGGTAATACGAAAGGAGTTGGGGGGGTGGGGACTAGAATTGATGCGTTCCGTCGATATGGATCAAGCGATCACTGTCGTGCTAGTCCTTCGAGCGAATGGTTGCGAATCTCGCCCTTAGATCATTTAGTAGTTCCGAGTCCCGTTCGACTAAGGGAACGCGCACAGTGGACCCGTTTCGGCCGACGTCGGACGTTGAATCTTTTTTTCGCACGCAAAAAGAGACAGATACGTCGAACATCGGCCAAATCGGACGAAAACGGATCCACTGTACGCGTTCCCTAAGTAATTTCGTGTCGCGGGTGGTTTTCGCATTCAAATGAGAACGATAGTTTCGGAGCCGAATCTCGGGGCTGAAGTACCAACCCGGTCAACGAATCCCGTGCACAGGATAGCGAGACCGTAACGGTGAGTCGATCAGTGATTCCTTGTTCTTACTTTCGTGGTGGCTCGCAGATTTGGTGTGAGGGCGACACGTTATCGTCTCGTCCTCGACATTTTGGTGTGTGCCGAAGCGCCTCGTGCTTCGAACTCGCGTCCGTTTCGTGGGCGCTGTGAGTTTTTGATGGAGCAGTTCCCTTCAGTTCTTATTTCGGAAGTCTTCCTCAGGGGCCGCGGCGGAATTGAATAGTTCGTCGTACGGAAATTCGGTAACGCGAGGCGAACCTCGCTCGACAGTCTCGCGACAGTCCGTGAAACTCGCGCCGTCCAGCTACGCTTCGCGAATTTCCGTTTCGAAAGAGATCTGCGTTGTACCGTCGTACCGTACCTTCATGGTAAATCAAATATCGACTAACGCGCTCCGGGATCGAACAACAATCGCTAAAGTGTACTTGGAGCACGGGCTCCCGGGTCGCGGCCACGTGGCCGCCCGCCTCTAATTTTTATGTTTGACAACGAATAAACGAATTCGAGCCCTGTCTCCGTTATCCTCTGGGTCCGAACTCCTGGCTTTTCGCGTTGTCGTACATATTTCGTTCGCGTCACGAGAAGGTTCCGAAACTCGTGTTTGACTTCCTCGAGCACGAGCTGTTGGTCGTATTTAGTGCGGTACTCTCGAGTACCTGGCGCCCGAACTAGAGTTTTGTGTTTCGGAAGAGCCTCCTCGTAAAATCGCCTTGTGTCGGGAGGACCGTATATGCATGGCCGCGCACGGCCCGGTCTCAGCGCCTATAAAACCCCGGAGTTGACCGATTTCGCCGGCCAGATAACCGTGCGAAAAAGGGACAACGTCACAACATATTTGCGTATTCTTAAATCTCAGAAAATGCTTTTTATGTAAAAAAGTGAAGGTCATCTTAAGTTTTTGAAATCGCATTATATGTTTTGGACATCATAGGATTATTGCCGATGTCGAAACGAATTCAACAGTTGTTCGAGATTTTATTAAAGTTTCATTGCTCTTTATTTATTCTTTTGTACATAGCATTTGATTCGCAATATAACGCTGTATGTGTTTGCGTGGCTTCAATAAATGTTGACAACGATCTCTCGATCAGCTCGGCGCGACGTCGTCCCCGCACCGTCCCACCGTTCCCCGCGAGCGCCACGGGTGGATCGAGCAGCTCGGGCCTCGCGGGTGCGGCAGGGAGAACGGGCGCGATGTATTGTCGCGCCAGCTGATCGAGTTCAGTTCGTCTTTTGACACACTACACACGACATTCGTTTACATTTCGATTATCCTTCCGAATCGCCTTTGTGAACGTTTCGTCGATATCTCTATAGTTTCATTTTTTTTCTTTACCTTAGAGTCGTGGTATCGTTCCGCTTACGGAAACGATCGCGAATCTAAGACAACAGTGTAGTATACTATGACCTTGAAATGAACTTAAACTCGAAAGATTTGTGCAATGTAATTATAATGAAATATTATTTCTCACAAAATAAGTCAGGTTACATCGGATGTTCGAACTGCAATCCATCTTCATCTTCTATGAGACAGTCTTACGCTCTTTGTATTAGATTTTTTGTTGTCGGTATTATTAGGACATCTAGGTTTATGTTATTAGCAATAAGTCTGCGGATCTATATGCAAAATAAAAATGTTCTGCATTGATCATGGGAAGCAGAAGTAAAACAAAAATTGATTTTATTTCCTAATGACTTTGTTGCATTAAAAACAATGTTATAATGTTCTTAAATTTTTCTAATCTTTCACTGTTTTATATTTAACCCAACCAATTTTTTCATAAATGCTTAAAGATCCGCAGTCTACTTATTACATGCAGTTGTTATGCGATTCCGTAGTTCTTGAACATTATTGATTGGTGTGTCGTGTACAATGTAGAAATAATTTTTCATTAAAATTACGTTGGCACAAATTTTCGAACTTAAGGTCATTTCAAGGTCATAGCATAACATAATACACTGTTGAATTCGTCTCAACATCAGCAACAATCCTACGATGTCCAAAACATATGATGCTATTTAAAAGACTCGAAAGGTCAAAAGGTGACGTTCACTTGTTTACGTAAACAGCATTTTTTGAGATTTAATAATCTGAAAACATGCAGATCACCAAGTATTGATAAAATTTTGACTGAAACATTTTTTAATTGCACTACCGGAAATGCCTAAAAAATGGTGACAAAACTTAACGGGTACACCTTGTATATTAAATATATTTTGGTTGAAAGTTACGAGACACAAAAGAGATGAAAATACACTTTCTATAGTAAATCTTAACTTTTTTAGTTTTTGTTTTGTATTTTATATTTATAAAAATATAAAATTGTAGATGAGAAGTTATTATCGGTCGTAAATTTTTAATAAATTTGGGGTGATGTTCGCGGCGCAACGGTTCGATCAAATTATACACTAAATAGCAATCTTGTAGAGGACCCGCTAGATAGCCTTACTGATGAGTCCTCTAGCAAGTCTAGGACGAAACACACCATCATCTTTCTTCTTTTTCTCTTATAGAAAACAATCTAGAGCAAACGTGTCTCATGACGTAATGATTCAAATCCGAATCGAACGTTTGAAAAATCTCTACAAGATTGCTATTTAGTGTATAATTTGATCGAACCGTTGCGCCGCGAACATCACCTCAAATTTATAAAATTGTAGAAATGTAAAAAAATGGTTAATTGTAATAATTTGAAATAACACTTCTGAATGGAAGACTCTGTATAAGTAAACCTACTAAAAATCGGAGAAAATGTCCTATCGTGAGTCTCGCAGAAAATTCACGAGCTAGTTTCCTAGTCTGGCGATATTTGGTTGCAGTTTCTCACCTTAAATCCTCGCCTTAGTCTCGAGGATGCGCTGCAATCATTCAGGACAACCATCGTGCTGGGTCCTCCATCACCTCTGACGTACGATGAATTCCGGACTGTTCCACTGGATTCTGTACTTTCGACTGTAACACAGATTTGCTTCGATCAGGTTTCCGTGAATAATGCTATTATCAAATGCTTCGGTCAAGTCCACAACTTAATTTGACAATTCGAACACGTGAACTCGTTAAGAACTTATTTAAAATTAGAATTGAGTAATACTTTTCGATGGAAACATCACCCAATTTTGATAAAACATTTCGCACATACAGGGTGTCTCAAAATTCCTCCAGGACCCGAAAGGGGGTGATTCCTGAGATCATTTCAAGCGACATTTTCCTTTGAAAAAATGTAGTCCGCGACTTCGTTAACGAGTTATTAACGAAAAACACGGACCAATCAGAGCGCGAGCTAGACGCGTGTTGCTCGGCGCGCCGGCAGCCGAGTGTCGGTGGCACGCCGCGATTTCGCAACGAACAAAAGTTTCTCGATGATGCGAATCCTCGCCAATTTCGATAAGCTTTGGATATGTTGTCAATACCGTGATTCTGAACAATATTTCTCTTTACAGTCTTTGTCGATCGGCTTTAGTTTACGAGATAATTGTAAAAACATGTAATTGAAAATCGATCGATGTATTATTTCTTGGCCAATCGCGATGAGCTTTGGATATGTTGTCAAAACCATGATTCTGAACAACATTTCCCTTTACAGTTTTTGTCGGCCGGCTTTAGTTTGCGAGATAATTGTAAGAACTTGTAATTGTAAATCGATCTCCTCGCCGATTTCGATGAGCTTTATTCCATAGGAAAAAGATATTTAAAACATCGAATAAATATCATATTTCAAAGTCATCGAAATCGGTGAGGACCCACATCATCGGCAACTTTACCCGAACGAGAGAAGAAGCAGAAAGGGTATAGCCGGATAAGATAGTCCAAAATGCCCTTGAGCCGAATTTTATCGATAATGTGCCATTCGATAGAGCACCAAGAAAAACCATACTGTGCAAAGTTTCAACCCTGTATCTCGATCGGGAGGGTAGTTATGGGGTAAAATCGAAAAATCAGTTTTTGGCTTATTTTCCCTAGTTAATGACGTTTAGAAATTCTGAGAAAAATCTGACACATGTCAAGAACCCAAATACATACTTTGCAATTGGTTTCAGATTTTTGAAGTGAAAATCCTGCTTGTAAAAAATCAAAAACCTCAAAAAAATCGAAAAAATGCAGATTTCACATGGAAGTTCTAGAGTGACAACATTTATATTTTTACAGTAGCAGTATATTGTCATAAGTATTGTTCATGAATTTTTTCAGATTTTTTGGTTTGGTGCGCCGTTGTTAAAAAAAATAAAAACTGATATTTTCGACGTTTTTTCCGCGAAGAACTAAGCTAACCTTAAAATTATTACGTTCTATTTGTTCTGTAAGTATATCAGGCACTGATAAACCTTGAACATTATTAAAAAATAATTAAACAATGAAATCGGCTTGATTAGTATTTTTACTATGTCAGCGTATTACATCTGGAAGTATTAAACACAATCCAACAGCTCGGTTGGCTCAGTGCGTTAGGCGCTCGACTGTTGATCTGCTTATACTAGGTTCGCGCCCGGCATACGTATACACTTTTTTTTACTTGATTCATTCTTTTTTTTATGTCTAACTATATAATAATCAATGGTATGTTTGTAGATTTCTTTTAGAAGCAATATCTAAATATTAAAAAAATAATTTTAAGGTAAAATTCGCAAAAAAAATTTTGGAGCAATTGTTAACATCATCAATTTTTAGTTACACATCTTCTTAAATCTGGTAGTATTAAATATTTTCTGCAGTAAATCTATACGTGTCTTCGAGTTTTAAATACTCCGTTATAGAGAAAACGGGTTTGTAAAAGTTTTGTAAAAACGGACAAAGTGTCCGTATTTTATAATTTTGTACCTTTAGCCCGTCCGTTTACCTTTACCTTTATGTTCACCTTTTCTTTTCTCTACTCGCTTTATGACTCTGTCGATCATCAGTACCAGGTAACGGATTACTAGGGTTGTCGTTACCTGTTAATCGTTTACCGGTCGCGGGTGTAATTGAGGGCAATGGTACGGTCAAAAAGCTGAACTTTTACCCTCCAGACCCGGGTAGGGGAAAACGATACCCCGAAATGTGAAAATTGTTATTCCAAGCAACTCCGGTCATTCTTGGACCGAGCTCCGAACGGTGAAGATTGTAGTGAGTGAATTATTTCTGAGTTCTTTAGTTATTATTTTCTGAGTGTTATCAGCATGGCAAGTGAAAGGATATAAATCGTTGATACCAAAACCTCACGTGTTAGGTGTATTAAATGTAACATTCTAGTTCGGAAATTACGCGGTACAAGAAAACAGATAAATACAGTTATAGAATCAATGAGGTGGTCTAGAATTTTAAATAAAGAAGTGACTGTTGGTGATATACTCTGCAATAAGTGCCGCCTTTTTACATATAGAAAAGAAATCTACAAACACACCATTGATTATTATATAGTTAGACATAAAAAAAAGAATGAATCAAGTAAAAAAAAGTGTATACGTATGCCGGGCGCGAACCTAGTATAAGCACATCAACAGTCGAGCGCCTAACGCGCTGAGCCAACCGAGCTGTTGGATTGTGTTTAATACTTCCAGATGTAATACGCTGACATAGTAAAAATACTAATCAAGCCGATTTCATTGTTTAATTATTTTTTAATAATGTTCAAGGTTTATCAGTGCCTGATATACTTACAGAACAAATAGAACGTAATAATTTTAAGGTTAGCTTAGTTCTTCGCGGAAAAAACGTCGAAAATGTCAGTTTTTATTTTTTTTAACAACGGCGCACCAAACCAAAAAATCTGAAAAAATTCATGAACAATACTTATGACAATATACTGCTACTGTAAAAATATAAATGTTGTCACTCTAGAACTTCCATGTGAAATCTGCATTTTTTCGATTTTTTTGAGGTTTTTGTTTTTTTACAAGCAGGATTTTCACTTCAAAAATCTGAAACCAATTGCAAAGTATGTATTTGGGTTCTTGACATGTGTCAGATTTTTCTCAGAATTTCTAAACGTCATTAACTAGGAAAAATAAGCCAAAAACTGATTTTTCGATTTTACCCCATAACTACCCTCCCGATCGAGATACAGGGTTGAAACTTTGCACAGTATGGTTTTTCTTGGTGCTCTATCGAATGGCACATTATCGATAAAATTCGGCTCAAGGGCATTTTGGACTATCTTATCCGGCTATACCCTTTATCGAATTAAAAACTCACTTATTCAGCCGTGAATCCATTTGCTTATTACTCCAGTGAAACACAAAACACGGAACACCACATTTTCACACAATTTCTGAACACTTAGCACACTTTTCTAATTCGTATCGATAGCGAACGAAATTACATACTCCGACGCGGAAAGAGTTCCATGCTCTTCGCGATTCCGCGCGAAACTATGCTCTCCCAGCCTACAATGTATTCGATGAAGGCGTCGTTTAAAACTAATGAAATCGTTCCCAAGCAAATATTGATTTTTCGAGAATCATATGGTATTGATTTTTCGAGAATCATGTGATTCTCGAAAACATCGATTCTTGACGAACCAACGATGCCATGGACAAGATATCTTGTGCATCTTTATTACTGATATAATGTGCTATTATTCATTCACAGCATCGTTGCTTCGACATCACGGAAACGAGATATCTCGTAGATTGTAGTTTCTGTGCCCCTCTGAAAAGGACTAATTAAAAATTTTATAAAAAAAAATTAAACCAACTTTGAAGAAACGCACACACGAACTTGAATAAGGATTTTCGTAATTTCCAGTGTCGAAAGTTTCGAAATTTTCAATTTTGTGCCGCCTTCAAAAAGATTGTATTGTATTTAAGTTCATGTGTGTGTTTCTTCAAAGTCGGTTTAATTTTTTTTTATAAAATTTTTAATTAGTCCTTTTCAGAGGGGCACAGAAACTACAATCTACGAGATATCTCGTTTCCGTGATGTCGAAGCAACGATGCTGTGAATGAATAATAGCACATTATATCAGTAATAAAGATGCACAAGATATCTTGTCCATGGCATCGTTGGTTCGTCAAGAATCGATGTTTTCGAGAATCACATGATTCTCGAAAAATCAATACCATATGATTCTCGAAAAATCAATATTTGCTTGGGAACGATTTCATTAGTTTTAAACGACGCCTTCATCGAATACATTGTAGGCTGGGAGAGCATAGTTTCGCGCGGAATCGCGAAGAGCATGGAACTCTTTCCGCGTCGGAGTATGTAATTTCGTTCGCTATCGATACGAATTAGAAAAGTGTGCTAAGTGTTCAGAAATTGTGTGAAAATGTGGTGTTCCGTGTTTTGTGTTTCACTGGAGTAATAAGCAAATGGATTCACGGCTGAATAAGTGAGTTTTTAATTCGATAAATTTCTGCTTCTTCTCTCGTTCGGGTAAAGTTGCCGATGATGTGGGTCCTCACCGATTTCGATGACTTTGAAATATGATATTTATTCGATGTTTTAAATATCTTTTTCCTATGGAATAAAGCTCATCGAAATCGGCGAGGAGATCGATTTACAATTACAAGTTCTTACAATTATCTCGCAAACTAAAGCCGGCCGACAAAAACTGTAAAGGGAAATGTTGTTCAGAATCATGGTTTTGACAACATATCCAAAGCTCATCGCGATTGGCCAAGAAATAATACATCGATCGATTTTCAATTACATGTTTTTACAATTATCTCGTAAACTAAAGCCGATCGACAAAGACTGTAAAGAGAAATATTGTTCAGAATCACGGTATTGACAACATATCCAAAGCTTATCGAAATTGGCGAGGATTCGCATCATCGAGAAACTTTTGTTCGTTGCGAAATCGCGGCGTGCCACCGACACTCGGCTGCCGGCGCGCCGAGCAACACGCGTCTAGCTCGCGCTCTGATTGGTCCGTGTTTTTCGTTAATAACTCGTTAACGAAGTCGCGGACTACATTTTTTCAAAGGAAAATGTCGCTTGAAATGATCTCAGGAACCACCCCCTTTCGGGTCCTGGAGGAATTTTGAGACACCCTGTATACAGGGTGGCCCACATGACTCTGAACAGCTCAATATCTCGAAAACTATGCCATCAATTTTAAAGTTCTTAGTCTTAAATTGCATGGAACTGAAGGGCCTTTCTGACTACATAAACGTGAAGTGGCCTCCCTTCCCCTTTAACGGGGGAGGGGAGGTACCTTTGTAATTTTAAATGGAACCCCCTATAAAATGTTACATATTTAGATTCTACCGGAAAAAACAAGTCAATTTTGTCTGAAACATTTTTTTGCCAGATACTTCCATGATGAGATATAACAGTTTGAAGTTTCGAGTTGTAGGTACTTGAAGCTCTCGGAAATAGCGTTATGGAATTGTACATACGCGCTTCAGTCCTTTGCTTATTCGTGAAAAAATAAAATGTACTTTAAATTAAATGTTCAAAATGTCCACCACGGGCTTGTAAACATTCATTTACTCGAAACATCAAAGTTGTTCTAACATTTTTTAACATTTCGGGAGTCACTGAAGCGCAAGCGTCACGTATTCTTTGTTTCATATCCTCTTTCGTCGTCGGTGGTTCAAACATAACTTTGTCCTTTACATATCCCCATAAGAAAAAATCTAATGGTGTTAGATCGGGGGATCGATGCCATTGACGAGGTCCCCCACGACCTATCCATTTGTTCCCAAATTTTTCGTTCAAAAATTGCCTGGTGATGATTGCAAAATGTGGAGGAGCGCCGTCTTGTTGGAACCACATTTCTCTTCTAACGTGCAGTGGCACATCTTCCAAAAGCGCAGGCAAATGATTTTTTAAGAAATCACAATAACTTGCAGATGTTACAGTTTCTTGAAAAAAATAAGGTCCAATCACAAAATCTCCTATTAGGCCACACCAAACATTTAAAGACCATCGATGTTCAAAGGGAACACATCGCATCCAATTTGGGTTTTCCACGGCCCAATAATGCAGATTATGTCTATTTACATGCCCTGAATTCATAAAAGTGGCCTCATCGGAAAAAAGAATTTTGCACAAAAAGTCATTTTCCACAACACCCTGCAGCCACTTACAAAATCTTACGCGGTGATCGTAATCTGCTATCGAAAGCTCTTGTGATAAAACCATGTGATATGGATGATACTTTTGCCATTTCAAAATTCGTTGAATTGATGAACGACTAATATGTGATGTTTGTGCAAGTGTACGTTGACTAATATGAGGATTTAATGTAATTGCAGCAAGAATACTGGCACTATTATTTTCATTAGTGACAGCTTTAGGTTTATTGCGAGTTTTTTTACACAATTCACCGTGCTCGCGAAGCCGCTTTTCTAAATTATGAAATGCTGCAAGACATTTTTTGATACCATAACATTCAAAAAACATCACTGCTGCACGCCGATAATTTTTTTGGCATTCACCTAACGTTAATAACATATTCACTTCTGTGTCAAAAGTAGCCATAATCACAATGTTACTACTTGAATAACAGCTCTAAACTGAAAACGTTTTCATAGATAAGTGAGTCAAACTCAAGAATTGTAAATATTATTGTTTGTGTTTCTTCATGAATAAGCAAATGACTCAAGCGCGTATAATTCCATAACGCTATTTCCGAGAGCTTCAAGTACCTACAACTCGAAACTTCAAACTGTTATATCTCATCATGGAAGTATCTGACAAAAAAATGTTTCAGACAAAATTGACTTGTTTTTTCCGGTAGAATCTAAATATGTAACATTTTATAGGGGATTCCATTTAAAATTACAAAGGTACCTCCCCTCCCCCGTTAAAGGGGAAGGGAGGCCACTTCACGTTTATGTAGTCAGCAAGGCCCTTCAGTTCCATGCAATTTAAGACTAAGAACTTTAAAATCGATGGCATAGTTTTCGAGATATTGAGCTGTTCAGAGTCATGTGGGCCACCCTGTATACTACGGTGAAAAATATTTGACATAGTCATATATGTAGACAGCGGACATACAGGGTGTCCCAGACCACCCGTACCGCCCATTTATAATCTAGAAAATAGGTTATTTTCAAAAATTCAAAGTGTTTTTTTTTATAAATCAGATGCGCTCTATCAAATGGTGATATTTGTAACTTCCGGTTTCGGCCGGAAATAGGTGATTGAAACCGGAAGTTACATTTTTCAAATGGAACATGGTATTATTTATTACGAATTCGGATTCTATGCGAAAAAAACAAGAAACTTTTGTCTGAAACATTTTCTCAAAAAATGTAATTTTATGTCCTTTAAGTAACCTTCAAAATGAGTCTTGGCGAAATAATGTTTTCACTATCTGCTCTTGGCATAACCCAGAAAGATGGCAAAAGATCATCGAACAAACAGGAAAATATTTTATTGATTAAAGTTCATTGCTTGAATAAAAAAATGAGGCTATATTACACAGATAGTGAGAACATTATTTCGCCAAGACTCATTTTGAAGGTTACATAAAGGACATAAAATGACATTCCTTGAAAAAATGTTTCAGACAAAAGTTTTTCGTTTTTTCGCATAGAATCCGAATCCGTAATAAAAAATACAATGTTCCATTTGAAAGATGTAACTTCCGATATCAATCACCTATTTCCGGCCGAAAAAACACTTTGAATTTTTCAAAATAACCTATTTTCTAGATTATAATTGGGTGGTACGGTGGTCTAGGACACCCGGTATATGCAAAATAAAAATTTTCTACCTAAACTGCAACAAACCGGAATTGAATAGAAAATTTTCTTCCTTAATATGTTTTAACAGGTTATTACATCAGAATAATTTTTTAAAAAATAGTCCGAACGATCTGTTTTCCTACCAAGCTAGAAGGAATAGATCTCTAGGTAATAATTTCGGAAAAATTTAATTTAGTTGGAATTACGGAAAAAATAGTAAGAGTTGCTTTTTACAACTGTATATTAGGAGCTTGTGACGAAAATTTAAAAAATACATTTTGTAGATCCATATGAATTATATGCATGAGAAAAATTTTATGAACATTGGTTAATTGATTTATGAGATATAACTAGACAGCGGATCATTATGCAAAATACAATGTTTCTTCCTGAATTGCAACAAAGTGGACTGAAGTAGAAATTTCTTTTCATTCTTAATATATTTGCTAGGTTGAATATAATATAACAGTATTCTTAAATTCGTTTAATATTTTTATTCTTTTAAATTACACCTACTCATTTTTGTCATAAATGCATAAAATCCGCTGTCTAGATATACCCGATTAAAAATGGTGTAAATGACAGCTTATAACTCGGAAACTAATTTACCAATTTCGGTGAACTTTCCAGGATGCATATAACTTGTATGAATCTACGTAAAAGTTGCGAGAAGCTTTGATTATTTTTTTTTTGTAAATCAAATTACACGCAAATTTTTCGAAAATTTTAATTGCAGATCATTTAGTACAGAGCCGGAGATCTGGCGGCCCATGAACCACTACGATATTTCTTTCCTGTGTTCTCAGCAGAGTCGCCAGATCAGGGGAGGCCGCACGAATTGAGGCGGAAAAGTTACTAAATGACCTTGTGACACATGTGCGACACAGACAAAACCACAGCCTACTGTAGAGTAGGGTAGTCCCCGTCCAACGAAAGATGGCACAGAGAAACTTGTAGGTACCAGGTAATATCCCTATCGACCGATGTGGTGACGCTGAGCTCCTATGTCCAGCGGCGTTCCCGCCAGAGTCGCCAAACCAAACCAGCACTCGAGGGGAATACAAGGTACCCCCTCTCTGATAACCAGAGTAGAGTAACATGGGACACGTTGCGCGTGCGCGGCGCAACGTGCCACTATTACTCTACTCTGGTCATCAGAGAGGGGATACATCATCTCACTGTGACTTCCCTCATCTGGCGACACTGGTTCCCGCCAGTGATGACAGAATCGTGGGACGTGATATTTTTCCCCTCCGCTGGCTCAGCCGACTCGGCCCCCTACTCTGACGTACCATAGGCTCCTTACGTTGCTTCTACTGCGCACGCGCTGCGTACAAGTATCGACAGCTGGGTTGCCATATGCGCGGACAGCCAGGCCTCTTATGTTTCCGTCTCTCGCCTCGATGCTCCGTAACAGTGTTCCGATTGATGGTGCACTTTCTTGCGCATGCGCGACCAAAACAGTAGCGTATCTACAATGACCATAGACATATAGAGATAGTCTGCGCCGTCTTATGGGCGAGTTGAAGCACACAATGGCGGCGCGCGGTACAAAGAGTGAGAGAGAGCATTAGCCGGGGGGTATAGCGTTCTCTTTCTAAGTGATGTGTCGGTGGGGAAAGATTCCCCTACTTGCTTGCTAGATAATGTAGATTTCTACATAGTATTGATTAATTTGTTAATATTTATTTGGTTTTTGACATTTATTTGTTTTTTGGTTCCCTACCAACGAATTGTAAAATAATAACAGATTAGAATAAACATTCAAGGCGTTTAGTTATTGGACGTAATTTTAGAGCAGCACAGAGTGTGGAGGTAGGGCTGTTCCTTCCTATCAGGCGTACAGTGCGTGCCCCATAGACATATAGAGATAGACTGCGCCGTCTTATGGGCGCACGCAGGCGGCCGACTGCGGTCGAAAATAGAATTAAAATAAAATTATACAGGGTGGCCCACATAACTCTGAACAGCTCAATATCTCCGTTACTTTTCGTTGTACAAAAAAACTTCGTAGGACAAAGTTACACTGTTTGAAGGGCCACATATAACGGTGTAAGGGAAAAAAAATTTCAAGGTCATTTTTATGAGATTTCAAGGTTATCGATGTTTTTTTTAAATGGAATGAGGTATTTTTTAATACATCAATCGATGCAGCTGGACATTCTTTATAAAAAAGTACTAACCTATGTATGTCGAAAAGTTAGTAGTTCAGGAGATATTTCAATTTAAATAACTCCAAAATACCATTACTGTCGTACTAAGGCGTTAGTGTTTACTTACTTGTGTAACGCCTTAGCGTGACAGTAATGGTATTTTGGAGTTATTTAAATTGAAATATCTCCTGAACTACTAACTTTTCGACATACATAGGTTAGTACTTTTTTATAAAGAATGTCCAGCTGCATCGATTGATGTATTAAGAAATACCCCATTCCATTTAAAAAAACATCGATAACCTTGAAATCTCATAAAAATGACCTTGAAATTTTTTTTCCCTTACACCGTTATATGTGGCCCTTCAAACGGTGTAACTTTGTCCTACGAAGTTTTTTTGTACAACGAAAAGTAACGGAGATATTGAGCTGTTCAGAGTTATGTGGGCCACCCTGTATATTAGGAATTGCAAATGCGATATAATGTTAGATGGTAGGTAACCAAAAAACAAATAAATGTCAAAAACCAAATAAATATTAACAAATTAATCGATACTATGTAGAAATCTACATTATCTAGCAAGCAAGTAGGGGAATCTTTCCCCACCGACACATCACTTAGAAAGAGAACGCTATACCCCCCGGCTAATTCTCTCTCTCTCGCGCGCCGCCATTGTGTGCTTCAGCGTTTCGTACAGGCCGCGCAGTCTATCTCTATATGTCTATGACAATGACGCAGCAGAGCGGCCAGAGCCCTGACGGCCTGTGGCAGTTATATTGACAGGTATGTACCGAAACAATCTGTTCCGGACAAAAAGACTTTAGGACGTGTCCTATTACGTAGAACAAACCCCATGGGGCCTCGACGCCGGACGATATAGGAGGAAAATCAAATGATTTTGTTTTTCGTTCGGCGTAGGACGGTGCAGCGTTCACTTCAAATAATTTTCATATCGCCAATTTTGAAGTATCCGTATTTTTAAAAACGGGTTCTTAAAGAGGACACATGGGGCTATATTATGATAATTTTTATTTTTTGAATTTTCTGGTGCTATGATAGCAATGCACCTGTTTAAAACAATTGCAAAATAAACTATGAAAACAAATATTTTTTCAACTGAAATAATTTTTATTAAATACTCTTATGGTTTCACTATGATATAATTTAATGAAAAACTTGTGACTTTGGGTATTCGGATAATGTTTTCATTTTCTTAGTTGTAAAAATTTTAAGCTTAATAAATGTGGATTCGAAAATATCGTTTATCTCGCACTTTCTAAAACCATCGTGACCTTATTTGCGGAAAAGTAGCAAAAATTCGCAAATTTTTTCATTATAACTAAATAAAAATCAGTGGGACCCTAGGGTATCAATAATATGTATACAAAAAAAATTTATAATTATCCTTGCATTTTTTATAATTTAAAGTAATGTACTCACGTCACTAAATAATATTTACACTATGAAACTTTTGAAAATCAAGGAGTGCATATACACAAAAACAACAAAGAAATGAGAAAAAATTTTTTCCTTCAATAGTGTATGTCGCAGTTGTTCCCAATGTCAGTGTTTGTGCTTAGGTTTTATTATAATCTACGATTGATGAATTAATACTGTAATAATGTATTAATACTGCAATGTATTTCAATACACACAGATTTTTTAAAATGGGATTACCATAATAAACGAATTATTGCCACGTCTTGGGGATTTTGCACCACTGTGCGACGTACACTGTTTCGCATCTCTCCTTGCGCTGCGCACGAAGAGGGATGCAGGTAAATGGGAATCGTTCTATTGCCTTTTCGCTGGGCAATTATTAAGGTACGACCAAGCATCACACTCTCAGCTACTCGACGGTAAACGCATAAACGAAATGCCTAAATTTTTATTTTTAAAACTAAACTTAATCCTACACAGACGTGTAGTTCTAGAAGGTAACATAATTGACTTGTACAATAAACAAGCGTCACGCGTCATTGTCAACGGGTTGCGTCGCTGCCGTCGCGTCCCAACATATATATTGTTACGTATGCGGACGTTTTCGTTGGTGACACTTGACCCTTCCGGGGTCACGGGGGGAGGGGGGCGGCCCTCCCACGACCTAACCATAACTCACTCTAGCATAATTTTTCCATTGTAGATGTCATCCATAATTTGAAGAATCTAGCAGAGACCTTTTTTTTCGTGTGAAAATGCATTACGCATACCTCGGCATCCTGGGGGATAACCGAGGTTATGTGGGGCTCTCCTCGGGTGAGGGTCGACTCGCAAGCGACTTGATCCCCTCCCGACGCCTTCCGCACTAAAAACACTCGCCCACCTAAGCTATGTAGGAGGTGCCTGGATCTCGCGAGAACTCAACAGGACACCTCCTAGCTTTACATGCATCCCAAGGGGAGGGGAGACCTAACCTAACCCAGACCTAGTAGTAGTAGTAGTAGTAGTAGTAGTAGTAGTACTGTTTATTGCCGGGGAGGGGCGGTTCGGCCGCCCCTCGCTTCCTTAGGGCACACCGGTTTTTAAACACCAGTTTCACAATTGGCGCTGCCGGCACTCGGCCCTTTAGCGGGTTGCAATTGTCCTCGTTTTTCAGCCGTCCCCTCTGTTTTATTCGGCCCGGGCCATTTTCAGAGTCGTCGACTTACTAGACGGTCATCATTGATGAGCGGGCCATGCTACCTAATTTTTGTGAGTTTTTGGGCTGTTTTACGGCTCGGTGTGAACGTCGGGCCCCCTCACCTTCAGACCTGCAGGGTGTCTCGCCTGCCCTTTCAGACTCCCCCCACTTCACCATATTTCCATGTCGAATGTGTCAAGTGTTTAAAGCCCGTCCCTATTCTGTTTCCAGATAGTCCAGAAACCTGCCCACACCTTCCCCTAGGGCTAATCCCTCCCCGCCTATGCTGTGAGTCTATTGGGAGTACAAATGCAAGGGACCGCGTATTGTTTTTTGACCATTGGGAAGAAGTTACTGCTACTTCGGATCCAATCCGACTTCATCGAAATCTCGGCTAAGCCGAGATATCAATTCCATTCGGTCTTCACCTGCCGACCTACTTCGCGATGGGGTTGAGAAGGAAGGGTTCACCAACTTCACCGAAATCTGTCTCCTGAGAGATTTGATATCAGGTTCATCGGGATCTTCCTTCTTGGGTGGGCTTGACACATCCTAGAAAATATGGCTGATTGTTCGGATGTGACCACCATCCTCGGTTCTGGTCGGTGTTCAGCTATTAGCTCCGTCCACCAGGCCTTTCCCTTAAAGGTTTCTAATTGATGTGCCGTTTGCGTTTTTGATTCCGTTTTTTGTAGGGTCCATGCCCAGTTTCTCCTCAGTAGTACCATTTGTTCGCTGACCACCCCCTTTCCTTACTCTTGTCCTCCAAACAGAGGAGATAGAGCCGGCGGGTACCTTTATGAGGCGGGATGGCCAACTTGGGCTCCCAATAGTTTACCGATTCCCTGGATAAAGGGGAAATATCGTTGCCATTGGTTGCTCCATGACCCCGACAGTAGGCACTGAGCCCGTAGCAGGAGAAAATACCACCTTGGAAATTTATGCCACCCCCGGGAATCGAACCCTGGCCTTCCTGCTACGAATCAGACACTCTACCACCTGAGCCACTGACCCGCCTTAACCCAGACCTAACCCAACTGGATAGCCCTAATAGGCTGAATAAAAATTGACTTCTGTAAATCGCAAATACTCAACTTCCTAACTAGGAAAAACTGTTGGTTTAAATACAGGGACCAGTCTCATTAGTTGACCAGAAGAAAACAATGGCTAATTTAAAACGTTGAATGTGTACACACAACACATGTCTACATTGATTACATTAATCACTTTCATTTTTTATTGTACAGTTGTAACCTCCAATAAGAGGTTACAATATCGAGTCTGATTCGTGATGCAGATTCCGAACAGATTCTGATAAAAATGTATGTTAATAATTATAATATTCTTTAAACCGAAATAAAATTCTATTTTGGTTTTGTTAATATGTACAGCTATTCGAGAACATATAAACATACAATTTCTATCAATTTTCTACTTTTTTACGATCTACAAAATAGTTCTAATCTGATTAATTAAAACTGATTCAGGTGAGATCGATAATACATTAGTATTTGTTGGTTTTGTCGCAAAATCTCCGACCACCGATGATAAAATTCAAAGTGATTGAACGAGCACGTAACGGATACGTTATTCATAAAATATTGACACTCAATGAAGTTTATTATCCAGCGTTTTCAGTCTCTGTATTCGGATTCCTCGTTGTGAATTTCATAGTAAGCAATTACGTTCTAACGACGAGAGTTAATCGAACATAATTTCTATTTATCGAAAATCTTAGTTTATGTTTATAATGGGTTACAAGTTATGCCAGTCTGTGGCGCATAGTAACATTGCCTATAGCACCGAGTTCCTAATAGTTTAACGAAGTTTCCGTCACATAATTGCGTTAAGTTCCATGACAATACAGGGTGAGTCCGAAGAAACAGAACACCTAAATATTTCCGTTACTTTTCGTTGTGCAAAAAAACAGCTCAGGACAAAGTTACACTGTTTAAAGGGCCACATGTAACGATGTAAGGGAAAAAATTTTCAAGGTCATGTTTTATGAGATTTCAAGGTCATCGATGTTTTTTTTAATGGAATGATATATTTTTGTTAACGTAATGTCGTAGCTGACAAAATAACGAATTCATCCATGTAACAATATGATCAGCGAGCAAGTTGGCCGCGCGAGTTGGCCGTTACGTCCAATCCAACGATTTGGAAACCTGTTATTCAAGGATTGTGTTACGACACGGGAAGAATGGGCTGGACATCCGTCATGTTGATACCACATATCTTCACGAATGTCCAAGGTATTTTCCAGGAGAATTGGTAACGATTCTCGTAAAAATGCAATGTATTTTTCTGCATTTAATGTTCCGGTGATAAAGTGAGGCCCAATTATTTGGTTGTTTAAAATTCCGCACCAAACATTGACGCACCATGGTCCTTGTTTGTCGACTGTCCGTAACCACCGCGAATTTTCAGATGACCAATAATTCATGTTTTTTAAATTTATCTGCGCGTGATTCGTAAACGAAGGTTCCTCACTGGCAAAAGTTTACACGATTTACAAAGTCTCTACCATGAAGTTCTTGGTGAATTTATAGGTGAAAGGGGTGAAATTTTTGTTCATGCAGTATTTGCACTACACATTTTTGGCTAATGCCACTTTCTCGTGCGATTTGCGTCGTACTAGCATGAGGGTTTGTATCCAATGCTGCCAGAACATTAATTGTGTTTGCTTCATTCCTTACAGTCCTTACACTCCTTCGCACATTTTTTATTTTCAACTCTACCAGTTTCGCAGATTTATTTATCAAATTGGAGTAAACGGAAACTGATGGACAATTACGATTAGGAAATCGGTCCTTGTACAATCGCACTGCTTCTCTTAAATACTGTCGACTTTCTCCATAAATGAAAATCATATCAATCTTACATTCCTTCGAGTAACTCATTGTGAAACATTCATCGATAAACTGATAGATTAGAAATCTTAGAAACAGTGGAAATCTGATAGCAAGAAGGTCTTCAGAGTAATTAGTAGTTGATAAACACGATTCTGTACGAACGCATAGGTGAAGGTATATCATAAACGTCTTCCTTTCAATACCGAATCTGCTATTATGTTGTGTATTCCCAGATAGCACAGGACGACTTACAGTCGCTGTTTTCATGTCCGTTCTACGTCTTTACGTCTTACGTCTCAGTAAGACGCTTTTTAGACGTCCATAAAAGCATCTTTTCTGGGACGTCGTTTCGACGCACGAAGGAAGGTGCCTTTTATGCATCTCATTTCTGCCGTACAATCGTCGTCCCAGCAGAGATGCCTTTATGGACGTGTAAAAGTTGCCTCTTTTGAGACGCCGTTTTCACGGCAGAAATGAGATGCATAAAAGGCACCTGCCTTCAAACGTCAAAACTTCGTCCCAGCAGAGATTCCTTTATGGACGTGTAAAAGTTGCCTCTTTTGAGACGCCGTTTTCACGGCAGAAATGAGATGCATAAAAGGCACCTGCCTTCAAACGTGAAAACGACGACCCAGAAAAGATGCCTTTATGGACGTGTAAAAGTTGCCTCTTTCGGGACGCCGTTTTCACGACAGAAACGATTGAAGTACTTACGAAAATATGTATATCTCTTAATCGTTAATATACTGATACTGTTATTTCTGTTGAGGTTTTCGGGTGTAAGCCGTGTCCTAAAGGAAGAGATTTCCCAACGTTTCGCAAGCATTGCAGCTAGCTTCATCAGGGTTCGGAAGACACTGATACTGGTATCACCTCAAAATCTGCCCAAAAAGCAGCAACTTTTCAACACCGGTGCACGTTGCGTACGTCACACAGGCGCGCGACAGTCTCGTATCAAGTGACAAACGCATGCATACCTTGGTTCTCATTTGGGGCCCCAGCGAGGTGAAAATGTTTAAAAAATCGTTGGACGACATTGTACCTACCTATTCGTTAAAATCCACAAGGGCATTTCTAATATCCGTCCTATGGAATTATCGAATAGAAGGGGTCAATGCCATTTCACTTTTAAATTCTTCTCACACATATCCACAAATCCTTATCCTGCACTATAATTCTTCATAACACCGTACTTAATATACTGGAATAAACGCTCTAGCACTATTTACGATATCATACACACGCACTACGAGTTTACAGAGAGTACAAGTTTACTGAGGGAAATGAGGAGAATGTAAAGAACTGGTAATCCTTTAATGTTGAACCACTGTACTTTATGGAACTTGATTTATGTCGCGAGACTCGTCCACAGACGGAACGGACATCTTGAGGTCGTGTGTGATTTCTGCGAACGGAAATCTTTGACGCGTGCGAGAAGAATCGTTCGTACAAGCTAGCATCCGTATGCATACTGATTCAAGACAGCTGATGAGGTCGATGCCAGATCGATAAAACAAATGAAGATCTACAGCAAACTACCGCCCAAACGTCGCGCATTGCTATACCAATACATTGTCTATCCTGTTTTCACGAATTTCGTGATTCCTTCTCATTCTGTCTGTGACCGCGAAATATTTCATGTGTATATTTCATATGTCTTATACTATCGTCGAGAACCACCTCTTAAATTTTCTCCCACCTGTAGGTAAACACCCTGTATATGATTTGATATGATTTGAACCTATAAGAATAAAAAGTAATGAATCTAACAGTAAAGGTTCGCCTGGCTCAGCGAGGAAGCCATCATGAAGTTAAACGGTAGGTCCGAGTTCGATTCCCGCCCAATACATATGCTGCATAAAAATTTCTAAATTGTAGTAAGGTTTTTTCGAAAAGACAAAATGGAATATTCACTCAAGTAGTACATGAAAGTTAGTAATATATATATAGATTCCAATTTTTTCTTAAATTTGAAAATTTTGTACGTCTGAAAAAAGATGCATAATAGATGTCCAAAAAGGCAACTTTTTTTGCGTCTTTACGTACATCTTAAAGACATCGAAAAGACCTATGAGAGACGACTTTAAGTCGCACAGTTTTGTAACAAAGACCTGTTAAAGTCGTACACAGTACGTGAAAAAGACGTGAAAACGACGTGCCACAGATGTAACGTACGACTTAAAGACGTACGTTACGTCTTGCGTCAGGCAACTTTTAGACGTACTTTAAGATGTCTTTGTGCTATCTGGGTTGCGATACATTTGAATGTTTAGTAGCTCAAGGGAATATTTTTTAACATTTTGCGTAACAGAAATAAAGCAACTGAATCTTACACGTTGAATATTATTTATACCATTTTTCTGGGTTGAAGATCATTTGTGGGTCACATTGTGTTACATGGCTGAATGCGTTAGTTTGTCAGCTACAACATTACGTTAACGAAGATAGGTACTTTGGGACTATTCCCAAGTAGCACACGGACGTCCGATGGACGTCCATTTGAAGTCCGTATCGGACCTCTCATACGTCCGAGGGACGTCCGCGAATGTCCGTATTGTCCGAGATATGTCCGAGATAGGTCCAACGAAAGTCCGACAGAGGTCCCAGTTACGAAGTGGAACGTACGTAGGACGTCCCGTTCGACTCTATCTGGGACGTATCTCGGACTTACCTAGAACTACCTGGCACGTATCTGGGACGTATCTGGGACATACGGACGTTATTTGGACGTCCCTGGGAAATATTCAGAACGTTAAAAGGACAGTCACAGGACATTTATAGAGCATTACAATTTAATTTTATTGAATCAGAATTTCATATATTACAAAAACATTAGGTACATAGTACAATACAATACAATAGCACATATAACACTAATATACACAGTAATACATAACATAAAAAATATATATATACAGTAGCGGATAAAAGTTTAAGACCGCTCTAAAGAAGACGATAACTTTTTTAATATTGTACTATACGATTTGAACCTTTTTAGGAAGCTAGAGCAATTAGTTTACTAAATGATGTCGATAGACATTTTTTCAAAAATGGCAATTGATCGGAATTGTTGAAAAAATACTAAAAGTTGAATTTTTAACTTTTTTATGTGGGCCTACATTGATAAATTTAAAAAATACGTTTTGTAGATCTGTGTCAATTAAACATATTCTGAAAATTTCGTCAAAATCGATCCACATTGCAATGAGCTACCATCTTTAAATGTTTGTAGCTCATTGCAATTTTGGCGAAACTTTCAGAATATGTTTAATAGACACAGATCTACAAAACGTATTTTTTAAATTTTCAATATAGGCCCACATAAAAAAGTTAAAAATTCAACTTTTAGTATTTTTTCAACAATTCCGATCAATTGCAATTTTTGAAAAAATTTCTTTTCACATCCTTTAGTAAACTAATTGCTCTAGCTTCCCAAAAAGGTTCAAATCGTATAGTACAATATCAAAAAAGTTATCGTCTTCTTTAGAGCGATCTTAAACTTGTGTCCGCTACTGTATCTATATCTACATTTATAACAATATATTTATTCATATATAACTATAACCTATAAATTTTTAATTCTATTATTACAAAATCATTTGAAATTATTTTATTTCTTTCCACGATCCTCCGCTGATGTATCCATATTTGTATGAAAACACTTGTTTCTTTCTGATGAATTGCTGTTTTGGATATCTCCGCTGCATCTAAAAATTAGAATTTCTTGGTAAAAAGCATTGTCCAATAAACGGGAAGATTTTTTAGCATGAATATATTAGGTTGGAGGGAAAGTTTATGTCGTATTTTAAATAAGAAGGTAATTTTGCTTGTAAATCAAAAACACATGTTAACTAGCAAGCCATTGGAAAACAGGAATTGACAGGTTATCTGAAAAATGGCAACATATTGTTACAAATAATGGAAATTATATCATTGAATAATATTAAACATGTATTTCTATAAATTAATTCAAATGATTTCTTTAACGCTAAACCTACCGAGCCTCAAAAGTAACTGGTACATGTTCCCTTATAAAAATGACAAGATTGATTTTATTTAAACTTTGTAAGGCTCCTATTGTAATATGTGCACTACTAAAGATATCTATACAATCGTTTCTTATGAAATCATTATTATTACTTTTTTAATTGCAAAATAAAGAACCTGGAATTGGTCAGTTTGACCAGAGTTGATAAGATTAGTTTTAAAATATGATAGAATCTTCCCTCTAACCTAATAATATTTTTGTATCTTCCTTTTACCAGTAATGTTTCAATGACTGAAAATAAATATAAAATAAAAACTTACCTGAAATGGCAGTGAAAAGTTTCACCAACACAATACCAAGTCATCGGAAATCAGGAATTGACAGGTTACCTGAAAAATGCAACATATTGTTACAAATAATAGAAATTATGTCATTGAATAATATTAAACATGTATTTTTATAAATTGACTCAAATGTTTTCTTTAAAAGACGATAGAATTTTCCCTCCAACCTAATAATATTTTTGTATTTTTCTTTTGCCAATAATGTTTCAATGACTGAAAATATAAAATAAAAACTTACCTTAAATGGTAGTGACAAGTTTCATCAACACAATTGCGTGACAAGTGCTTGACGTTACCGAATCACTCACACACGCTTTTTATTAATTGGAATACTCTATTGCAAACACGTGCACAAGCATGTGCTAAACTAACCTCACTTCACGTAAACGCAAACGCACGGCGATGCAACGCGACGGCCGTGTTAACTCTGACTCTACTCACCTGTCACATAAGCTTATTTGTACAGTCCCCAATATGTACATAATTTAATATATTGTTATAAATATATATATAAGTATATATATATAAATATTGTTATAAATATATATGTACATATATATAAATAAAAAAAATATATTACTATATTATAATATATTACACATAATATATTAATATATCTTATGCATAAGATGTGATCACTCCAAGAACGTACAAAATTTGAGTCCCAATATATGAATGCGACACACTTTAAATTTTATAATATAGTTTTATAAAGTTTACAATATAGTGTGCGTAGTACAGCTCCGTCTTGCTCAGATCAAGTCTTTACTAGAGATCTGATATAAAGTCTTATAGGTGTATATTTATCACTATATATATTGTTATAAATAATTGTCATATAATTATAAAGTAACTTTTGTATGAAGACTTTTTTAATCGGTTTATGGGGAATGTGTGGAAAATATACATATATCGACATAATTTTCTGAAGAGAACTGGTGTTGCATGGTGGTAAAGTATCACGTTTTCCCCCGAAAGACCAAAGTTCAAATCCAGCTATATAGTGATGCTTTTATTTTGATATTTTTACTATCATTATTGTTATTACCATTATTTCTATTACTATTACTAGACAACGGATGTTCGTATTTATGAAAAGAATAAGTATAAATGTAACACAAATTAGTAAATAAAAAAAATTATAAAAATTTAAAATTCTGTATACATATAGCTTTATATAAAATTTAAAAATTCTATGTATATGTACATATATATTTTTGCATGCATGAGAAGTGAGCATTCTGATACCAAAGTCCGCCTGAGCACGCCTATAAGACTTAAAAAATAGATGTACTTGGAACGTCCGAAATTTAGGTCCCACGGACGTGCCTGGAACAAAAATAATGGTCGTCCCCGGGACATCCGAAATTTTGGTCCCATGGACGTCCTTAGGACGTAGAAAACTGACGTCCATAGGACGTCCGAAATTTAAGTCCTTTGGACGTCCGAGGGACATCCGTAACGGACGTCGGACGTATGGACGTAAATTGGACAAAAACCGGACGTCCGACGGACGTCCATTTTCGCCAAACTATATTTTCGTATGCGTGTCCGGCCCTCTCCGCCCCCACCACCTAACCCTAACTAATTCTTGAGAGGTCGCCGGGATAGTCCTAAAGTACCCGAAGATATATCATTCCATTTAAAAAAACATCGATAACCTTGAAATCTCATAAAAAATGACCTTGAAAATTTTTTCTCTTACACCGTTACATATGGCCCTTTAAACAGTGTAACTTTGTTCTAAGAAGTTTTTTTGTACAACGAAAAGTAACGGAGATATTTAGGTGTCCTGTTTCTTCGGACTCACCCTGTATAATACAGTAACTACGCGTTACTGCGATATTAATATAATTTCAAGAATTACAATGTTAAATGGTTTGACGAGTAAGAATTTTAATGGATGTTCATTTAACACTACGGATGTTCATTTAACACTAGAACTACTGATAGTCAAAGCGAAGCATATTTCTACCAAAACCAATCAAGATGAATTACGTCTTTAAAAAATACGTAATAGTAGAATATTTTTATATTTATTGATTTCTTACTATCTTATACAAGGGGCTACGGGGCCTTTATGTCTTTACTATGTCTTTATTATGTCTAATGTCTAATGTCTTTACTATGTCTTTATTATGTAGTGGTAATTCGAGATTGCAATCCCGCGCCATTTTCAATCCCGCGGGATTGATGTGGGATTTATTTGAATCCCGCGGTGTCCCGCGGGACTATCCCGAATTTAAATGGCAAAACTTCAGGAGCGTGTAGGGGATCGAAAAACTAAGACAATAAGTCTTTTAGGAATTTGCTCGTTTTTGCTTCGTTTTGGAGAAAATCGCAAAAAAAGAAACAAATAAGTTGTTATTTTACCACGTTTTTATTAGCTCGCTTTCTTGTTTGTCTGTTTGTCTGTTTGTTCGGTGGCAAATTTTGCAATTGATTTTAAACTAACTTCCTGATGAGCTAGAGACTTGAAATCGGTTACGTGGCTCAGAACTGGATGACAATGCATTACCCAAAACAAATTTTTAAAAAGTCTATCCGTTTCGGAGATATAACAATTAAATATTTACCTGTTCACCCCCCCCCCCCCCCGCGAAACTACGTCATCGCGTTCAGCGATCGCCACGCCGCGCGACAGCGCTCCCTACTCCACTACCCGTTCCCTCTCTGACTCATCTCCACTCCACTGACTCGATTCGCACCGAAGGAGCTCAGTGTGCTTCAGTGTACGTCAGTGTGCGTTTGAGCTCCGTGCGGTGTTTACAAAGTCACTACGTATTATCATACTATAATGTTTGTTTACCAATCCAAGGGACAGTTACACCGAGATTTTCGGTCGAACCTTTATCTTTGACATTTTACTAGGGCGTTTCGATATGATGCGGTCCCAATACCGTCTGAAATTTACTACATGTCTCTGTTATAATCCCGAAATAATGTCTACAAAAAAGGAGCAGTTCGTTAATGATGATTTTCACAGAGAAGTCGCCAAATCACCAGGTATGCCATTAAATATTTTACCACGTTTTTATTAGGTCGCTTTCTTGTATGTCTGTTTGTCTGTTCGGTACAAATTTTACAACTGATTTTAAATTAACTTCCCGATGAGCTAGAGACTTGAAATTTTAAACATAGCTTGTAACCGTTCTGGTTACACAGCAAAATAGCGCGTAAATCGATATCGATCTCTACTGCGATGGCCGTGACGTCAGGTGTGATCCTTGTCATAGACAAGGACCGCAGGAGCGATCGATATAGACAAAAGGATGCGCACGCATCGATCCCCTTCTAAATTGCGATCGAAGGAGGTCGATGCGAGCAGAAAATTGAGCACTCTGCGTCTGGACTTCATCCAGCCAACACGCATGAGTGTAATAGCGTTCCGCGTGAATCGTAGAGTCGTATCATTGTTAAATATTCCATTTCGAGTCGCCAATAAGACTGAAAGTTCTTTACTTCATTGCTGGCCCGGCTAAAGGGCATTTCTAGTCGCGAAGTGTGCGAAACTTGTAATCGCATTTGCGAATATTAAAGCGTTAGATCGCGAGATTAATTCATTGATAATATTATTTGAGAATTGCCAATAAGGAAAAGTATTGATTTGTGTTCAAAGCCTGGAAAAAGAGCACTTCTTGTCGTGTTGCGAGAATATCCATATAAATTGTTCTACTCCGAGTAAAGTCTCGTTCTACGACGTGTCATTTGAGCATTGAAGCTCCATTTGTTTTATTATTTATATTGCGTGAAAGAGATAAACCATTGCATTGTATTCAATCCTTGCAATGAAATTGATCACTTTTGTGAGTTGCATATCAGCGACCAAGTGCATAAAGATTTGATTGAAATTTTGTTGCATTGTTTGTCGGCCGTCCGACGGGCGGTTCAAGCCGCGCGCATCTGAAAATAATAGCGAAAGCGATTTTTCATAGTGAGACGTTCTCTCACATCGGTACGCGGGATCGTAGAAATCTCATTTGCTTAGTAGCAGCAGTACGCGTTGTCTCTGCCGCGATTATTTCTTATAGCAGCAAGAAATTGTGTCCTTCTTCGCGGTACTGTGTATATCCCGATTGCGTGATATAGACAGTGAGTTTCGCTCAGAACGGACAGCAGGAAAAATTCGCATATCGCCATGACCACGCTTGCGTGCTCTGCGTAGATATCCGTAATTTTTCCCACCAAGTTTGTTGTCGCCCAGAGTGCAGGAGCCGATTACCCTTCCCGGATTGATCCGGCAAGACTGATCGTTTGCCCGAGTGTCACTGGCCTGATTTCGAACTAGGTTTATTCCTGTGTGTCCTGCTAAGAGCAACGAGGCGAATTCCGTGGCAGGTAGAGACCGATCGCCGCTCCCGTGGTATCCCGGCAGCACCGATCGGTGACGACTGCTTTTGCCCGATAATTCGACCTAATTAATTAAAACGGACAATACTGCTATCTGAAATCATCAAACGCGTGTTGGACAAGCGGCAAGCGTTAAAAGTCCATTACGGGCGAGTGAGAACCGCGGTCGCGTAAGCCGTCTGAATTTCTTACACGCATTCCTAGCAAGGAAGATTTTGTTTACTGTCTACGGTCGTCGCGTCTCTCTCTCGACTGTATTGTGGTCGCACTAGCTACCGAAGCCGACCTTGCGTTTTTATACGTCTGAAAATTACATAACAGTATTAATACGGGTGTTCTCATCTATACAAATTTAACAGAATATATCTCACTTTTACCAGATATCGTCTCACAACAATTATTCATATTTGTCGCAACCTTTCCGTCATCCAGTGCCTGGAGGCACGAATCTTTCGTCAAATTGACATCGGGTATCGTAACCAGCCCGGTGTTGTAATTGTTATAAAAGTCCTTTCTGATTTTACAGGGTGAAAGATCCAATTTTCCAGATAGCGGGTGTGTCTGGACAACAGCAGAGTCGCCCCGGCCACGTTATCGTGCCCCTGTCGACGCTGATCAGATTGCCTACGCTCACCCGTGATTCTTTACAATTTAGAGATCGTTCGCCGCTCCCGTGATTCTCCGGCAGTGCTGTTCGATTTTCTGAATTTTGTCAATTGATCCTTCATCCCGTTATTGACAGTTCGAGATCGTTCGCCGCTCCTGTGATTCTCCAGCAGTGCCGTTCGATTTTCTGAATTTTGTTAATTGATCCGGCATCCCATTGTTGACAGTTCGAGATCGTTCACCGCTCCCGTGATTCTCCGGCAGTGCTGTTCGGTTTTCTGAATTTTGTTACAGTGATCCTATTGACAATTCCAGATCGTTCGCCGCTCCTGTGAGTTTCCAGCAGTGCCGTTCGGTTTTCGGATTTTATAATAGTCTACCACCCTATTACCCTATTTAACCATTCTACCCTATTACGATCTTATATATATATATGACAATGCAATATTTAAAAAAAAATTTTTTTAATTTACAACAGCCTACGCGTTTAGGATATATAAACTATTAAAAATTTAACCGTTACACGATACGGTAGTGCCCAGTCGGTTCCCCCTCTGACTCATCCCCACTCCACTGACCTGCTTCACACCGAAGGAGCTCAGTGTGCGTTCGAGCTCCGTGCGGTGTTTACAAAGTTACTACGAATTAGTATACTATAATGTTTGTTTACCAAACGAAAAAACAGTTACACCGAAATTCTCCGTCAAACCTTTATCTTTGACATTTTACCACGGCGTTCGTTTTCGATATGACGCGTCGCAATACCGTCTGAAATTTACTACATGTCTCTGTTATAATCTCATCAAAATGTTCAAAATCGAATGGAAAATTTCACACATACAAGACTAAAAAGCAGAAAATAATTATTTAAATAAAAATAAATTTTTTAAAAATACCACGTTTTTAAAACGGACTAAAAAGTATAAAATAAAATTTTTAAAAACGCCACGTTTAAAAAACGGACTAAAAAGTATATTTATATATATATTAATTATATATTAATTTATGTACATATCGGGGACCGTAAAAATAAGCTTACGTTAGTTTAGCACACGCTTGTGCACGTGTTTGTAATATAAAAAGCGTGTGTGAATGATTCGGTAACTTCAGCCACCTGTCACACGATTGTTTTGGTGAAACTTGTCACTGTCACAAGTAAGTTTTTATTTTATTGATATGATATAATTTCCATTATTTGTAACAATATGTTGCCATTTTTCAGGTAACCTGTCAATTCCTGATTTGCGATGACTTGGTATTGTGTTGGTGAAATTTGTCACTGCCATTTCAGGTAAGTTTTTATTTTATATTTATTTTCAGTCACTAAAACATTACTGACAAAAGGAAAATTCAAAAATATTATTAGGTTGGAGAGAAAATTCTAGCGTATTTTAACTTTAACACTAATCCTAGCAACACCGGTCAAGATGACCAGTTCCAGATTTTTTATTTTACAATTAGAAAAGTAATAATACTGATTTCATAAGAAACGATTGTGTAGATATCTTTAGTAGTGCACATATTACAATAGGAGCTATACAAAGTCTAAATAAAATCAATCTTGTCATTTTTATAAGGACACATGTACCAGTTACTTTTGAGGCTTGGTAGGTTTAGCGTTAAAGAAAATATTTGAATCAAATTAATGAAAATACATGTTTAATATTATTCAATTATATAATTTTCATTATTTGCAACAATATGTTGCCATTTCTCAGATAACCTGTCAATTCCTATTTTTCAATGACTCGCTAGTTAACATGTGTTTTTGATTTACAAGCAAAATTTCCTGCTTATTTACAATACGACATAACTTTCCTTCCAACCTAATATATTCATGCTAAAAAATCTTCCCGTTTATCGGACAATGCTTTTCACCAAAAAATTCTAATTTTTAGATGCAGCAAAGGTATCGAAAACATCTATTCATCAGGAAGAAACAAGTGTTTCCATACAAACGTTGCTTACATTAGCGGAGGACCATGGAAAGAAACAAAACAGTTTCAAGAGATTTTTAATAATAAAATTTAAAATTTATATTTTATAATTATATAGATAAATATATTGTGATAAATATACATATACATATAGATAAGTATATTGTTACAAATATAGTGTTATGTATTACTGTATATATTAGTGTTATACGTATATGCGTGATTGTATTGTATTATACTATGTACCTAATGTGTTTGTAATAAATGGAATTTTTATTCAATTTAAATGTTAAATTAAAATTAAATTTCAATGTCCTATAAAACTCATATAAATGTCCTGCGTCCTGAATATATCCAGCCGTACATCCAAATAACATCCGTATGTTTCCAGATACGTTAGACGATTGTTTAAACAGTTAAATTTTTATTATTTGATCAAATGTTTAAACCAATAATATTTGATTACTTAAACGACTGTTAAAACAAATAAATATTTATTATTTAAACAATTTTCGTCATGTACAACAGACAAATATAAACAATTATCATGTTATTTGACGAGAAAATATTGTTTTAAATATTACTGACAAATAAATCGAATTACTTTGTTAATATCATATTATTCCTTTCTTTTACCAATTACACTTGTACTTACTTATTGTTAGTTAAATGCATCTATGGTATAAAGTACAATTAAATATTGACAATACTTCACAACATTAACAATATTTCGTACGTAACCGTGGTAAATAAGCGATATGGTACGGTAGTAACAATTACAATGTTTTTATTATTACAAATAAATATTTTTTATTTTTGAATGCTGCCACTTTCCATATTTTTATAATACACAAATTGTTATATTTTCGAAGGTTCAATTTCGTTACATTTTCAATAAATTTGTTAACCTTCAAAAATAAGAAATTTCAGGAGCCTACAAGCCGTATAAGCTCCCCTTGTTCTATGAGCTCCACAGTTTTTAAACCGTTCATTTGTGCATTCAGTATTACGATTTGGCAACGTCGGAACAAGATCTCAGTTATTTGAAATCAAATAAAGATGACGAATACATGTGATTTCATCTCTGCGAAATACTCGTCACGAATGAAAAAAATATTTAAATAAAAATAAATTTTTGAAAAATACCACGTTTTTAAAACGTACTAAAAAGTATAAAATAAATTTTTTAAAAACCACGTTTAAAAAACAGACTAAAAAGTATAAAATAATTTTTTCTCACCCCATACAGATTCCTAACCCCGTACAGATAGTCCTGAAAATTTGTGATTGTGAATTTTTAGTAGCTATGAAAACACTTGTAAGATTTAAAACGAAAAACGTGGGACGCATGAAATAGATAATTGATGCATGAACACCTAAATCACTAACAATTCTAATGCACTGCAAATGATATGAACTATTGTCCAAGTTTTCTCAGCGATAGCTACTCTCTACACTCCTTACTATGTATGTAGTATTATCTTGCGCCCCACGTTTTTCGTTTTAAATCTTACAAGTATTTTCATAGCTACTAAAAGTTCACAATCACAAATTCTCAGGACTATCTGTACGGGGTTAGGAATCTGTATGGGGTGTGAAAAAATTATTTTATACTTTTTAGTCTGTTTTTTAAACGTGGTTTTTAAAAAATTTATTTTATACTTTTTAGTATGTTTTAAAAACGTGGTATTTTTTAAAAATTTATTTTTATTTAAATACTTTTTGCAGTGAACCTTCTTCTATGTAATGTAACAAAAACTATTTCCAACTTTGAACCGGTCTTCAAGATATTATTGTTTGAAGACATCTGCGTCGCGTTATCCTGTCCGTGCTCGGACGCGCGCTACGCGCTGAATTCGTCATGTACGCAGTCTCAAAGTCTGACAGAACTGTGTTGAATAGACTTTCGGCATTTGATATGTTTATATCTTGCAGTAAATAAGTCAGGCATTCATCTCCGATGTTTTGACTACGTTGAGTTTGACGAATTCTTTTCGACAGTGCACAACGATTGCAAAGACGTTTTTCTTAACTTAATTTTACAATCACAAACTTCTTATTCATGGGGCAGATATAATAATTATTATATCTTAAGATATGCATTGCTTCCTATTGGACACTTGTCCGAGGAAGCACAAGAAACTAAGCATAAAGATTTTAAAAAATACAGGACGAAAAGTAGTATATAGAAAAATGTCAAGGATCACTACCAATCACGATACATCTTTCAGACTTCTTTTAACATCAGACCCATACATGTCTAGTTTAAGAATTCAATCGACAGATAAAACACGGAAAAAATTGGATCCAGAAACTATGAAATTATTATCTATTTAAGTACGAGAAATATAGTTACATGACACGTAAGTTTTACATTACATATTTCTACTTTTAGCACTTTGTTCTTTTATGCTGTATGCAATAACTAACTTATTTTTTTTTATTTACAGCATTACATTTTATTTACATAATAAAATAAATTTTATGTTTGATTTATTATATAATCTTTAATAAAATTGTTTACAAAATTAATAAAAAAGTGATTAAACAAACAAAAAAACGTATCATATTATATATTATTGATAAGGAATTATATTAATAAATATGCATGTTAAATTTCATTGTGATATCTCTTATGAGTCAAAAGTTATTCACAAATGTCGCGTGAATTCGCAATCCGGCCCACTGTGCGTCGATGCGGATCCGCGGATCACTGTCGCGCTGGTTGTCGAAGAAGCTACGCCAATACTTCCGAAGTCTCGCTTGTTAATCACGAATTCCGTCAATCCGAAAGTTTGTACTCGTCGCGGGTGGTTCTTCCGCGGCATAAATTCCGTGCACCACGAATCCGGAGACGAAGGCGAAAGTTCCGGCCTTCTTGAGGAAATCCGGCGAGCGTTATTCAACCACGGTAAGTCGATTAAGTGATCCTCGGTTCGTAAATTCGTGTTGGCTCGATATTTAGTGCGAGGACGAGACGAGAGCGTGTCGTCCTCGATCAATTGGTGTTAGCCGAGGCATTTGGCCTCGTGCTTTCTGCTCGCGCTCTTTCAGGGAACGCTTTGAGCCCGTTAGAGCAGTCTCCCCTTCGAATAGTCGGAAGTTTTCCTTAAGGAGCCGCGTCGGAAAAGGATTATTTCGGTATTAGCGGATCCGGTAACTCGGTGTAGATCGCGCTCGTCAATCTCGCGACAGTCCGTCGAAACTGCGCCGTTCATCTGCGTCACACGAATTCTCGTCTCTCGTGAGACTTGCATTGTACCGCCGTACCGTATCTTTCATCGCCCTGAAAATATCGACTAACGCGTTCCGCGATCGAAGAACTATCGCAAAAGTGTACTAGGAGCGCGGGCTCCTGGGTCGCGGCCCCGTGGCCGCCCCTCTGTAATTTATTTCTTGACAACGAATAAATTCATTCGAGCCCTACATTCTCGAGTATATTTCCGACCTGCGAGACCCGTCCTGCTGCGAGGGTTGTCCCTGTTAATCCCTGGGCCCGAACTCCTGGCTGTCCGTGTCGTAGAATTCCGTCGGTGATCGCAAGAAGATTCGAAGCTCGTGTTCGAGGAAGTCGAAGACTTTGGTGTTCTTTAGTGCGGTACTTCCGAGTACCTGGCGCCCGAACAATCGTTAGTGTCCCCCCTTCGAATCTTCTCATCAGTCACCTTTGTCCCGAGAGGACCGTGTCCGCGCGGCCGCGCACGGCCCGTCCTCAGAGACTATAAATTCTCGGGTGTTGACCGTTTTCGCCGGCCGTAAACCCGCGCGAAAAGGGGCAACGTCACAATAAATAAAAATTAATGTCCTAATAATCATTGATAACACTGTCCAACACCAAATTTGTTCCCTAATTACTGTTCGGTCCTTCGTATAGAGTTTTTTGCGCTGATTCCGAATCTGTTTTTAATTTTCTTCCTATACGCACAGTTTTTGAGAAACATGACTTTGAAAAAAAACATATTTTTCAACTTTAAACAAATATTGTAGTGTTATTATAAAAGATATTGAATTGTTCTTTATAGAAAAAGATTCTGTAGACTTTCCCGAATACAGCGATATCAAATATTAATACATTATGATTGTTTAAACATGTTTAAATAATCATTAAAGGCGGAGAGATACCACTTTTGCACCAATTTTTGAAGATATTTTTCAATTTATCTCAAAAAATAAGGGTCCAGCGGAAAATCGAACTATACCATGCGATAGAGCAGACTTTTATTTTGAGAAACCCCGCTTTGAAGTTTGAAACGTCGACGTTTCTTTCGAACCAGAAAGCAAAATATCTTCGCCCGACATGAGTTGCCGCCAGTGGCGCTCACCATTACAACGGTCGTTCGCCGCTCCGTATCCCGTCGCTGCGCCGTATCTCACCCGAGCGCCACTGGCGGCAACTCATGTCGGGCGAAGATATTTTGCTTTCTGGTTCGAAAAAAACGTCGTCGATCCAAATTTGACAGGGTGGCTTCTCAAGATAAAAGTCTGCTCTATCGAGTGGTATAGTTCGATTTTCCGCTGGAACCTTATTTTTTGAGATAAATTGAAAAATATCCTCAAAAATTGGTGCAAAAGTGGTGTCTCTCCGTCTTTAATGATTGTTTAAACATGTTTAAACATTCATAATGTATTAATATTTGATATCGCTGTATTCAGGAAAGTCTACAGAATCTTTTGCTATAAAGAACAATTCAATATCTTTTATATTAACACTACAATATTTGTTTAAAGTTGAAAAATATGTTTCTTTTTTCAAAGCCATGTTCCTCAAAAACTGTGCGTATAGGAAAAAATTTAAAAACAGATTTGGAATCAGCGCAAAAAACTCTATAAGAAGGACCCAACAGTAATTAGGGAACATAAAAAAAGTTGAAATTTGTTGGACAGTGTAATTATTGACAAGAAGGTAACACCCACTGATCTCACTGATTTTTTAATATGTTGTCCAGGTCATCACTCCGAATAGTGTTGTAAATGTTTTACTCGGCGGTAGTTGTTTATAAATCAAATTATTAAAAAAAAGTTAATTTACTGTTTATACATATATTTTAAAAACACTTTTCTCATGTCCTCCTAGGCAGTTGACGCGTGTAAATTTAACCGCAGTAAAATAAGTGTATTTACGAATTCCAGTGTGAAGTATAGTGTCACGTCGGTTACTTCTCCGAGATGGAAAAGCAATCGAACACGGGAAATTATGGCCTTGCGACCGGGCCACGCTCGGTCGCGCGACACGTGGTCCTCCCGGGACAAAAGATCTCCCGCAGATTCGAATCGAAAGATCGAATATTTTCCTGAAACAGGATCGGGCGCCAGGCACGTTACCGTGCCACGCTAATTACCGACAGTTCGGTACAACCGCGAACGAATTTCGAATCTGCGAGGATCGCTATAGCCACGTACACGGCCAGGGTTCCACGTGAGGAAAAGACGGGGCATTCCTCGCGACAGGAACGTTTCTCACAAGGAGAATAAGTCACCGAGATTTGGCGGCAAACTAAAGTCGTTTATTTAAAAAGAACGAGGTGTACAATCCGCCGGTCGAGACCGGCGGCAGTCAATTGATTTGCCGGCGCGAACGCGGAAGTATTGGCGGTTGTTCGGCCGATCGCGCTGACTTTATTTTATCGCGTCGAGCTCGGTCGTCACAGGACTTCGCGTGAATTTACAAGCCTAGAAGGCACGAATTCGACCGAGCTCCGGTAACAAACGCGTTTCTTCTCTCGTCTGGGCGATGCGATACAAACGGCGAAAGACACGAAACGAACACGTCGCGTCGTCCCACCGTGGAACGTTCCGAGGGCCGCCAAAAGAACTCCAATCGGACTAATATCGTGCGCCCCGGTTAAGGGTGCGCGTATAGTGCGTCCGTTTTCATCCGGCATCCGACAACGGCCCACACAGACGAGCGTTTCGAGCGCCTCGAGAGGCATGTGTTGGTGCCAGTACGGCCGATTTTGCCGGAAAGTGTGCTTATAGTGCGTCCGACAACCGACAAATCGGTCACGGTCCACAGGTCGCCGAACCTTTTTTGACCTTTTCGGCCGCTTCGAGAAGGGTAACAATGGACAAACCCCATGGGGCCTCGACGCCGGACGGTGTAGGAGGAAAATCAAATGATTTTGTTTTTCGTCCTACATGCCGGACGAAAATTCTATGTATAGTAGAAATTATGATATTTTGTGCTTTCTAACGTAAAATTGAATATATACATGGAAATACTAATTAATGGCGAAGAGATAAACAAGATAACATTATTTTTAATTGTCGTTTATTTTAATTATTATTTCATTGATCATCTGATTCTTGAAAAAACCGAAAGACATATTCGGATAGTGTTTTCATTTTCTTAATTTTAAAAATCTTAATCTTATAAATATGGTTTCGAAAAAATCGTTTATCTCGCTCTTTCCAAAACCATTGTGACCTTATTTGTCAGAAAGTCACAAAAAGTTGCAAACTTTTCGATTATAACCTAATAAAAATTGGTATTTTTCATAATTTGAAGTAATGTACTCACCGCACTGAACAATATCTACACTATGAAACTTTCGAAAATCAAGGAGTGCATGTAGACAAAAACAACAAAGAAATGACAAAAATATTTTTCCTTCAATAGTTTATGTCGCAGTTGTTTCCAATGTCAATGTTTGCACTTAGGTTCTATTATAATCTATGATCGATGTAATGTTATGAATACTGTAATGTATTTCAGTACACATAGATTTTTTAAAATGACATAATAAACGAATTATTGCCACGTCTTGGGGATTTTGCACCACTGTGCGACGTACGATAGCGTTGCGGCTATCGGCACGTGCAATAAAACTTGGACACGCAAATGGTCGGGTCATTATTCGACGATCGCCAGCGAAGCTATTTTTCAGAAAGCTGTTTTTAGCGCGTCCAATTCATAATGTTGAACAAAGCATACTCCGTTCTTTACAATCGTTTGTTTTCGGCTGTAACAGCAAATGCTGGTACCAAAAACCCCAAGTTTCCAAAAGGCTTCGCTGAACGATGTCTAGCGGCCTGCAACAACTGTTCTGCGAAGGAAACACATCTGCTTCATTTATGATTTAAAAAAGGAAGGCCTTGATTTTTATGGTTAACTTGCGAGCTAGTGCCGAAATATTTTTAATTTCTTTATGACCACCGTAGCTCGACAACTTCATTCCAAAACGTCCTAACCGGGACCTGCAATAAACCAGTGGAGCGATTATCGGTCATTAAACACGACATCGTTTTGTCACGAGACAATACGACAAGTTTCTTTTGACAGTTTCCCTGTCCACCATAAAAAACGACAAGACACACCCATGACCAATAGGAAAAGTCAAAACCCCACCACTTCAATCCATAGTTAACTATTTAAGAAACCGAGTTGACGATGGACAGGACACAACGAGACGCAAGTTTCTAAAAGAGTTTTCCGAGATTTTCGAGCACGTAATATACTATGGACGCTGAATTCTTGCTTTGCCTCGAGACAAATCCTCTACTGAGGGAATACCATTTTCGTGAAAGGAGATTTCATGCCCATGAAATCAATTCAACGCGAGAGGAAAAAGGCGAGTTCCATGTGCTCTATCCAAACCTGCGGAATCACCCTGAAAAATTTTATGAGTATATGAGGATGAAGATAGAAACATTTGACTATATTCTGGGAGCCATTAGAGCTCGAATTGAAAAGCAGTCGAATTTTCAAAAATGCATTTCGCCAGAGGAGAGGCTCATGGTAACATTGAGGTAAGTTATTTTTTAATTTGATGGAAATTAATGTCATCGAATAATTCCTACAGTACAGTTTTATTAGTAATATTTATTTTTGTTTTAGATTTCTATCAACGGGACTTGCATTCCGTGCAATGGCCTTTAGTTTTGGAATGGGAGACTCTACAATTGCAAGAATTGTTTATGAGACATGTGAGGCAATTTGGGAAACGTTAAAAGGAGTTCACATGCCCATTCCATGCACGGACGACTTATATAAAATTTCATTGGAGTATGAGCGGCTATGGGATTTTCCCAATTGTGTAGAAAGTGTCGACGGCAAACACGTCCGGATAAAATGTCCATCGAAATCCGGGTCGATGTATTACAATTACAAAAAATTTTTCTCAGTCCACCTGCAAGGAATAGCAGACGCGAAATGCAAATTCGTGACGGTGGATGTAGCAGACTACGGGAGGCGTAGTGATAGTGGTGTGTTCGCGGAGACGAACATATACCACCGTCTGGAAAATAACACCCTTCGCATGCCACCCAGCAGAGTACTGGCAACCACGGAACCCCTACCGTATGTACTCATCGGCGACCAAGGCTACCCGTTAAAAGAGTATTTGTTGCGACCGTACCCGATCACCAATGGCGAGGATCGCGAAAAGGAAATATTTAATTATAGACTGAGCAGGGCCAGACGCTGCATTGAATGTGCATTTGGCATTCTAGTCTCCAAATGGAGGTGCCTCAAATGTGAACTGCAAATAAATCCAAGCCACGTGAATGTAATTGTGAAAAGTGCGTGCTTATTGCACAACGTGATTATAGACAGAGAAGGCACGGGCAACTCCGAAATGACGGCGACAAATGTCACTGTGGAGGAGGACAATGACAGCCATTGGGACCAGGCGAATTCAGGCAGAAGTTCCAATCGCGCAACACGAAGGGCTTATGAAATACGCGATGCATACAAAAATTATTTTGTGAACGTGCGTTATTTTTATATAATAGTAATAGTTGTATGTAATGTGTGTTGATTGTGTGTAATGTGTAATCGTTGTATGTAATGTGTGTTGATTGTGTGTAATGTGTAATCGTTGTATGTAATGTGTGTTGATTGTGTGTAATGTGTAATCGTTGTATGTGATGTGTATTAGTTTAAAACATTTTATTATACAGTTAGGGTAAAAAAATACGTAGATAGTAAATGTGAATGGGTAAAAATGAAATTTATCGAATTATAATAATTTAACTGTTATATATTTAATAAACTTTATATTATATATCCTTATATATAACTTTATTGATTCCCCTTAGGGTTACAATTCTTTTAATATCCTTCCTCTGTATCCGCATTATATATCCTTATGGAGTATAGATTATTTAGCGACTTTCGACCAAACTCGATTCAAAATTAAAGAGCTTTCGATAGAAATGAGGTAGAGCGATGAAATTTTATTTAAATTAAAACTGACACTTGGCAGAATATGGGAAGATTAGGGAGATTATGGTACGAACGTTTTTTAACATTGAGAAAATTCGTTAAACTTTCACAATTCAAGAAAATGTGGTTTCTCCGTTACCACACGCGGACATTTTTTTTAACATGCTATATATCATTTCTCGTAGATTTTTTCACGCGGATTTCAAATCTGGTCTCAAAATTTGTCTACGACCTCAGGATTTTGCAAGAAATCGATTTTTGTGAACAGAACTAATGTAATCATTTTTTCGTTGGAATGATTTGATAACCCACTAATTTGAAGGTATATTGTATTCATATATATGAAACACAATTAAATTAAACATAATGAAGTATTTGAACGTTTATTTGACGTATATTACTTGACGAACGATCACCCGATACATCGCTGCGATTGTCGCTGGCACTTCTTGTAGGCTATGTGTGACTGTAATGTAATTCAAATTAGATATCTATTTTCCATGATTGTATTTTCATTTACACAGGAAGTAAGGTAAGTATTTAATCTTTTTACCTTACTTCTCATCAACGAATTCTTTAACTTCTGGTGAAATTAAATACTTACCTTACTTCCTGAGTAAATGAAAATACAATCATGGAAAATAGATATCTAATTTGAATTACATTACAGTCACACATAGCCTACAAGAAGTGCCAGCGACAATCGCAGCGATGCATCGGGTGATCGTTCGTCAAGTAATATACGTCAAATAAACGTTCAAATACTTCATTATGTTTAATTTAATTGTGTTTCATATATATGAATACAATATACCTTCAAATTAGTGGGTTATCAAATCATTCCAACGAAAAAATGATTACATTAGTTCTGTTCACAAAAATCGATTTCTTGCAAAATCCTGAGGTCGTAGACAAATTTTGAGACCAGATTTGAAATCCGCGTGAAAAAATCTACGAGAAATGATATATAGCATGTTAAAAAAAATGTCCGCGTGTGGTAACGGAGAAACCACATTTTCTTGAATTGTGAAAGTTTAACGAATTTTCTCAATGTTAAAAAACGTTCGTACCATAATCTCCCTAATCTTCCCATATTCTGCCAAGTGTCAGTTTTAATTTAAATAAAATTTCATCGCTCTACCTCATTTCTATCGAAAGCTCTTTAATTTTGAATCGAGTTTGGTCGAAAATTCACACTGTGCGCCGTCCCATAACGAAAACGTCAGCTATATTTATCGGGAGACAAAAATAAATGTAAGCATTACTGCTACCGAATGTCGAGGAATTTAACTTTTCAATATAATCGTTATTAATGTTTTCTAATGTGTTTTTTGAAAAATCAACATTATTATAATACGCGTTTTTATGTTTCTTTAACCCTAGCATTTCCATGCTCCCCTCCCAAAAAAAGGTGACGGTGGCTCCTCGATTCCACAGGTCGGAAAAATTGAAATTAGAACTATTTTACACGGGTGAAAAGTTCTGAAAAACTTATTTATAGTCGTTTATACATTATAGTTTAATATCCAGCAGCTTTCCTCCTGCTTTGGAAAAATAATTACAGTTCATAGAAAAGAAAAATACTGACGCGAGCGGATCGAAGTTTCTCTTATCTTCAAAGAATAAGAAATAATCCCAGAAGTAAGGATCAAATATACATAATAACATATCGAAACCCAAACAAGAATGCTAATTTAATATTACTAACTAAATTTGAAATTACTAACCTTTAGTTTTAAATAATTTTAAAGAGTATGGGCTCGAGGAGCACCCCCGTTGGGTGTCCGCGTGAAGGATCGGAGCTTGGGAATGCTAGGCTTAATAAAAGGTATGGGAATATATGTTGGTATATTATAAAGGAAAAACGAAGTGTATTGTATATATATGTATACTTCCTAGACAAATATGAAACAAAATATAAAATAGAAATACATTAACAAATACAAAGCATTAGGAAACGGGAAATACATTAAAAAAAAATTGAAATACACTCAAAAATACATACTACTAGAAAATATATTGCACAGTATACTTAATACGTATTCCTTAATACTACTTAATACAATTATAATACTACTCAATAAACTACTTAATACAAAAATGTCACACACGCACACACATACGCACAAACAAACATACACGGCGGCGGCGTTATTGCGACGAGGAAGAATCTCTCTCGAAATTATAGTTAACATCTTCCACTTCCCCTTCCACTTCATTCATAAAGGCTTGTTGCAGCCGTAAGCGCGCTCATAGGGCACGCGCATAGGGCAGCAAACTTATAATAAAGATATAATCTTCGTCATCCTCCTTATTGTTTTTGTCCTGTCGGTGTTGCTGTCATTGCTGAAGGTGCGCTAGTTTCGCCTTTTCGATATGTATAAGCTCTGCGCGCAGATCTCTCGCCAATCTTGGCTTCTTCTGAATCGATGATCCAACATCGACCTCCCTTTCCGTCTCGTCCAATTCTACTTCAACCGCATCGCTTTCAGAGTCCCTGCGCGTGTCGGGAATGTTTCCAGTCATGGGTCTGCTCGCATAGGTATCCTCCAAAAAATTCATTTGATTGAAATACCGCCACGTTGACTCTCCTTGAGACTGAGAGCCTGTTGGTAGATTACTTTTTCTGACCTCGCGTCGATGCGAGTCTCTCAGACGTTGCCACTTAATTTTAACAACAGCGCCTGAAAATATATAAAAAATAAAACATTAGAAGATGTAATTGAAAGACATTGCAAGTGGTACAGATGAAGAAGTAGAACCTTTTTCGGAGTACTGTTTCTGATTTTACTCATTTCTCGATAATACAAGAATGGGGTTTTTCAGTAGTCAAAAACGCTAAATAAAAGATCGATGTAGGCCGCAATCGCCGCCAAAAGTCCTATTTTATCGTTTACGAGGCGTAATTTGCATTATTCGGCATATTTCAAGCTATGAAAATAGCTACATGCGCAGTTGTATGCCTCCGAATAATGCAAACTACGCTGCCGAATAATGCAAATTATGCCTCGTAAACGAAAAAATAAGACTTGAGGGCGATAGCGGTCTAGATCGATATTTTATTTAGCGTTTTTGACTACTGGAAAACCCCATTTTTGTATTATCGAAATATGAGAGCACGAATCCCGCACCCTTGCAAATCTTCGAAAAATGAGTCCACTCCCATAACCACTTCGTTTCCCCGGCCGTCGACGTAGATACCGTTCGGATAGGGTCACAGACGTGTTATCACGCGACGCCGATACTCTCTGTACAGATCAGCGATGTGTTATCACGCGACGCAATGTCGCTTGCGCCGGTGCCACGGACGTGTTATCCCGCGTCGCAATACCGTTCGTGCGGTGCTACCGATGACATATCTCGCGTGCTTCATTATTACATGGGATTTTTCGAGAAAATGTTACCCTGAAAGCAATGTTTCCGGCTGGAAATGGACAGGAAAAGAATAAAATTGCTAACGGGGTAACATTTTTTCGAAAAAGTCCATATGATAATGAAGCACGCGAGATATGTCGTCTGTAGCACCGTACGAACGGTATTGCGTCGCGGGATAACACGTCCGTGGCACCGGCGCAAACGACATTGCGTCGCGTGATAACACATCGCTGATCTGTACAGAGAGTATCGGCGTCGCGTCATAACACGTCTGCGACCCTATACGAACGCTATCGACGTCACGACATAACGCGTCACTGAGCACTAATTTTATGTAGTAATTGTCGTAGGTACTTACCTGTGGAATTTAATAAGGTGGCAATTTCACACCAAAGTCTCCGATTAGTATCTCTGTTGTGGTATTGACTGTCTCTAGGGTCCCACAAACTTTTCCTTTCCTGTACCAAACTGATTAACTTTTCACAGTCCATTCTATCACGTGTCTCTGTGCTTGTTCGAAGTGTACTAGGCGCGTCACGAAATCGTTCTGATGTCTTCATTTCCGCGCTGGATGAGGAAAATTCTTCAAAGCGCACATTTGTCCAAAACTTTGCTGATTGGTTAGCGATTTTCAGGTAAACTGACGAATCAGGTCGTTTTTATCAACGTGGTCACACCCACGGCACCGAAAGTTTGACAACGTACCGCAATAAATGGAAAACATACCTGTTTTTATGGATATGACTTCCTTGCTATTTTTTTGAGAGTAAGTCTCTCATTAATGCATTCGGTTCCTTATTGGTGTCACTTCGGTGCCTCGAAGAAAGACTCAGACATCTCCCTATGCCTCAATAATAATTATGTGTTATAAACCTTGCAGCAGACGTCCACAGTCAGTTGTAGGATGTGGCTATTCATTTTTGGGGTTTCCCGTCAAACCCGCACACCGTGTGCAGTGACTCTTTTATCTGTCTTCCACCTCCATGGTGGCCAAGTTGAGATGGGTTTAAGAAAAATGGATTTTTTTAGAAGATATTAGAAGAGTCTTTTTACTAAATAATGTGTAATAAAATTTTTTTAAATATAACTACTGCTTGGAATTTCCAAGATAAATGTAAAGGTTAGAATTTTTAACTTTTTGATCTGTGCCTATAATCAAAATTTAAAATATGCCTTCTAAAAAATCAAGTAAGTTATATACATGCACAAAATTTCATCGAAATCGGTTCAAGCATAAAACAGATATATGTAGTAGGCATTGAAAGATGTAAAGATACTAATCTTTGAATTTCTTTGCGGACGATTGATCTAAATCACAGTTTCTTATAATTCTTTTAATTTTTAATTGTTATCGAGTATCCATATTTCCTCGAGCGTTAAGCTACATACGATAAATGCACATGAATCATTCCATGCGAAATAGGACTATTGTTTAGAATTTTGTTCAAATTTGAATACGTTGCAGTCTTTAGTAAAATATGAAAGAATTCCTTGAAGTCTTGAAAATTGTTGGTTTTGCGGACGTGTAATATGAGGTGTCACAAGTGTTTCATTAAGTTATAACGGTCAAACTAACAAAACGATGAAAATTAGTTTTGGGTGCTCATAGTGAAACCATTCAATAAAAAAACGTGGTAAAAATGATTTCAGTTGAGAAAATATTTACCTACCCACACATTTGAAATGTCGCGATTATATTTCGGTGCAGCGTTCACTTCAGATAATTTTCATGTCGCCAAGTTTGAAGTGTCCGTATTTTTAAAAAGGGGTCACGAGGACACTTGGAGCTATTTATATTATCATTATTTTTAATTTTTAATTTGTGCTACGATAACAATGCACCTGTTTAAAACAATTGCAAAATACACTATGAAAACAAATATTTTCTGCACTGAAATAATTTTTATTAAATACTCTTCACTATGAGCACCCAAAACTAATTTTCATCGTTTTGTTAGTTTTGCCGTTATAATTTAATGAAAAATTTAAATTATAATTTAAAGAAAAGTGACACTTCATATTACACGTCCGTAAAACCAACAATTTTCAAGATTTCAAAGAATTCTGTGAGATAGGTCTATATTTTGCTAAAGACTGCAACGTATTCAAATTTGAACAAAATTCGAAACAGTAGTCCTGTCCTATTTCGCATGGAAAGATTCATGTGCACTAATTGTATGTAGATTAACTCTCGTGGAAGTATGGATACTCGAAAATAATTAAAAATTGAAACAATTAGAAGAAACTGCGATTTACATAGATCAGTCGTTAGCAAAAAAATTCAAAGATTCGTATCTTTACATCTTTCAATGCCCACTATATATGTTTTATGCTTCAACCGATTTCGATGAAATTTTGGGTAGTGTCTTCATTTTCTAGTTTTAAACATCTTAATCTTAATAAATATGGATTCGAAAAAATCGTTTGTTCCGCTCTTTCCAAAACCATTGTTTAAACATGTTTAAACAATCATAATGTATTAATATTGGATATCACTGTATTCGGGAAAGCCTACAGAATCTTTTGCTGCGAAGAACAATTCAAGATCTTTTATAATAACATCACAATATTTGTATACAGTTGAACAATATGTCTTTTTCAAACTCGAATTTCTGAAAAACTGTGCGTCTAGGAGAAAGATTACGGGCAGATTCTTAATCAGCGCGAGAAACTCTATAAGAATGGCATAGTGAGAATCGATACGTCTTTATCATCTTTGATCGATGTATTATTAATGTATTATTAATGACATAATAACCGAATTATTGCCACGTCTTGGGGATTTTGCACCACTGTGGAACGTACGATAACGTAGCGGCTATATCGGCACGTGCAATAAAACATTGGGGATGCAAATGGATGAGTCATTATTGGGCGATCGACAGCGAAGCTATTTTCCAAAAAGCTGTTTTTAGCGCGTCCTATTCAAAATTTTTTAGTGTAAAGTAATTTTTAAGTTAACACAAGTCAACACGTGTTGTCCGAGAAAGTGCCGACTTCCAGCACAATAGCAATATGACCTGTCATAAACCTCTCTACAGAGGACAGCCCCGGGAACGGCACATAAACAAATCGAGCCTATCATCGCTAGGTCTGCCTATCCCTACCACAGCCGCGCCCATAGTCCCAATGTTTTGACTTCGACGTTGCACGCTACATGGTATGTGTGGCCGCTGTAGCCAATATTTCGTCGACAGCCGAAAATGCGTGTGAAACGAGGCCTGCCTCCTCAGCCCTTATCCAATCGGCCGCTCATTCATACCTAGAGACACGTCATCGTAGACCTGCTTGGGAACATTCTTCTAACGCTCGCATCAACACAATGTCGCCAGTTCAAACCCATACGAGATGGCGCCTTGCCACCCTCTACAATCGCATAGTAATGGGCGGTAATATCTTAACCAACTGCTGTTCCGCTATCGCTAGTACGGGGAAATGTATTGGACTACTTGTTGGACATAAACAAATTGAAAATGTTTTTTCACTACGTGAAAGGTGTCCCATCCCAACTTGGCCACCATGGAGGTGGAAGACAGATAAAAGAGTCACTGTACACGGTGGGAGGGTTGACGGGAAACCCCAAAAATGAATAGCTGCATCCTACAACTGACCGTGGAGGTCTGCAGGGTTTATAACACATAATTGCTATTGAGGCATAGGAAGATTTCAGAGTCTTTCTTCGTGGCTCTGACAATAAAGTAATAAAGAACTAAATGCATTTAAGAGAGGCTTTCTCTCAAAAATTGCAAGGAAGTCACGTCCGTAAGAAAGACATATTTTTCAACTGTAAACAAATATTGTGATGTTAGTATAAAAGATATTGAATTGTTCTTTGCAGCATAAGATTCTGTACACTTTTCCGAATACAGTGATATCCAATATCAATAGATTATGATTGTTTAAACATGTTTAATCGTCGTCCGTCCCTCGTGTCACTTTGACACAGTTATCTAGAAATAAATTATATACTCTGTTCTGTTATTTGTAGGTACAGTCCGAAACTTTGTGACTTTTATTATTTTAATGCGAAACACAACCGAAAAACCTAAGATATAAATGTTAACTCATCAATTTGAATAAAAAATAAGTGTTTACCTTGTTATTTTATCGATCTTTTACCACTGCTGTCAATTTAACACCGAGAGACAGATTCAGTTCGTGAAATGAGGGACGGATGAGGGTTAAACAATGGTTTTGGAAAGAGCGAGACAAACGATTTTTTCGAATCCACATTTATTAACCTTAAGATTTTTAAAACTAATTATAAGAAAATGAAAACTCTATCCAAATACCCAAAGTCACAAGTTTTTCATTAAATTATAACGGCTAAACCAACAAATCGATGAAACTTAGTTTTGGGTACTCATAGTAAAACCATCAGAGTATTTAATAAAAATTATTTCAGTTCAGAAAATATTTGTTTTCATAGTTTATTTTGCAATTGTTTTAAACAGGTGCATTGCTATCAAAGCACCAGAAAATTTAAAAAATAAAAATACGGATATTTTTAAAAATACGGATACTTCAAAATTAGCGACATGAAAATTATTTGAAGTGAACGCTGCACCGAAATATATCGCGCGAGGGCCGCCGCACAGTGGGAAAAAGTGACTTGCCTCGCTTCAAAAAGGAATAACTTTCGATAGAAATGAGGTAGAGCGATGAAATTTTTTTTAAATTAAAGCTGAAACTTGGCAGAATATGGGGAAATAGGAAGATTATGGTACGAACGTTTTATAACCTTGAGAAAATTCGTTAAACAATTCGTTCACAAAAATCGATTTCTTGTAAAATCCTGAAGTCGTAGACAAATTTTGAGACCAGATTTGAAATCAGCGTGAAAAAATCTACGGGAAATGATATATAGCAAAAATTTAAAAAATTTTTTCTGCCCGTGGTAACGCAGAAACCACATTTTCTGGAAATTGTGAAAGTTTAACGAATTTTCACAAGGTTAAAAACCGTTCGTACCGTAATGTCCCTATTTTTCCCATATTCTGCAAAGTTCAGCTTTAATTTAAAAAAAAATTCATCGCTCTACCTCATTTCTATCGAAAGTTATTCCCTTTTGAAGCGAGGCAAGTCACTTTTTCCCACTGTGCGCCGCGCTGTGCCGGTGATGCCGGACGAAACTTGAAGGATCACACAGACGGGCCTACCCACACATTTGAAATGCCGGACCGAAGCCTCTGACGTCACCAGGTCTGTCGGTTGTCGGACGCACTATACGCGCACCCTAACCCGTGCACAGGCGGGTCAGTGGCTCAGGTGGTAGAGTGTCTGATTCGTAGCAGGAAGGCCAGGGTTCGATTCCCGGGGGTGGCATAAATTTCCAAGGTGGTTTTTTCTCCTGCTACGGGCTCAGTGCCTACTGTCGAGGTCATGGGGCAACCAATGGCAACGATTTCCCCTTTATCCAGGGAATCGGTAAACTATTGGAAGCCCAAGTTGGCCATCCCGCCTCATAAAGGTACCCGCCGGCTCTATCTCCTCTGTTTGGGGGATAAGAGTAAGGAAAGGGGGTGGTCAGCGAACAAATGGTACTACTGAGGAGAAACTGGGCATGGACCCTACAAAAAAAAACGGAATCAGAAACGCAAACGGAACATCAATTAGAAACCTTTAAGGGAAAGGCCTGGTGGACGGAGCTAATAGCTGAACACCGACCAGAACCGAGGATGGTGGTCACATCCGAATAATCAGCCATATTTTCTAGGATGTGTCAAGCCCACCCAAGAAGGAAGATCCCGATGAACCTGATATCAAATCTCTCAGGAGACAGATTTCGGTGAAGTTGGTGAACCCTTCCTTCTCAACCCCATTGCGAAGTAGGTCGGCAGGTGAAGACCGAATGGAATTGATATCTCTTCAATGGTCAAAAAAACAATACGCGGTCCCTTGCATTTGTACTCCCAATAGATTCACAGCATAGGCGGGGAGGGATTAGCCCTAGAGGGTGTGGAATAGCCCTTTGGGAGGGTGTGGGTAAGTTTCTGGACTGGATAGTGTAGGGACGGGCTCAAAACTTGACACATTCGACATGAAAATATGGTGAAGGGGGGGAGTCTAAAAGGGCAGGCGAGACACCCTGCAGGTCTGAAGGTGAGGGGCCCGACGTTCACACCGAGCCGTAAAACAGCTCAAAAAAACTCAAAAAATTAGGTAGCATGACCCGCTCATCAATGACGACCGACCCGTCTAGTAAGTCGACGACTCTGAAAATGGCCCGGGCCGAATAAAACAGAGGGGACGGCTGAAAAAACGAGGACAATTGCAACCCGCTAAAGGGCCGAGTGCCGGCAGCGCCAATTGTGAAACTGGTGTTTAAAAACCGGTGTGCCCTAAGGAAGCGAGGGGCGGCCGAACCGCCCCTCCCCGGCAATAAACACGACTACTACTACTACTACTACTACTACTACTAACCCGTGCACGGATAACCGGCTACGACACGACCCGCGGCTTCACGTACCTCGCAGGAGAGCGACTCCTGGTCCTCGGAAAACGCCAGCGGATCCGCGGTACCCTTCGATTGGGAAATCGCTAAAATAGCGCTACGTCCCCGAACCAACACGAACTGGTCACAAAGAAATAATATCCTGGCCTGACCGGCACTTACCACTCGTCTTGATCAGACAGCCGACGCAAAAAGATTATTATAATACGCGGTAATTATCTCGCACGTTTATGTTACGCAATCCTTCGACCCAGTGACCCAGTTCGAGCCGGCTCGGTAACGCGGAAGCGAGGCATTCCCCTACTCCTTCGCTCATCTCCGCTGAGACGACGCTCGGACCAATCGCGTTGTTTCTCGGCGTAGAGACGCATTCATGGCGGGTGGTCCCGAGTCTCCGGTAGTTTATATTTTCCGGGGCACGGCCGATATAGGGCTGGTTGGCGGGGTCCGTGGATCCGAGCCGTTCCGACATTGCTCTCGTGGCATTTTCCGGATGAGACATCGACGAGGGTGGGCCGATGGTCACCCTGAATCACGATAGCCTCGTCGATTTCTCCGGGTTGGCAGATCCGGGCTCGGTCCAATCCTCGGCGTCTTCCTCGCCAGGGGCGTCCTGCGATTGGTGCTCCGAGCGTCTCTACGTGATTCTTCCGCCAATTAGCGGCCGGAGACGGGTAGCGGGTTCCTCGCTGCTACGGTGTGCCCTGAAACCTCTTGTCGCGCCCAGTGGCGCGACATTCAAGCGCGAGAATTCTGTTTTTTGGTTGCTCGGACGTCCCAGGGAGAGCGATCGCTAATGCCGTTTCTATTCGGTACTGCCTAATCGTGACCCGCGTCCTTCGTGAGAGGTTCGGATTGACGTAGGCAGAATCTGCCACGTCACAATAGGTTAGATTAGGTTAGGCACACAGGGGATGGACCTCCTCCCACGACTGGAGACGCTCCCAGCCGCCGGAGGGGGAGGGGGGTGACACGCGCGGGTACCGGTACCCACGCGCTCACGGGGGGGGGGGGAGATCGGTTCCGGGGGTGTGCGCAATGCACCCTTCCTAGGGACCGGGTCTCATCGCGAGCGGTTAGGATTACGTAGGGGTGGAGGGCGACAAGGATCGGTGATTCTGCTCGGTAAGCGGCTCGCGGACGTCACTACAAACCAATATGGCGGCGCCCTTACCTGTCGAAAACACTGCAATAGCTCCTGAACTATTGATCCTACAGCAGCGCTCGGATTTATTTCATCGCGGCGGCCGACAATCGAAGCCTATGCCTCCTCGCCCCGGCCGCGCGTCTCGCTCACGTACCGCCCCTAGTGCTCGGAGCTGCTCAGGCGCGTACCATTTCATAGGCGCTATTCGTGGTGCATCAGGATGACACTCGTGTCAATAGGTTTCCACATTACACATTGCCAATGCGTTTTTTTTGTTAGTGGTATCGCCTTTAGGCCTACTCCACTATGTCGCACGATAATTTCGGACAACAGCTGTAGAAAATTAATTAGAAAAATAAATTCATAAGATACATTTTAAAATTTAAAATTTAGTAGGTCTACAGGGGATACCACTGACAAAAAAATCACATTGGCAATAGTACCTCAATGGTAATGCGGAAACCTATTGATACGAGTGTCGTCCTGATGCGCCACGAATAGCGCCTATGAAATGATACGCGCCTGAGTAGCTCTAAGCACTAGGGCCGGTATGGGGAGCGAGACGCGCGGCCGGGTCGAGGAGGTGTAGCCTCCGATTCTCGGCCGCCGCGATGAAATAAATCCGAGCGCTGTCCTACAGAATGGAAACTTCGATTTGCAGCCGCCGTGACACAATATGTTTCCTTTTACAAACCTTGGTTGAATTTACAGGTAGAAGTGGTAATTAAAATCGATTAGAAGATACGTAAAGACTAAAAGGTAGAAACTAAAGAAATATATAATAAAAGACTTTTTAAAAACCACGCTTATATTAAAATGCACTAAAAAGGGGAAAATAATTTTTTTAGACACTAGTAACTATAAATAAAAGCGTGGAGCACCCACGAAGATTACGTCAATATAGTTTAGCGCTCCACGCTTTTATTTATAGTCACTAATGTCAAAAAAAATTATTTTCTCCTTTTTAGTGCATTTTAATATAAGCGTGGTTTTTAAAAGTCTTTCTTTATATATGTTGTTATAATTTAAAATAACATTTCTTTATCGAACACCCTGTACCGATAGGTTAGCAAATCATCGTAGTATAAAGTAGCATGTTACACTTCAACATTAGCAACTGATGGTATAAAACTATTGTTTTTCACAATCCATAATGCATCATTTCTAGGTGCGTAAAAAATCGTGGACTGTGCGAGTGTCAATAGAAATGACCTTGAATATTCACAAAAGAAGCCCTTTCAAAAATTAAAACAAGAAATGCGTGAATATCCAACAAAGACGCCTACAATATCTTACCAACTAATATAAAGAAAACAGATGTAAATATAAAGACGAAATGCGAAAACATAAACCACACAAGAGGAAAAACGAAAAGCAATTGAAGGTTGGGAAATACGAAAGAAAAAGAATAAAAACAAAGACTGGAAAAGGTAAGGTCATAATGTCAGAAAAATACAAGGTATACACGTAAAAGAAAGAAAAAGAAAGAAGTGAGGAAAATAACATAACACAGTTGAAATAGCAGACAGATGGAAAGTAAAAAACAAAAATGATCGAGAAAATCGAACATGCTCATGAAACATGGCAGCATAGTGGAAAACCGTAGTTCTAGACTGCGGATCTTCCTGCAAAATATAAATTCTCTTCGTCAATTGTATGTTACACGAGTCAAATACTTATTTTCTTTAATCCTTTGCACTCGGTACTGTTTTAACTTGAAAATTAAACATTTCTTTCGACCTAGAATAATTCCATGCTAAATTAATTCTTTTTCTTTGTTAAATGTTTAGTATTTGATCAGATACCAACATATTTAACCTTACGATATCCTATCTGACTCGTGACGAAGATTCTGAACAGATTCTGATAAAAATGTGTGTTAATAATCTCCTTTAAACCGAAATAAAATTCTATTCTGGTTTTGCTAATATACAGGTATTGGAGAACGTATATGTAGACATACAATTTATGTCAATTTTCTCCTTTTTTATGAATTCACGATCTACAAAAAAGTTCTAATCACTGAAACCGTTAAATAAATTGTAGTGCAAGGGGTTAATAATGTAAGTAAGCAATATTTTGCTTCTCTCACTGAGTCACTGAGTCACCATTCGAGTGCTAAGTGTTAAAAATCGCAGAAATCTCAAAATAATATTTCGACATTCTCAAACTAAATTACATCTACTCATGTTTTCCATAAATGTAGGATTCAGGAAATCGAGATTGACGGAATGATTTGAGACGACTGGACTAACGCAACCTTTAATAATAAAACAAGAAATTACCACAAACGAAACAACGAATGTACAGCTTCGTACAGTGTACTCGTCGCACGCACGCGTACATCGCACAGTGATGAGTACGACCGAAATCGGGGAAAAAGTAAAAAATGTTTTTCCGTACTTTAAATGTACTTTTTTTCCGTACTTTAGAATCTGTGTAATAGTATTTTATTTATAAAGTTCCAGAGCAGGTATTTTTGTTACAACCAATATGTAATACGTACTTCTGTCGGAGATATCAATGAAATATTCAGAACGTATACATATAATTCATACGAGTTTACGAAATCCATCTTCTAAATTTTCGCTATTGGTCCAGCCAAAAAAGTTGTGAAAATAAATTTTTACTGTTGTTTATCACAATTCCGATCAAATGCATTTGGTCAGTTGCCGGATTGGCTCGCGTCGATCACCTCACAGGGAAGCGGCGAATCACCACGCATCGCTGCCGGAGAACCGACGAATCGCCGGACGCCAGGGACCGTCGCGCGGAGCGAGGCCCCGTTCGAAGATCTATTAGCGATAGGTCGAATCTTACGCGGGGGGATATAGAGCGGAAAGGGGGGACGCTTCGCTTCCGCGTTCTCGAGTCACCGCGGAAATGAGCACTTCTTCGTTGGCTCAACGACCGATCAGTCGCGAGATAACATTGTTAACTGTTGCGTCAAAATAAGAAGTACAGTTAGAATATTGTTAGCGAGCTGCCGGGAATAGAGGGACGTAAACCAGCAAGCGTTGCCCGGGGTAAGCCTCTGTTTCATTTCTTCGATTAAGTGATCTTTCTCGCGTTGGCTCGGTAAGCGTGTCGTGTCCGCGATCGCGTCGCCGAAATACCGACGCGGCTTCGAAGCTGCCGGTATTCGCGGGGAGTAATAGTCAATTCGCGAACGGGGCGAACCCGTCGGTCAACGAGCGCGCGGGGAAAATATATTTCGCGGGTGCTAGTCCCCCAGAGGTTGGTTTGCGAGAATCCGCGGGTTGTTCTGACCTCGGCACGCGCGGTGCAGGAGTTTTTGGGGACTAGACACTATTGATTTACCGAGGATCCGCGCGTCGTTGTAGATTTCACTCGTACCTCGATTCGTTCCACGGTGCGTCGCGTCGCCGCCACGTGCTCTCGTCGTATTTCCGCGTTTTGTTTTGCCGACGAGAAGGAGAGTGTAAAGCGTTTTCCATCGGAATTCGGGCGTAGAAAACGTCTATCGTGTACGCCAACGTTGACATCGCGTTGCTGCCGGATTCGACGCGTCTCGGAGAGGGTTTGTGAAGGGCAACCCTGTCACGCGCCGGTTAACCTCAAAACGCTGCCGGTCGCTGCCGGCTGCGTTCCTGTAATATCGGAGGAATAAAGACTAGTTGACCGAAATTCCTGGAGTCGTTATAGTAGTGAGAAACCTTCCCGCCGCGGGGAACGCCTCGTGTTCGGGCCGCGTAGTACCCTGCGCCCGTTCGCGGAAAATTAATATTTATTTTCGATTGTCGCAGGCTCGTATGGTCGTTTCTCGAAGTGCTCGTATTCGCGAAGCTTAGCGTGGCACCTTCCGTGCCTGGCGCCCGAACTTGGTTTCGAAGATCTCGAGAAACGACGAGCCTGCGAACAATTTTTGTCCCGGGTGGACCGCGTTTCGTGCGGCCGAGCGCGGCCCGGCTGTAAAGTCTGTAAATACCCGGTGTCTCCCGGATTTTCGCCCATCTGGCGACGGTCACATCTGAGACGACGTGACAAAGTATATATATAAAAATATTGTTATAAATATATATGTATATAAATAAATATTGTTATAAATATATATGTATATAAATAAATATTGTTATAAATATATATGTATATAAATAAATATTGTTATAAACATGTATGTATATAAATAAATACTATTATAAATATATATGTACATATACAGGGTGTTTACCTACAGGTGGGAGAAAAATGAAGGGGTGGTTCTCGACAATAATATAAGACGAAAATGAAGAATAAAAAAATTGCGATTTCGGCCTCGTTAGTAAGTTATTAACAATTTAAAATCTGCCCAAACTGCGGCAACTTTTCAACAGCGGTGCACGTTGCGTACGTCACACAGGTGCGCGACAGTCTCGTATCAAGTGACAAACGCATGCATACCTTGGTTCTCATTTGGGGCCCCAGAGAGGTGAAAATGTTTAAAAAATCGATGTATGACATTGAACCTACCTACTCGTTAAAATCCACAAGGGCATTTCTAATATCTGCCCTATGGAATTATCGAGTAGAAGGGGTCAATGCCCTTTCACTTTTACATTCATTTTACACATATCCACAAATCCTTATCCTGCACTATAATTCTTCATAACACCGTACTTTATATACTAGAGGAAACGCTCTATCACTATTTACAATATCATACACATGCACTACGAGTTTCTGCGAACGGAAATCTTCGACGCGTGCGAGAAGAATCGTCCGTACAAGCTAGCATCCGTATGCACACTGATTCAAGACAGCTGATGTGGTCAATGCACACACATGAAATATTTCGCGGTCACAGACAGAATGAGAAGGAATCACGAAATTCGTGAAAACAGGATAGACAATGTATTGGCATAGCAACGCGCGATGTTTGGGCGGTAGTTTGTTGTAGATCTTCATTTGTTTTATCGATCTTGCATCGACCTAATCAGCTGTCTTTCATCAGTGTGCATACGGATGCTAGCTTGTACGGACGATTCTTCTCGCACGCGTCGAAGATTTCCGTTCGCAGAAATCGCATGACCTCAAAGTATCCGTTCCGTCTGTGAGCGAGTCTCGCGACGTAAATCAAGTTAAATGAAGTGCAGTGTTTCAACATTAAAGGATTACCAGTTCTTTACAGTTTCTCCTCATTCCCCTCAGTAAACTTGTACTCTCTGTAAACTCGTAGTGCGTGTGTATAATATTGTAAATAGTGCTAGAGCGTTTATTCCAGTATATGAAGTACGGTGTTATGAACAATTATAGTGCAGAATAAGGATTTGTGGATATGTGTGAGAAGAATTTAAAAGTGAAAGGGCATTGACCCCTTCTATTCGATAATTCCATAGGGCGGATATTAGAAATGCCCTTGTGGATTTTAACGAGTAGGTAGGTTCAATGTCGTCCAACGATTTTTTAAACATTTTCACCTCGCTGGGGCCCCAAATGAGAACCAAGGTATGCATGCGTTTGTCACTTGATACGAGACTGTCGCGCACCTGTGTGACGTACGCAACGTACACTTTTGTTAGAAGTGTTTCAGCATTTTAGGCGGATTTTTAATTGTTAATAACTAAATAACGAAGCCGAAATCGCAATTTTTTTATTCTTCATTTTCGTCTTAGATTATCGTCGAGAACCACCCCTTAAATTTTCTCCCACCTGTAGGTAAACACCCTGTATATAAATAAAAAAGATATATTACTATATTATAATATATTACACATAATATATTAATATATCTTACGCATAAGATGTGATCACTCCAAGAACGTACAAAATTTGAGTCCCAATATACAGGGTGAATTCGATAAAGCAGGACACCTAAATATCTCCGTTAGGATTAGAGATAGAAGAAAATGTTACAGAAAAAAGTTGTACTGTTAAAGGGGGCAAATATGGTGATATAAAAAAATGTTCCGTTTGTAGTCGTTTTCAAGGTCTTTTGAAGGTCATCGATGATTTTTAAATAGCACCATATATTTTTAACTTCACAGTGTTGTAGCTGATGTCAAGACGAGTTCAATGATGCGGTACACTATGACCTTCAAATGACCTTGATCTTCAAAAATTGGCGTTCCTTTGCGCGGTCCATCTCTTCCGGCTATGGTGATGCAAAAAATATTTGTTACGTAATGTGCATATCATCAATGGACCAAATATCTGGCAAGAATATTTTTTTCCAAAGGTCATTTTTTTCGGAGTTGTCAAGGTCATCGATGTTTTTTGATACATAACTACATTTTTATTTTATTTCATCGTGCAACTGATTGAAAATTACATTCAGATATGTATAATGACATGACCTTGAAATTACCTTGATCTTCGATAATTAAAGTTTTACCTTCAGATCAACATCAATTTTTTTATATCATCATATTTGCCCTCTTTAACAGTACAACTTTTCTCTCTAACATTTTCTTCTATCTCTAATCCTAACGGAGATATTTAGGTGTCCTGCTTTATCGAATTCACCCTGTATAAATGCGACACACTTTAAATTTTATAATATAGTTTCATAAAGTTTAAAATATAGTGTACGTAGTACAGCTCCGTCTTGCTCAGATCAAGTCTTTACTAGAGATCTGATATAAAGTCTTATAGGTATATATTTATCACTATATATATTGTTATAAATAATTGCCATATAATTATAAAGTAACTTTTGTATGAAGACTTTTTTTAATCGGATTATGGGGAACGTGTGGAAAATATACATATATTGACATAATTTTCTGAAGAGAGCCGGTGTTGCATGGTGGTAAAGTATCACATTTCCAGTGTTTCCACCCGAAAGACCAAAGTTCAAATCCCGCTATATAGTGATGCTTTTATTTTGATATTTTTACTATCATTATTGTTATTACACTTATTTCTATTACTATTACTAGACAACGGATGTTCGTATTTATGAAAAGAATAAGTATAAATGTAACACAAATCAGTAAATAAAAAAAATTATAAAAATTTAAAATTCTATATACATATAGTATTAAGTGTAACAGACCTGTACCGTACAGGCCTGTTACTAACGCAAACCGGATCAAACTGGATCAAACCGAGATCAACCGGCGATCATTTCCCGGAACGAACCGCCGTTTCCCCGTCGCCGCACCGAGACGGACCCCGCCGCGCCACTCCCCCGCGCCTAGAAACAATCCGCGAATCACCGCATCGCGCCACCACCCCCACCACTAATTGAGAGCTATAAAAGCCGTCACGACCAGAGCTCGAGACGGCATTCAATGCAAAGCTACTAACGGGTAAGGATGACTCCTGACTTCGTTACCAGAGTAAGTAGCCGCATACGAATCCTGTCCTGAGAGCACGGCGTGCCGCCACTCTCCTCCGCAGCCATGGTGTGTGACCAGCTGACTTCTGAATCCTGAGAGCACAGCGTGCCGCCACTCTCCTCTGCAGCCATGGTGTGTCACCAGCTGACTCCTGAATCCTGAGAGCACGGCGTGCCGCCACTCTCCTCCGCAGCCATGGTGTGTCACCAGCTGACTCCTGAATCCTGAGAGCACGGCGTGTCGCCACTCTCTTCCGCAGCCACGGTGTGTCACCAGCTGAATCCTGACTCCTGAGAGCACGGCGTGTCGCCACTCTCTTCCGCAGCCACGGTGTGTCACCAGCTGAACCCTGTTCACTTTTTCATACACCACACTCTTACACAGCCACGGTGTGTCACCAGCTGAATCCTGGTCACTATCGAACTCCGTAGATGTACTCCGCGACCCGAACTCCCGCGTCCGCGATATTAGAGAACTCGTTGGCAGCGAGCGCATGTTAACCTAAAACTCCACGTGTCTTGATTTATTTTCCAATACACCTCGTCCTTCCGGAAGCCGATCATTCTCTTTGCCGTATACGAATCCTGGCCGCGGCGAGCTAATCAGCAACAGAGGGACTCCGACGCGAAGAAACCGATACCGGGAACAAGACTCGTTACATAAGTAACATTTAAAAATTCTATGTATGTGTACATATATATTTTTGCATGCATGAGAAGTGAGCATTCTGATACCAAAGTCCGCCAGAGCACGCCTATAAGACTTAAAAAATAGATGTACTTGGAACGTCCGAAATTTAGATCCCACGGACGTCCCTGGGACGAAACAAAATGAGCGTCCCTGGGACATCGGAAGTATAGGTCGCATGGACGTCCATGGGACAAAAATAATGATCGTCCCTGGGACATCCGAAATTTTGGCCCCATGGACGTCCTTAGGACGTAGGAAACGGACGTCCATAGGACGTAGAAAACGGACGTCCATAGGACGTCCGAAATTTAACTCCTTTGGACGTCCGAGGGACATCCGTTACGGACGTCGGACGTATGGACGTAAATTGGACATAAACGGACGTCCAATGAATGTGCGGTGCTAGCTGGGTCGGCGCTTCATTAGGATTTTTATCATTTCCAATCTTAATTTACTTCTAACCATTACTGGACTGCAAGAAGTTTCACTTCTACCGCGTGTGGATTTCCACGCGTATGTTTTTTTTTCTTAATATGAACATTAACGCGATGATCATCGTCGATGTCTCTGGGTAATTGTTGAACCATCGTATTTACACAAATTGGAACATTTATAATCTGTCCTAGAATGCCGTACTGGCCATATGCATGCCTCAATCTTCTTATCTGCATAAAAGGAATGCGTGGAGAAATTAGTCTTTCTGACACTAAATCCAATGGTGGTAGATTTGGTGGCATTTCTGGATATTTAAATCCATTGAATTTCGCGAGATTAGGGATGTGATTGCGACTGAGAGATTGGTTACAACACTTGCATATCACAATACTAGTAAGATCCACGTCCGGATCGACGATTCGCAGTAATTCTTCGTAATTTTGGTTGGGACATCCCAAGTGACTTTGAAATCACAAACGATCACAAAGATAACACACAAACCCAAACGGATTGTCTGTGAATTTTTTTTAAAATTCTTTATGAATGATTCGATGAGCATTGAAATCCGTGTATGGCGTATCAATCGAATCGAAAGTGTCCATAGTTAAACATGATGCGACGAGCCTTGAAGTCGATGGTTGAGCGTCAATTCGCAAATCCGCGTTCCTTTGTCTGTAATCTTGAGAACACTGTTCACTAGATACGGCTTGTGGAATTTCTCCGATATTATCTAAAATTTCGCTAATATTAGCCCGTAATGCTTTTTATTGTGCTCTGTATTCGCGACAACGTTGGCGATTAGTCTTTGCTGGCTGTTTAGGTGTCTTGTTAGCACGTTTTCGATCACGAAACTCTTTTGCTCGTTTTGCCCGTGTTTTCGCCATAGCACTGAGCCGTGGGGCATATAGGACATTGCCAGTCACTGTAATCGATAAAATAAAGGACGAGATCTTTCGTTTCAACCTAATAAATTATTACCGATTACCGATTACTGATAAAGTGACCGACTACTCGCGGTGACTGAATGTGAAAAACAGACATCAGCGCTCGAACTGGAAGTATATCGTCACAGAACCCTCGCTTTTGTATTTCTGTATTTGAGAAACTGTGTGTTTAAAAACGTATGGTTTAACATAATAAACGTTGCATTGACATTGTATGTGTCCCTGCTAGCGGGGTTGCCTCCAACTTTTTCTATAAGAACCCTACATGGGTTCTCATAAAATGTATGTCTCTTGACAGTTCCCGCGGCTCCGCTCGTTAAGGGGATCAGCTAACCATCCAAGTCGCGAATTCTATGACGCAAAATTTATTCACTTAACGCTTACACCCTGCCAAAAGAAGTTTCACTTCAAAAAAATCAATCGAAGATTCATCAGAGGGTCACGTTGTTAGAGTACGTCTAAACTTTTGACACGTACTGTATGTTCGACAAAGGAAAACTCGCTTGTCACACCCAGTCCCAAATAAAAAACGGTCCGACATTCGACGCTGAACGCCGAACAGATCGATCGCTCCCGTCTAATCTAACCCCCGAAATGCATAAAATCCGCAGTGTAGCAATAACAATTGAAATGGCAGTTTTTGCATCGAAAATCTCTTCTAAATTTGGACAGAAACCTGGATGTATCCGCAACAACTTTCAAGTATATTGTCCCACTCGAACGAAACAAAAGTGCACAAGTATCGCCGCACGATTCTAATGTTCACGGTTTACGACTTATGGAACTGTTAGGAGCTCGGTAGCGAACTTCGGTACTAAACCTCGAGTCGAGTCGCAGAAAGCAATCGTAAACATTTTCGATATACGTACGACGCCGTTGACAGGTAGATGTTTGTCGTATTTCTTGTCGTAATCCGCGCCACAGTTCTGCGGCGATTAACCAGTAGGCCACGCTCATGATGATTAAAGGGATCAGCAGCAAGGTTCCGTCCAAGAACAAATTGAACGCTAGCTCGGTGCCTACAGTCGGCCACTCTTCTCGACATCTATGTCTTCCTGAAAAATACATACGGAATATTTACGTGAATATAAATCAACACAGTGTTTTATAATTGTCCCAGAACTATCCCCACCACTGCGTGAGGGACCATGAACCTCGAGAGACCGCGGCCGCCGAGAAGTGTAAACATAACTAATCCAATAACAAAACTTCTTTATTTTACCACGTTTTTATTAGCTCGCTTTCTTGTCTGTCTGTCTGTCTGTTTGTTCGGTACAAATTTTGCAATTGATTTTAAACTAACCTCCCGATGAGCTAGAGACTTGAAATTTTAAACATAGCTCAGAACTGGATGACAATGCAATATTTGAAAAGAAATTTTGAAAAAAGCCTATGCGTTTAGGAGATATAAATTATTAATAATTTGAACCTTTGCACCCCTCCCCCCCGCCGCGTGACGTAGTACGTCTTCGCATTCAGCGTCCCCACTTTACTACGTGCTCCTACTCTGACTCATCCCCACCCCACTGACCCACTTCGCACCGAAGGAGCTCAGTGTGTGTCACTGTGCGTTTGAGCTCTGTGCTTACAAAGTTACTACGTATTATTATACTACAATGTTTGTTTACCAAGCGAAAGGACAGTTACACCGAGATTCTCCGTCGAACTTTTATCTTTCACGTTTTACCACGGTGCACAGTGTGACGAATGGCATTTTTAGCTGGACAAAACTCTAAATCGCCTATTTTTCTATATTTATCAATTAGTATGTTTACTGTTGTATAAAATATGAATAATTATTAACTTTTTACAACATTTAGTTGGTTTTTGTTAATTAAACAATACATTTTAAGTGATTTATAATTAAATATAATATACAACGAAGTTAGTAATGGATCTATGTAACACAGAATGATTTAACAAGTAGCAGATATTATCAAAGAAGACGTCATTTTTAATTATGGACAAAAAGAATGTTAATATAATTTACTAATTTACTTTTTGGAGATTCAGACATACGGGAAAGAATTATTCTTTGGTTTAGTATAACGTTTCAATCTATAAATAATCTGCTGCATACATATTATTGTTTATTATTTTAATATAATAAAAAATTAAGAACATAATGTTGAAATACTAGGTTTAGGGAAAAAAGAATAAATATACTTCTCATCACTTCTGATGCTTTAACAGAAGATAGTAATATAATATAACATTAACTAATCACACTGAACATTTAGTCTTTGGTTCTGCACAGCCACATGTGCTCTCTTATACGGATGCGAGAGAACTCACATCAAACTTGAACTCTCACATGCATTACCACTCACACACATCACAGTCGGTAACGTAGGGATCGATTACACCCTACAACACACTCCCTTAATCGCATCCCTATCCTATAGCATTCTATAATACTTCTCTTACAATCGCACACATACTTAATCACATCACTATCCTATAGCATTCTATAATGCTTCTCTTACAATCGCACACATACTTTCTTAAGATACTAATACATTTCTATGTTGCACAAACTTACTATTTCCTAGAGGTTTTGTAAAAATATCCGCAGGTTGTTTCGCAGTCTCACAATACTTTACAACTATTTTGTTCTCCTCAATCTTCTCTTTTACAAAATGGTACCTCACATCTATATGCTTAGACCTTTTATTAAATATACCATTTTTCGCAATCTGTATTGCACTTTGGTTATCCACCTGTAGATCTATTTGTAGTTCAGTCTTCAACAATTCCTCAATTACATTCTTAATGTAAATCACCTCTTTACAGCAGTCTGCTAAAGCTATAAACTCAGCCTCAATACTGGATAGCGCAACCACAGGCTGTTTTTTCGAACACCAGCTTATAGGTGCTCCACAGAATTTAATTACATATCCAGATGTACTTTTCCTTGTCTCTGGATCCCCTGCGTAATCGGCGTCACAAAAAGCTGTTAACAAATTATTTCTCTCATTATTTGAATACATTATACCCAAATTCTTTGTCCCCTGCAAATATCTAAGTGTTCTTTTAACATTTATCATATCCGTATTCGATGGATTTTCAGTTCGTCTACTGCTATAATTTACTGCATAGCTCAGATCAGGCCTTGTCTTATTGGCCAAATACAATAAACTTCCTATTGCCTCCCGAAAATTGAAAGATCTTACCTTACCGTCCAATGTACCTGCTTGTTCATTTGCCTGCATCGGCGTACTTACAGGTTTTGCATCTTTCAACCCATACGTCTCAAGAACCTTTTCCGCATACGCCTTCTGTGTAATTCTAATTCCATCCTTTTCTCTATGCAGCTCTATCCCTAGAAAACTCGTAGGTTCCTCTTCTATTTTGAGCTCAAATTCATGAGACAACTCTTTAAGCAAAGCTCTAATTTCTTCTAAATTTTCTCCCACTATAATTCCATCGTCTACGTAAAGAGCCAATATTAATGAGCTCTTCTCTTTTTTAAACAGACATCTCTCTCCGCTCAGATGATTTAGGCCTTTCCTTGCAAGCACCTCAGTGAACTTCTTGTTCCACTGTATCGGTGCCTGTTTCAAGCCATACATCGCCTTCTCCAATTTGCAGATTTTTCCTGACTTATCTGCGTAACCCTTTGGTAAAGACATATAAATATCTTCCAGAAGATCCCCATGCAAGAATGCAGTTTTTACATCAAATTTTACCAAATGATAATTTTTGGATGCTGCAATTGCTATTAAAATCCTCAAAGAATTATTATTCACCACTGGACTATATATATTTTCATAGTCAAAGCTGTCTCTTCCTTGTTGACACCCTCTTACAACCAATCGTGCCTTGTGTCTTCCATCTTCTTTTACTGAAAATACCCATTTACTAGTTAAAATCCTGTTTCCCTTAGCCTCATCTTTGTCTACCATAGTCCAAGTCTTATTATCTTTCAATGACTTCTTTTCTTCTCGAATTGCTCTTAGCCATTTCTCTTTCTCTTGACTAGACGTAACTTTTTCATAGGTTAACAAACCATAGTCACGAAATCTCACTGGAAGTCTCCTAACCCTCTTGGGCCTCCCTGAATTTCCTTCTTGCTGTATTTCAAGCTGACCTTCTTCCGATGTATCTTCACTTTCGGATCGCTCATCCCTTGATTCTAGATCCTGTACGGCATCTTCAAACGCTTCCTCTTCATCACTTTTATCTTCTACTTCTTCCTCTTCTTCCTGTTGTACTTCTCCTTTTATTTCCTCATTATCACAGTTCTCGTATCCTTCTACACCGTCTTCTTGTTCAGTGATCACATCAAAGATATTTATTTTTCTTTTTTCTTCTTCATGAATATGATTCCTTTCAAAGATTACATCTCTTGACAGAATTATTTTCCTCTTATTCTCATCCCATAATCTGTAACAGTTTTGTCCATACCCTACAAACCTGTACCTGTCGCACCTTCTTTCTAATTTTTTTAAATATCCCATTCTTTTTGCGTACGCAGTACTTCCAAAAATCTGTAAATTTCCCAAATCCGGCTTCCTGCCATTCCACAGTTCAAAGCTTGTAGTCTCTACCGCTCTACTTGGACTCCTATTTTGCAGATATGCCGCAACCAGTACTGCTTCTCCCCACATCTCCTTTCCTAATTTACTTTCAAACAGTAACGCTCGTGCTTTCTCCAGTATAGTTCTATTCAAGCGCTCTGCTTTTCCATTCAATTGGGGTGTGTACACAGTTGTGTAATCCAATACAATTCCCTTTGATTTACACCAATTCTTCACTTCTCCGCTTGTATATTCTCCTCCATTATCACATCTCAATTTATGCAATTTGAGATTCCATTTTGCCTCAGCCGCCACGACATACTGTTTTAAATTCTGTAACACATCGTTCTTCGACTCAAGCAGGTATACCATTATAAAATTCGTATAGTCATCGATCACTGTCATAAAATACCTCTTTCCATTCCAAGACACCTTGTCCACTGGACCACACACGTCTGTATGGATTAATTCAAGAGGTCTTCGTGCTCGCACTCTTGATTCCCCAAAAGGTGTTCTTGACTGCTTCGCTTCTAAACAAACTCTACACTTTATATCTAAATTTAGGTCTTCCTTTAGCAAGGGCATTCCAGTTACCTTCCCCAGCAGTTCCTTCATACCTCCATAGCTCAAATGGCCCAACCTCTTATGCCATTCCTGTACCTTTCCTTGCTCTTTCGTTAGCAAAGCTTCTGGCCCCCTGCGCTTCACCGAACCTTGTACATAATACAGTCCACTTTCGCTCTTCTTTCCTCTTAGGATTTCTTCTCCATTTTTATACACGATGACATCACTCTTCCTAAACACCACTTCCCCTTCTCTCTGAGTTATAGCATCGACTGACAGCAGATTCTGTCTTAACTCAGGTACAAGGAGTACATTCTGCAATTCACACTTTCCAAAGTCTATTTTTCCTTTCGCTATTGCCTTCATTGACACGTTCTTCTTCGCAGAACCCACTAAAGTCTCTATTTCTTCTCGCTCTTCCAGACAACCCTCATCGTTCACCATATGACTTGTCGTACCAGAGTCCAAAACCCACATATTTGTATCGGCCCTCGCCGTTAAGAAGCTCACCTTCTCAGAGTCTTGCTTCACTCCCCTTTGGTTTTGATTATTTAAGAAACAATCTTTTTCAAGATGGTTTCTCCTATGACATATTCTGCACGGACGATATACAGGTCGTTGCTCCTCTCTCTTATTTCTGCAATCTTTAACGACATGCCCCACTTTGCCACAGTTAAAACATTTCACGTCTTTACCTCTTTTGTCTTCTCGCTGTGTGCACGCATATGCCAAATGTCCTGAGGAATTACAATTAAAACAACTCCTTTCCAGTGCTCTAAAGGCTACCGTTTCTGTCTGGTCAGCCTTGTGTTTAACCTCCTCCATAAGCAATCTAGCCGTAAGATTATCCAGTGTCTTCTCATCCTTTGGTGTCGACTCCCAGGCACTGGCAAAAAATTTATACTTTTCTGGCAACGTAGTCAAGATTTTCATTATCAGCATCTTTTCTTCTATCTGGCAACCTAAAGTCTGTAACTTAAAGACGACATTCTTTAGGTGTGCAACATGTGATGCTATATCACTGTCAGTTTTAAATTTATATGTGAATAATTCTTCCAAGAGCGAGCATTTTCTCTGTTCTGTGTCCCTCTCATATATTATATTTAACCTATCCCACATCTCCTTACTCGTAGTGCACTGTATTATATGTATCAGTGGTTGATCTTCTACAGTTGCTACTATCAAGTTTTGTATTTTTGCATCCGTTTTTAACCAGTCTTCCAGTTCATCTTGAACTTGCGGTGGCTCATTAGTTAGATGCTGAAACATGCCTCTCGATTTTAAGGCCAGACTCACTCGAAATTTCCACGTCTGGAATACATCCGCATCCTTCAGTTTTCCAATACTGCCAATGTCTTCTAAATTATTCTTTATTCCTAACATGCTGCTTTATTCTTTCTCTAATTTATTTTCTTTACACAAGCTACTCTTAACTTTCTTTTTTCAATAAATTCGATTCCTATCGAACATAACCTCACTTTCTACACGTGCTAGCCGGCATGTGCTCTGGGCCCATAACCTGTTGAAATACTAGGTTTAGGGAAAAAAGAATAAATATACTTCTCATCACTTCTGATGCTTTAACAGAAGATAGTAATATAATATAACATTAACTAATCACACTGAACATTTAGTCTTTGGTTCTGCACAGCCACATGTGCTCTCTTATACGGATGCGAGAGAACTCACATCAAACTTGAACTCTCACATGCATTACCACTCACACACATCACAGTCGGTAACGTAGGGATCGATTACACCCTACAACACATAATAACATAAAAATATAAATACAACAAAAGAAATAACAGAGATCAAAATGAAAGTATTAAATAGGAACGTTCGGTTGCTAGAAACTAATAACTTTTAAACTAATAACTAAAACTAAGCCCGGCCCGGGCTGTGATTGTCACGAGCGTGAACGTAAAACGACGTAACTTCATTGTAAAAATTAGTATAGTATAGCAACGTGTAGCAAGCCAATTTTGGTACTACAATAAACTAGAGAATCTTTACTTTATAATAATGTAAAAATCATCGCGTGGAGCGACGTGGGGCATATACTAATTCATTAACGAAGAGGAGTAACATGGGCGTTTCTGTGGAAAAGTAAGTACCGTCTTTGACACTTAATTTACAAAAATAGAGGAATGTTATCGATAATTTGGAATTACTAAAGTGAAAATACATGTTTTGAGATGCTATATCCATCATACATAAGAAATTTAAATACTCCTTAGTACATTTTAACATATTTCTAGCGCGTATGGCAATGTGCCCATTCATTTATAGGTTAGGCGTCCGCCTTTTAGGTGAAGTTTACACACTCTGTAAACATAGAACAAAAGAATTTTAAGGTTTAATATTCAAGGGTTTTAATACATGGTTATTTTAGATAATATTGGCATAGTTAGTTCTTGTTTATTTGAAAGTTAATTTTGTCCAGCTAAAATGGCCATTCGTCACAGCGACGTTTCGATATGATGCGGTCGCAATACCAACTGAAATTTACTACATATCCCTGTTATAATCTCATCAAAATGTTTAAAATCGACTGAAATATACGTGCAAGCAAAAAAGCAGAGAAAGCCTTCCGAAGGTGGGGCGCAGGTGTGAAATAAGTAATAAAATATTGAGTACGAGATTAGAATTTGAACAGTCTGTGTTTGAAAGTGTCAGAAATAATGTTTACAAAAAAGGAGCAGTGCGGTAATGATGGTTTTCACAGGGAAGTCGCCAAATCACCAGGTATGCCATTAAACAGTTTAACACGTTTTTATTAGGTCGCTTTGGCTGAACTTTAGAAACCCCCCCTTCCTTTCAACATGTGACATACGTCATTCTATTCGTTTTGACATGCTGAACACAAAATGTATGTGTCATTTTTGGCTGAAATTAATAGTTTTCGAGATATTCGCAAAAAACTATAGCGGAACTAGTAATGAAAAATGATGCGATCAGAATTAGTTAGGGTTAGGCGGTGGGGGCGGAGAGGGCCGGCCCGACCACGCATACGGAAATCCAGGAGTAGTCTTTCAAAATTGAAAGACCCTGTTTTCTCTCTTATCTCCGCAGCGTGTTTAGAAGCAAAATGTAAACAAACGCCGCGCCGAGACAGGCATACGTTGCCGCAGAGCGTGCAGGAATACGAAAAATTCAATACAGTGTTAGCGATAGTTTTTTGCGAATATCTCGAAAACTATTCATTTCAGCCAAAAATGACACATACATTTTGTGTTCAGCATGTCGAAACGAATAGAATGACGTATGTCACATGACGAAAGGAAGGGGGGGTTTCTAAAGTCTTACCGTCGCTTTCTTGTATGTCTGTTTGTCTGTTCGGTACAAATTTTACAACTGATTTTAAACTAACTTCTCGATGAGCTAGAGACTTGAAATTTTAAACATAGCTCACTACTATATGACAATGCAATATTTAAAAAAAAATTTCTAATTTAAAACAGCCTACGCGTTTAGGAGATATAAACTTATTAAAAATTTAACCGTTATACGTCCCCGCGCGACGACCGGTTGTGCCCACTCGGTTCCCACTCTGACTCATCCCCACTCCACTGACCTGCTTCGCACCGAAGGAGCTCAGTGTGCGTTCGAGCTCCGTGCGGTGTTTACAAAGTTACTACGTATTAGTATACTATAATGTTTGTTTACCAAGCGAAAGAACAGTTACATAGAAATTCTCCGTCGAACCTTTGTCTTTGACATTTTACCACGGCGTGCGTTTTCGATATAACGCGTCGCAATACCGTCTGAAATTTACTACATGTCTCTGTTATAATCTCATCAAAACGTTTAAAGTCGATTGAAAAATTTCACACATACAAGACTAAAAAGCAGAAAATAATTATTTAAGTAAAAATAAATTTTTAAAAAATACCACGTTTTTAAAACGGACTAAAAAGTATAAAATAAAATTTTAAAAAACGTCACGTTTAAAAAACGGACTAAAAAGTGTAAAATAATTTTTTCTAGCCCCATACAGATTCCTAACCCCGTACAGATAGTCCTGAAAATTTGTGATTGTGAATTTTTAATAGCTATGAAAATACTTGTAAGATTTAACACGAAAAACGTGGGGCTCAAGATAATACATAGCAAGGAGTGTAGAGAGTAGCTGCCGCTGAGAAAACTCGCGAAACAGTTCATATCATTTGCAGTGCAATACAATTGTTAGTGATTTAGGTGTTCATGCATCAATTATCTATTGCATGCGCTCCACGTGTTTCGTTTTAAATCTTACAAGTATTTTTATAGCTATTCAAAATTCCCAATCACAAATTTTCAGGACTATCTGTATGGGGTTAGGAATCTGTATGGGGCTAGAAAAAATTATTTTACTATTTTTAGTCCGTTTTTTAAACGTGGTATTTTTAAAAAATGTATTGTTATCTGAATATCACTATAATAGATCTATAATTAACAACATTTTCATGGATATACATTTATTGAATTGCTTGTTAAGGATGTTCTGGAGGTACAATGGGAGACAAAAGTACAAGAAATTCGAAATCCATCAATACATGGCAATGAAAGTCATTCATGAGTATATTTTGCATTAAACTTTTGAGAATACTGTACGCTAGGGTGGACCTTATTTTTTGACCAACGAATTTTTTTCACGACGCCCCCCAGAATGGTTCCTTTTGGTGAGAAAAAAATTTGTGCAAAATTTGAGATCGATCGGATAAAAGGATCACGTGGCGCATTTAAATTGAAAATTTTGAAATTTTTGAAATTCATCGTGACTATAAAGTATTATATATCGTTGGATTTGTAATTTTTTTCTAAATAATAATATGGAAAAATTATACGACCTTAATTTAAAAAAAATAACGATGACCTTGAAATTTCTTAAAATTTGATTTTTTTTTTAAATTTAATTTTTGCCATTATATTTACCATATTGAACAGTGCAACTTTATCCTGTGACATTTTTTCGTATAACCACAAATAACAGATGTTTAAATATATTCATTTATTACCTATGACCGAATATAATGTATTACGTTACTTCCAGATGTACCCCGTGGACCTTAAGTGGACTCCACTTTTTTACAATTTTACCTATCTTGAAATTCGTAAGCGCACACCCGGAAAACAGATGTAAACCCTCGTTATAAAATTTGTAGCCACCCGTACTTAAACTCCCACTCCTATTCCTACTCCTACCCTTACTAGTTTTTCCACTAATAACTTTCAACTATATCAACCAATCATCACACTTTTCCAAAAAAACGACACCCACACCGAAGTAAGATTTAGATGTATCAGAGAACCACCGATTAGATCTGTCTGAGCTAACGAACTGTAATCATCAGTATCGAGTAAGCGAACATACAACCTCAAGTGTTGTCTTTGATCAACTATCACCTCAACCTACAAAATCGGACTCGCGATCATTGTCGTTCAATCCAGTGTCGGCAGACGCGAGCCGTTACAGTAGTCATACAGGAAGACTACTCAATTTCTATATAAATTGAGAAGCCCAATGGAGAGTAGAAGTCGCGAAAAACTGTTCTTATTAGAAGATAATTGGCGCTAAGTTGCCATCGAAACGACAAGTTTTAAGAGTGCTATTTTATAATTTGTGGAAAGTGAAATTGAACCTTCGATCTAGTGCACACCTCGTTGTTAAAGAAGTGGAAGTGTGGGAAAAGGCCAGAATTCGAGTTCAGTTAAACAGTCGCTGCGTCGAGAAATTGGAGTCATTATACCACAAGTGGAAGGTCTTACAAAAGAGTTGTAAACGACGATCCCAGAAACGAGATCAACGGGAACAAGAGTGTCTTGATCAATTAGTGATCTTTTAGTAGCGGCGATTATTATAAAAAATTTGTCATTTTACCAACTAATGTGGCCGATCACATGCAAAAGGACATTTCAGATTTTATATCGGACGAAAGTCGAAAATGTTTAAGTAGATTTAATATATCGACAGAATTTTTAAATAAAGACCCAGTTTGGCAAGGTGAAGATTCTTACAAACTAGGTTTAGATATAGTTAAGGCTTTACCTGTCAATGATTCGGTAGAAAGAACCGTTAAGCTAATACAGGATTACAATCAAATTTTAGCTCGTAATGAGGAAGAAAAGCAGTTGGTACTGCAAATGGTAAAATATTACCGCCAGCAATATCCTGACGCAACGAAAACTACAATAGCGAAAAACGTGTAAATATAAAATAGAGTTCTTTAGTGTAATAAAAATCGAACGTCGAGAGCCCGCAGCACAGGTGGATCACACAGCTACCTCCCTCTCAGGAAGAACCCAGAGGGGTAGCGTCATAAAATACGCTGGCAGCGTGGGTCCTTACAGCCACTTCGGGTCTGAGGACCCACTCTTCCCGTGATTGCGAATGGTGCAACATCGCGATCCATATATCCATATTCTTATTTAGAAAAAAATTACAAATCCAACGATATATAATACTTCATAGTTACGATGAATTTCAAAATTTTCGAAATTTTCAATTTAAATGCGCCACGTGATCCTTTTTTCCAATCGATCTCAAACTTTGCACAAATTTTTTTTGCACCAAAAGGAACCATTCTGGGGGGCGTCGTGCTTCGTATCTCTATAACATTTTTTCGCCAAGTATAGTTTAGGTCCCCCTATTGTACCCTCTGTAGCTATAGATAGGGTCGTCGCCCACTAGGACGCACGTCACCGGACCGCACCGCGCCGGCACTTTCAGTGGCGCTCACCACTAGCGCGGTCGTTCGCCGCGCCGTAACCCGTCAAACAACCTAACCCAGACCGTTCTATGTAGTGGTGAGCGCCACTGGCGACAACTCATGTCGGGCGAAGATATATTGCTTTCTGATTCGAAAAAAAACGTCGACCACGCAAATTTGACAGGGTGGTTCCTCAAGATAAAAGTCTGCTCTATCGCGTGATGTAGTTCGATTTTACGCTGGACCCTCATTTTTTAACATAAACTGAAAAATATCCACAAAAATTGGTGCAAAAATTGTGTCTTTCCATCTTTAACGATTGTTTAAACATGTTTAAACATTCATAATGTATTGATATTGAATATCACTGTATTCAGGAAAGTCTATAGAATCTTTTCCTCTAAAGAATAATTCAATATCTTCAATATCTTTTGTTTTAATGACATCACAATATTTGTTTAAAGTTGACAAATATTTTTTTTTTCAAAATCATGTTTCTCAATGCGCGTCTCGGGGGAAAATTAAGGGCAGATTCAGAATCAGCGCAAAAAACTCTATAAGAATCACCCAACAATAATTGTGGAACATGAAAAAAGATTGATTGTGTTGGACAGAGTAGTTACTGTCATATTTTGTGGTCTGGACACCGTGTTTCTGAACGCTCGAATATGTCGTGCTTTAGACTTAATCTTCAGATATTTTTATTTAAAGTTGACGCATCTTGTACCCCAGATCATAGCAGCTATAGGTGCCAAGACACCTCTGTAGGTTCGACGGTAGGGCACCAGTTTACTATACGCAGGTAGGCGGTCCGGGTGCGAGTCCGACGATGGTAATAATGTTGGGGCGTACGGTCGAGTTTTTATTGCTTTATGACTCGGTGACATCGTGGACTTTTTCGGAGTTTTCTGGCGATAGTCAATGTATTCTAAAGACACGCTGAAATAATTTGGTTATTGCAGATTACCGGGGTTTGGGCGCAGTTACTTTTGAGTGGCGAGCATTAGCACTTAGCACTGCCTACACAATCGCTTCTTATTTTACTGTAACGACTACGATTTTATTAGAGGGACGAAAGGAAAATTTCCGAAGCTCGCGCGAGTCCTTTCTTTTGTTTTCCACATCAATGTGCTATTTCGGATATATCCACGAACATGATTTTGACTTGTATCTATTCTGACTCTCGCATAATTAGTAGCCCAATAAAATTTCTGTCCTCGACAATGGTTACTACTACTAATAGCCAAAAATGATTTCCATCATTGATGACGGTTCCTTATGACCAAAAAGAATTGTTGTCATTTATAATAGTTGTTTACCAGTCAGATATAATGTCTATCATCGATAATGATTATTTGTAACTATTGGGTTGTGTAATAAATTCTCGCGTTTTTCGTATCTTATTTTTTTTCCCGTGCTACGAGCCGAGGTTCAGGCAGCTATGCGGAAACCGAGGGTATTTTGGAATTAGAGATTTTAGAGCAAAGTAGGAAAGGTACACGAGGACTAGCCGATATGTATCTCACCACCGGGTCGCCTCGAGGGAACAAGGGAGGGGACTAGCCGATGTCTATTTCACCACCGGGTCGCCTCGAGGGAACAAGGGAGGGGACTAGCCGATGTCTATTTCACCACCGGGTCGCCACCTATAAGGATAGGGTATTCACAAGGACTAGCCGATGTCTATTTCACCACCGGGTCGCCTCGTGTGACCAAGGGAGTGGACTAGCCGATGTCTATTTCACCACCGGGTCGCCACCTATAAGGTATAGGGTCGCGGTTCCGCTGACTCGTAACTTATCGAATTGAGACAGATACACCTTGAGCGGCAAAGGTGTATTGTCGTAGTATACTAGCGACTCGGAACTCGAAAAGGGAATATGAATAATCGATATTTGAACCCTTAATAAGTTCACACACAATAATATATTTTGTATTATGAAAAACGTACAAATGTTCAGTGTAATGTTGTCGCGGTGTCGCGGACTAAACTCTCTCAGTTTTGACGCACCGAGAAATGCGGGGGCGATCTACTACAGAGTGGTAGACAATAACTTCAACAACCGATCTAGCGCGAATTGACTTTCGACGTGGAACGGTACGTACTGCGCGTATTCACTTGAATCAACCCAACTAAATAGGGAGGATCCATGCCCTTATACAGGGTGTCCCAAAATTCGTGAAGTACCCGAAAGGTGGTGGTTCCTGAGACCATTCTAAGAGACATTTTCCTTTGCACAAAAGTCAAATTCGGCTTTGTTTAGGAGTTATTAACGAAAAACACGAACCAATCAGAGCGCGTCCTGGCCCGGCGCGCCAAGCCGCGCTGGCAAGCGAGTGTCGGTGGTACGATGCGCATCGCAACGAACAAGAGTTTCTCGATAATGTGAATCCTCTCCGATTTCGATGAGTTTTGGATATGTTGTCAAGACCATGATTCTGAACAACATTTCTCTTTAGACTTTTTGGCGATCGGCTTTAGTTTACGAGAGAATTGTAAAAACTTGTAATTGTAAATCGATCGATGTACTATCTCCTCTCTGATTTCGATGAGCTTTGGATATGTTGTCAAGACCATGATTCTGAACAACATTTCTCTTTAGACTTTTTGGCGATCGGCTTTAGTTTACGAGAGAATTGTAAAAAACATTATTTGTAAATTCATATGGGTGTTCTTGATAGCGGGCACGGCGTGTTAGTATCTCCGAAACTAAAGCCGACCGTCAACCATTTCAAAGGAAAAAGATATTTAAAACGTCGAGTTTTATAACATTATTTCAAGGTCATTGAAATCGATGAAGACCCGGATCATCCTTACCCGACTTACGGCAACTTTACCCGAACGAGAAAAGAGGCAGAAACTGATTGTTTTAAAAACTCACTTATTCAGCCGTAAATCCATTTGCTGCTTCGAAATGTGTGTCACTGGGTCACTCGGTGACGAACTGCACAGATGTCTTCGGGTATACGGCAGTAACGAAAGGTAAGGGACGTACGGCCAGGTCGACGAACTGCACAGCCGGTGGTAGATAGTAATAAGGCCTAAGAGATGCGCGGTCAAGTCGACGATCCAAAATTTCACTTTCACTTTCGAATCGATAAATAAATCGTATGTTTATTTCACACAGGTGCCTTGAAATTTTTCCACACTCACAATCACTGTTCACATTGGCTACACACATAGTTATGCACTAATAATAATTTCCATATCCCTTGTACTGCTGCACAAATCACAACAATCAGGTAATGCAATCACTAGACTGCGGATTTCATGCATTTGTAGCAAACATGTGTAGGTGCATTTTAAGACAGAAGAGAGATTAAAATAATTTCCAAACACCTATGTATTATTTTCAACTTCTTAAAGTGATCACAGTAAGAAACAAATATCTGTCTGGCTGCTGTCCCTTGTAATAGCGGCAACCAACTTTCATTTTGCATAAAGATCCGCAGTCTAGTGATTAGTTTAAATATCACTATCAAAACACAGCTAATAGCAACCGTTAGCTTTGAAATGACAAATCTTTGGAGATGTTCTCTCTACCGCGGCTCGAACGACACTGATTTTCTGCAAGATTTTTCTAAAGAATTTACGAAGGGCATTTAGCGTGTCGAAATTCGAAATGCACGCTGTAGCACGTTTACGAACACGGCGGGACGGTCAGACGAAAAACAGGATGCGAGAAGGATCGCTGTAAGATTTATTGCAAACACATGTTTAGTTTTTCCTGCAGATTGGTACGTAGAGTCGATAGGTAACCGTGCGAAAACGTCATCGGTCCTTTTACCCAGCAAGGGGTAAAAATGTCAGGTCAGCGTAGCATCCCTATTGTCCTATACCTTCCGTAAGAAACTTTCTAAAAGAAGGACAGCCGACGTTTTCGAACGGTTAAACATGTGTTTGCCATAAATCTTACAGCGGTCCTTCTCGCATCCTGTTTTTCGTCTGACCGTCCCGTCGTTTTCGTAAACGTGCTACAGCGTGCATTTTGAATTTCGACACGCTAAATGCCCTTCCTAAGTTCTTTAGAAAAATCTTGCAGAAAATCAGTGTTGTTCGAGCCGCGGTAGAGAGAACATCTCCAAAGATTTGTCAATTCAGAGCTAACGGTTGCTATTAGTTGTGTTTTTGATAGTGATGTTTAAACTAATCACTAGACTGCGGATATGGCAATTATTATTAGTACATAACTATGTGTGTAGACAAATGTGAACAGTGATTGTGAGTGTGGAAAAATTTCAAGACATCTGTGTGAAATAAACATACGAATTATTTAACGATTCGAAAGTGAAAGTGAAATTCTGGATCATCGACTTGACCGCACATCCCTCGGGCTGTCGTATACCTGCTATCTACCACCAGCTGTGCAGTTCGTTCACCTGACCGTACGTCCCTTAACTTTCGGTACTGTCGTATACCTGATGACATCTGTGCAGTTCGTCACCGAGTGACCCAGTGACACACATTTCGAAGCAGCAAATGGATTTACGGCTGAATAAGTGAGTTTTTAATACAATAAGTTTCTGCTACTCCTCTCATTCGGGTAAAGTTGCCGTAAGTCGAGTAAAGATAATGTGGGTCCTCAACGATTTCAATGACCGTGAATGTGTTTTAAAACTCGACGTTTTAAATATCTTTTTCCTTTGAAATAGTTGGCGGTCAGCTTTAGTTTCGGAGATACTAACACGCCGTGCCCGCTATCAAGAACACCCATATGAATTTACAAATAATGTTTTTTACGATTATCTCGTAAACTAAAGCCGATCGCCAAAAAGTCTAAAGAGAAATGTTGTTCAGGATCATGGTCTTGGCAACATATCCAAAGCTCATCGAAATCGGAGAGGAGATAGTACATCGATCGATTTACAATTACAAGTTTTTACAATTCTCTCGTAAACTAAAGCCGATCGCCAAAAAGTCTAAAGAGAAATGTTGTTCAGAATCATGGTCTTGACAACATATCCAAAGCTCATCGAAATCGGAGAGGATTCACATTATCGAGAAACTCTTGTTCGTTGCGATGTCGCGTCGTACCACCGACACTCGCTTGCCAGCGCGGCTCGGCGCGCCGGGCCAGGACGCGCTCTGATTGGTCCGTGTTTTTCGTTAATAACTCCTAAACAAAGCCGAATTTGACTTTTGTGCAAAGGAAAATGTCTCTTAGAATGGTCTCAGGAACCACCACCTTTCGGGTACTTCACGAATTTTGGGACACCCTGTATAGTACCCAAAATCGGATCTAGCGATGGTGGGGGCCATGTGCTACTTCTGATTAGAAATGAATTCTTAGAAGTTATATCGCTTGCAAGAGCCCCTTTATGATCCGATTTTGAGTAAGCCCTTTGTTCTTAAATGGGCCCTCTGGTTCGACACATATCTCCGGAAGGGTCAAGAGTCACCAACGGTAGCGTCCGCATACGTAACACCCGCAATTTTCCATCGACAGAAGGGACATTCTCGGTGAGAATGTTTTGCCGGTTGCTGGATGTGCTGTTCCTACAGTATACGTGAGACGATCTTAACGATTCGTAAAAACGATTAAAATGAAGATCCCAAACACTAGAATTGGTTCGTATTGATTTCGAATTGATTTCGTATATTTGTCAGTTAATGACGATTTTAGTTATACTAATTTTCAAATTTTAAATACTTATAAAAGAAATTGTATTCACATAACTTAAAATATACTGCCAATTTTGCGATAATTGTTATTCAGACACCATAAACAATAGTCTTTATTAATTTAATAAAAAAAAATCATTTGCAGAAAGTTCATATTTTATCACAAGGAATGCAGTAATCGTTGACTTTCATAGAAATTATTCGGGAAATCTAGTTTATTAAAAATATTAATTTGCATATGTTCTACTTACGAATAATCATTATCGATGATAGACTATCTTTGACTGATAAATATCCATTATAAATGACAACAATTCTTTTTGGTCATAAGGAACCGTTATCGATGATGGAAATAATTTTTGGCTATTAGTATTAGTAACCGCATTGTCGAGGACAGAAATTTATTTGTGCTACTGACCATGCCAGAGTCAGATTAGGTCTAAGTCAAATTATCATCGATAAGGTCCAAGTCAGATTATCATCGATAATAATTATTTGTAACTATAACATATGCAAATGAATATTTTTAATAAACTAGATTTCCCGAACAATTTCTATGAAAGTCAACGATTGCTGCATTCCTTGTGGTAAAATATGAACTTCTTACAAATGATATTTTTTATTAAATTAAAAAAAGGCTATTGTTTATGATGCCTGGATAACAATTATCACAAAATTGACAGTATGCTTAAGTTATTTCACCACAAGTGAGCATTGCTAACGCGATTTATCATATACATCCGATGATCTGACAAAAATGTTTCCAACAAAAGTTGATCAGTATTCACTTTTGTACAAATCTCGATATCAAAAATTAAAAGTAAATTTTTTTATAAAAAACTGAAGGTTACTTCAATTTTTTAAATATTAACATATATTTTTTATTTCATAATATTCTAACTGGTATCGAGACGAATTCAACGACCTATAACAATATAACATTATAAACCTTGAAATAACGGTGCAATAAAAAGTTTTCTTGGCCACAGAAAGTGCCGGCGCGCGAAACATTCTCGCCGATAATGTTTCTTCTGTCGAGGCGTTGACGAGTCGCGCTGTGCTGTGCTGTTGCAGGTACAGTGGGCGCACTCCCATTGAAATACACAGAAGAAACCCCAAACGGCGAGGTGCGGCGGCGCGGTCCGGCTGACGTGCGGTCTAGTGGGCGCACATTTTATGGGTCGACACCGAGTCACGCTCGTGCTGTGCTGTTGCAGGTATAATGGGCGCATTCCCATTGAAATACACAGAAGAAACCCTAAACTGACGTGCCGGCGCGGTGCGGTCCGGCCGACGTGCGTCCTAGTGGGCGACGACCCATATTCAATGGTATACACTTGTCGCGTTTCCATGCTAGTGAGAGACAACACGATAAATTTGACCTGTTTGTAACAGTTTATAATTTTTTTGCTCTGTAACTGTTTAGTGAATCCTAATAAATTTTGAACATAATTAATTACATAATTTTTACTACATATAAAATAAACTAGAGTGTCTAGTTGCGTTTTTTCAAGGTTTAAATAGGGTTTGAAGTGGAATTTTATAAATTCTCCATAAGAAGACGTGTTAAAATGTGGAAACTTTAAGTTGCTATAATCCTTAAACGGTGCAGTGAATCGAACCCAAACTTTGGTAATTGCATTAATTTAGTAAGAATTATATCTTATCAAATTTTCAAAATTTTGTTGCGTTTTTATATACCTCCAGAACATCCTTAAAACCTCCGTGATGAAACAAATGCATACCTCCACGTAAACTTTGCAGTTGTGAAACAATTAGCATAGGCATGCTCCACGTAAGACTAACTGTCCACACTATGGTGATCATCTTGTAAGCGTGAAACTCGGTTTGCCAGCGCCGCGATTTCAGTGGTTTGCAAATAGCGAAGTACCGCTCCAATGAAATAGCGACGAGAGTCCAGACTGCTACAGACACTGACACAACTGCAATCAAGAAACAGAAAGTTTTTTTACAGCGCGACTACCAAGTTCCATATAGCGTGCTGCAATAGAAACATTTGCAATTTAATGAAAAGATACAGAATAACTTTTTTTCAGCGTGGACCAAACGATCCCTGAGATGTAGAAAGGATTAGATTACTAGAACATGTGTTCAAAATTATTGACAAATTCCTATTGGTCGATCACGATTTTTAACGTGTTTGTCTGAGCCTATAATGAAAATCTAAAACATGTCATTTGTCAATATAAATTATAATACTTACATATACAAACTTTCATTGAAATCGATTAACGATGCTATGGGCTGCTCTTTACTTTACCGGACTCAAAATTTGTGCCTTTCTCACATAAATTATGATGTATTTGGTATGTAATCCAGTAGATTTGTACTAGAGATCGCGGTTTTGGACGTGTACTAAAATACACGTGTACACGTGGTACGTGAACCGTGTAGTACGAATTTAAGGTCCGTGAATACGGATCCGTGTACACGGATCCACGAACACGTGAATACGGATCCGTGAACACGGGTCCGTGTTACACGGGCTGCGAACACGGATCCGTGTACACGGGTCCGTTCGGCACGTTCGAGTCCGACAACTCAGGCATTATTGCTTTTAGATCGAATTCTTTTCTACTGTTGACGTTAGAAGTGAGACAATAATGAAGTTGCGGTAAATTGTTCGACGTTAAGTGACCGTATATCAAAATGCATATGTAAGATAAAAATACGAACATTTGTGAAATTAAAATACACGGGTACCCGTGTACTTAGTATTACGTGGATTAAAATTCGGATTTGTTTACTGCGCGTGAAATGGGGACCTTTATTAGATGTGATTCTGGAAGCGGGTAGGGCAGATGGAAAGAGATACTGAATAAATTAGCGGAAATAGCGCAAGAAATAAAACAGGTGTTAGAAGAGTGATGCGTTTATTGCGAAATAGAGAGCGACACTGACGTGAAAGAGAACAATACAAAGAAAAAGAAAGGATTACATAGACAGACATAAGTATGGATTTAAAGGCGGCAGGCATTGGTGACGCGTAAATATAAACAGAGAACGTATTTGTGTAACGCCCGCGTTACTTGAGGCGTGAGCGTAAACAACGACTGTCCAGAGCTAACACACATTTTGAAAAACAAATTTTTGGGTTACAGGTAACAAAAAAAAATAAAAGTTTACGCAATAAAATTTAATCAATTAATTTTCTATTTCGATATAAAAAAAACCAAAATGTTTACATTTTCGTTTAATAAACGCGTTTTTTTCGCGTTACAATATTTCCCACAGTTGACAAAAAAATTTGCCGGTATCGCCAAATACTTAATTGCAAGTATTGCAATTGTGGGATATTTGGTTATCCGTGACTTCCACCACTCATGCGGACATAAATCAAACCGTAACTGTGGTTCCGCAATATATTTTTCGCATTCTCCGTGTATGTCGGACATGTCATCAATGTCGTCATTATATAAAAATTGTAATGCTGTTTGTTGCAATGATTTATTTACATTCCTATTTACTGTTTGATTTGGAAAACTTTCTAGTGCGTTTTTTATTTTGTTACGAATTTTAATTCTTGTGTGAGAAGATTGAGAAAATATCAAAATTAGAAAGTTGAGTTTTTCGAAAAATGTCGCGTGAATTCACAATCCGGCCCACTGTATCTATGCACCGTCAACTGTTCTCAGTTGACTAACGCTGCGCTGTAGCGTTTCTTTTATTTTCGAATCGATTTCTTCGTTGCCGTTCGCTTCGCAAGTCACAAGAATCGTATTCGTTCAGTATTCGCTTCCACTTTATCGTATAGTATTTTTTCGGATTAGTATTCATTAATTTGATATTACTTTAACAATTAGTTTATTACGCTCACGCCTCAAGTAACGCAGGCGTTACACAAATACGTTCTCTGTTTATATTTACGCGTAACCAATGCTGTCGTCTTTAAATGCATGCTTATGTCTACCTATGTTATCCTTCCTTTTTCTTTGTATTGTTCTCTTTCACGTCAGTATCGCTCTCTATTTCGCAATAAACGCATCAATCTTTTAACACCTGTTTTATTTCCTGCGGTATTTCCGCTAATTTATTCAGTATCTCTTTCCATCTGCCCTACCCGCTTCCAGAATCACATCTAATAAAGGTCCCCATTTCACGCGCAGTAAACAAATCCGAATTTTAATCCACGTAATACTAAGTACACGGGTACCCGTGTATTTTAATTTCACAAATGTTCGTATTTTTATCTTACATATGCATTTTGATATACGGTCACTTAACGTCGAACAATTTACCGCAACTTCATTATTGTCTCACTTCTAACGTCAACAGTAGAAAAGAATTCGATCTAAAAGCAATAATACCTGAGTTGTCGGACTCGAACGTGCCGAACGGACCCGTGTACACGGATTCGTACACACGTGACAGCAGTCACTGCATCAATAAATGTTGCCGGTAAGTCAGGCTTCATCAGCAAGCGTGTACGCTTGGGCAGCGCGTACGTGTGGCTAGGCGGTTTGCAAGGGTTCGGTATCTGACAAACCATTTGTCTATAATGCACATTTGAGACCCCTACGTAGTCACAGTCGCTAGATAAAAGTTCAATCTAGGGCGCGAGCTTGTCAAAGTGGGCTACTTTTGCGTTTCGATGTTGTAATTTGCATTATTCGGCCACACGTTGACTGTCTGGCGGCCTGCTTACAGAGCCTCCCGGGGCGACATCATGCTGCCGAATAATGTAAATTACGCCTCGAAAACGCAAGCTCGCGCCCTATCTAACGATTATGACTACGTAGGGGTCTCAAATGTGCATTATAGAGACATGGTTTGTTAGATACCGAACCTCTTGCACTTGCACAATCCGCCTAGGCACACGAACACGCTGCCCGATCGGTGAGTCTGTGCCACACACTCTCACTCGAGCACACCAGCGCGGCATCATCGTCAGCCATATAGTGACGTAACGTTTTCGTGTGAAGCCTAATTTACCGGCAACACTTCTCGTCCTCTGTTTTACCGATACAGTTACTGAATCACCGGGTGACTGACGACTGAATGATGAGAAACAGACAGAGCTCGTAGCGGAAAAATGCCGGAGCTGTAGTTTCAGAGGAATGTCCCTTCTGATATATGTGTCGGCTCCGGACAAACGGTGGGTTTAAATAAGTATTATTTAACATAATAAACGTTGCATTCACATTGTATCCCCGCTAGGGCGCGAGCTTCCCACCGTTTCTATAAGAATCCCACTTCTCTCGATATTTAAGAAAATGTGTCTCTTGACAGTGGCAGCACTGTCGCGCCTGCCCAATGCTTCTCGCGACTCCGCTACATGCTGCCGAATAATGCAAATTATGCCTCGAAAACGCAAAAGTGGGCCACATAGGCGAGCTCGCGCCCTATATTTATCTTTTACCTAGCGATTGTAACTACGTAGGGGCCCCAAATGTGCATTAGCGAGACGAATAATGTCCGGATCCGGACCCTTGCAATCTCGTGTACGTATACAGTGTCTAGCGGTGTGTGAGTGTGCCACCACACTCTCGCTTGAGCCCGATCTACACCCTTAAAGATGAGCAATCTTCAGTGTTATTGACAGGTAAGAGTGCCGTCATATTGGTTTGTAGTGACGACCGCGTGCCGTTTACCGAGCAGAACCGTCGGTCCTTGCCAACTCGGTAAGCGGCGCGCGACCGTTACTACGAACTAATATGGCGACGCCCTTACCTGTCAACAACACTGCAGATTGCTTAACTTTAAGCAAGCATAGCTCCTGAACCATTGATCCTACAGGATCGAAACTTCGATCTACAGCCGCCCCGGGTACAAATCTATTGGATTACATTCCAAATACATCATAATTCATAGGAGGAAGGCACAAATTTTGAGTCCGGTAAAGTAAAGTTTACCCATGCTATGAGCAATAAATAATTAATTTGCAAAAATCGAGGGTAAATATAGCCGTGAGGGGACCAAACTCGGATCACCTTCACCTTGACATATGTTGTCAAGGACAACATACTGAACAACTTTTGTCATTATATCTATCCGTCGCTCGGACTTAGTTTCCGAGGTATAAATAATTCCGAGATAGAAATAAATTCGAATTTTATATTGACACAAGTTTGAGTTTATTTTTGAAACAGTTCACCGTTCAGACGTTTCTTTAAGGGTTCGCGAGGAGAGTACTTGTGATCTGGTCTGATGCCCAGAGAACACTGGCTCGGAAAACCTCAATCGCGAAGACGGCTATCACCGGCCCTCTTCCTCGACCACCCCTCTTTAGAAAAAAATTATGTTTATTTGGCGCGGACCGCTCCCCGCTGGCTTCGCAGGCCTACCGGCCCCGGTTCAACCCTCAGGTCTTACCGTGCACGTGGTCCCAATTCGCAGAAGGGTGGTCACACCCTGCTCCTTGTGCCAAAACGGGCCTAGATCGCTGTTCTTAGCGACCTTACCACGCGGCCTATACACGTGACTTCCAATCAACCGGCTGTCAACACATGTTTCGCGATGACAGCAGGAATCCCTCTGTTAATTTAATTCAGGAGACTCTCAAACATAACAGACCCTCGCTCTCCTCACGCTCCCCTGTACACATTCGTCATTCACAAGTAATAACGCATTACTTATACCTAACGCCAATACAAACGATAACTTAAACTATGAAGAATACAATAGACGCAATTCAGTCCGCAACAACATAGTAAACTTAAACTACTAATGAGGGCCCGCGAGGGAACACTACAAACATTTTACGAGGGGACACCAAATACGCCCACGAACCGTGAAACTACCATAACAAAAAACTCCATTCTGTCCGCAACACTAATACTGTATTGAATTTTCCGTACTCTTGCATGCTCTGTGGCAACGTAAGCCTGTTTCGGGACGGCATCTGTTTATTTTCTGTTTGCAAAGACATAGTGGGGATGAGAGAGAATAAATAACAGAGTGTCACTCTATATAGGGTGAGAAAGACTACTTCTGAATCTTCGTATGCGTGGTCGGGCCGGCCGTCAGGCCGGCCCTCTCCGCCCCCCACTAACTAACCCTAACTAATTCTGATCGCATGATTTTTTCATTACTAGTTCAAATTCTGTATGATGGCTATATAGAATGAAAAGATTATGCGATCAGAATTAGTTAGGGTTAGGTGGTGGGGGTGGAAAGGGTAGGCCGTCAGGCCGGCCCGACCACCCATACGAAAATACAGTATCCGCAATAGTTTTTTGCAAATATCTCGAAAACTAAGACCGAGCACCGGGTAGATGTACAGTAATTTTTCAATCGGAGTCCTGGGTCGCCTATCTAACCGTAGTCCAGTGCCTACTCACTCCACTGCCGGTCAACGCTGCGCCGCGCCGTAGGGCGGCGATGTTTGATCTCGGCTCGGGTATATCGGTGTGAACACCACACATTGACTCGACTGAATCGAAGTCTCAAACTTCTTAATTTTAATGATCGGTTTATGGGACTTTAACTAGCTTATTCCTGGCGTTTCGCTGATTAAACTGGTACCAAGAACGATATAATTGGGCCAATATTTAGTGGTTTAATCGACGATGAAAGTTTCGAATGCAACGAAGAAGAGCGTATTGAAGAGAAAGAGACGCGAACAGTAGCCGTCGCCGGCACAGTTCAAAGGCCCGCGTTGTCGCTGTTCTTCGTTGCGTTCGAAACTTTCATCGTCGATTAACTACTAAATATTGGCCCAATTGTATCGTATTTGGTATCATTTTGCATTAGAAAAATGCCACGAATATGTTGGTGAAAGTTCCATAATGATATCATAGAAAATAAAGAAGCTAAGATTTTGGTGTTTCATTGTGATGACGCACGGGCCTTTAAACTGTGCCGGCGACAGCGACACGCTTCGGCCACACGATCCTATTTCATTCTGTCCTTCTCTATGTTCGGCTCGTCGTTTGAAGTCTCGGCGCGGTCGACGGAGTCATAAAAAAATAGCCTCTCTACGCTACCCAAGTCCGTTCAACACACGGGTATTGGGACTCCGATCGAAAAATTACTGTAATGACAAAACTTGTTCAGAATATTGACCTTGACAACATATGTCTATGTTAAGATGATCCGAGATGGGTGGGTGTAGTGGCTCGTAAGCAAACCAGTTCAAACTAGCTGCTCGAATCACTCTTTTTTCGCGAATATCTCGGGAACTAAGGCCGAGCGACGGATAAGTTATTAAGAAAAGTTGTTCACAACGGTGTCCTTGACAACATATGTCAAGGTGAAGGTGATCCGAGTTTGGTCCCCTCATGGCTATATTTACCAAATCGAGAGAAACTGCAATTTAACTAAATCTCAGACCTTACAAGTTTCTCGATTCTTCAATTCCTGGATCTTTTTTATACGTCAACCGATTTCGACAAAACTTTGTACAGTATGTCAAGAAATTATGTGTAACAATCATTACAACATGAGTCTACACTTTAGAATCGATGAAGATCTGGTAAAAAAGTTTTGTTAAATAAATTTTTGTATGATTGTATCGTGTTCTACTTATTGAGAGGAAGAGACTCAAAGGAAGGTTGTCATGAAAATTGACAAAAAAATTAACTAAAGTTCAAGTAAGACATAAACTTACTTGATTCAAAATTGGGATTCAAATTAGATCTATTATATGACGTTATGCTGTTTTGTTGTAATGAAATTCTGCATGAAGTGAGTTTATATGTGTTTTGAACTTTCAAGTTAATTGTCAAACGAACGATTTATTTTTGACCCATGGTTCCTTTGAGAAGTTTGTTGCTCTCGATGAGTAGAACACGATACTATCATAAAAAAGTTGACCTTGAAAATGTTTGTGAAGGTTAATTTTGCACAAAAAATTTTTTTGACAGATTTTTGCTGATCCTAAGGTATACACTCACGCTATAACGGTTTTAACACATAATTTCTTGACACCCTGTACATGTGTGTAACTTGTTTAGATTTATAAAAGACATGTTTTAAAGGGTATAGCCGGATAAGCAGGGGGCCAGCGGCCCCCTCTCCGATTTTCCTGACTCCTGTCTGAAAACATCGTTTTATATCTAAAAAACATTGTGTAAAATTTCAAATGTCTACCCCCACCGATAGGGGTGATATTGAGGCAAATTCCCCCGCACTTAAATGCAATTTGCGCTAAAACGAGAAAAGATATCGACATGGGATAAACGGCAAATGAAAGATATAGATACATTCTATATTTCAGATTTTTTTCAGAATTTTTTGCTAATTATTTATAGTTGAAAATAATAAATTAATTTTTTAGGAATTTTTTAAACTATTTTCCCCTAGGTTGACCTACCAATATTCTAAAATATTGCTATGATTCTAACCTATTTTGTAAAAAAATCTCAGAAGTGTCCGTTTGATGGAACAGTGTCAAAAAAAATAAAGTATGCCGGCGAACGCTCGATTTGATCAGTAACGACGCAGCGACCGATTCCCCTTGCGGCGGCTAGTGACGGGAGCGAACGGGAAGTCGGCGCTTCTACGGAAAAGCTGATACATGTAAAAATGCGACTAAATCTTCTAATACATGATTACAGTTGGAAGTCTAAACAATTATATTCTAGACAATAAAATTCGTTTAGTTTATAAATACATCTAAAAAAAAAGAAAAAAACAAGAAAAGCGCCGACTTCCCGTTCGCTCCCGTCACTAGCCGCCGCAAGGGGAATCGGTCGCTGCGTCGTTACTGATCAAACCGAGCGTTCGCCGGCATACTTTATTTTTTTTGACACTGTTCCACCAAACGGACACTTCTGAGATTTTTTTACAAATGAGGTTAGAATCATACCAATATTTTAGAATTTTTTGGTAGGTGTCAACCTAGGGGAAAATAGTTAAAAAAATTCCCAAAAAATTAATTATTTTCAACTATAAATAATTAGCAAAAAATTCTGAAAAAAATCTGAAATATAGAATGTATCTATATCTTTCATTTGCCGTTTATCCCATGTCGATATCTTTTCTCGTTTTAGCGCAAATTGCTTTTAAGTGCGGGGGAATTTACCTCAATATCACCCCTATCGGTGGGGGTAGACATTTGAAATTTTACAAAATGTTTTTTTAGCGAAAGAAATTAAAAATTGGAACCTTCTCAAAACGGTTCTCGAGCTGTTCGACCCAATTTTTGAAAAGTTACTTCTTTTTAATGAATGCGCGAATATTGTTCTCCACCACTGTATAATTTTTTAATTGCTTTCATTTGAATTATTTCTGATGAGATAACAGTAATATCGAAATTATAATGTAACACATTTTCGAAGGAATCTCCTCCGCTTGAAATAGCACGATATAATTAATACACAGATTATCAAATTTCTTTACAGTTTTTAATTTCAAAATGCGCTCTATTGTTTCTTTTTTGCATTTGCCGTTCGAATAAAATTGTTGGCAATGATCACTTGTTTTAGAAAATATGGAATCATGTATTTCTAAAATTTAATATTAATAGTTTCCCGAATTTGCATGCTAAACACGGTTACGTAAATCTTTATGTTTGGAGTTGGCTGAGCGTGTCGGCAGCGTGAACGCGTCGATCTACTGCGCCGCCCCGCTATTGGCGGACCCGCACGTAACAGCGAGATCGAGAGTCGATAAACAGCTCGCAGTAGCATAGACCAGCACTGTCGGACTTCGATTAGGATTGATTACACTGTCCAACAGCCAAAAAGTATTTCGATTCCCACTATACGATTCTTATAGAGTTTTTCGCGCTGTTTCCAAATCTGTCCTTAATTTTTCTCCTACACGTACAGTTTTTGAGAAAATTGAGTTTTAAAAAAAGACATATTTTTCAACTTTGAATAAATATTGAGATGTTATTACAAAAGATATTGAATTGTTCTTTACAGAAAAAGATTCTGTAGACTTCACCGAATACAGTGATATCCAATATTAATACATTATGATTGTTTAAACATGTTTAAACAATGATTAAAGACAGAGAGACACCACTTTTGCGGATATTTCTCAATTTATCTCAAAAAATAAGGGCCCAGCGGAAAATCGACCTACACCACGCGAAAGAGCAGACTTTTATCTTGAGAAACCACTCTTTCAAGTTTGCATGGTCGACGTTTTTTTCGAACCAGAAAGCAAAATATCTTTGCCCGACATGAGTTGCCGCCAGTGACGCTCACTACTAGTACGGGCGTTCGTCGCGCCGCGCCGTATCCTGTGGAACGCCTGTTTTAACGGTAAGCGCCACTGGCGGCAACTCATGTCGGGCAAAGATATTTTGCGGCGTAGGACAGCGCCGTGGCCGCCACAGTACCCCCCTGCCAGTAATTGACACAATTACGATACAAAACGAAAATAAAGGATGAACTTAGCCTTAACCATGCTGCTCCGTCTTGGGGTCTTACAATCCGTGATGATTGATGAGGTATGGGCCCCGAATGCTAAACTACGGCACTGGGAGAGGGGATAGCGGAGAAGGAGCCCGCGTCTTTTTGCGAAAGAAGTATGGCGGTAGAGAGTATGGAAGGAGATAGACGCGATGTATGTTAGTGCGCTAAGTGTTATTGTATTACCCATGAAATATATTATATTATTTATATTCTAAACCACGTGTGCTTCCAAGCCAATTTATTCACCATCCACAACAATATGGTAGCAGAGCGTGGTTAAGCAGTGAATAAATAGAGGCAATATAGATAGAAAGTAGTAGAGAGGTTAGGAAAGCACGTGGCAAGAAGAATATCGAAATCGACATGGCAGAGTCAAATGTATCGTGCAAACGAATTGAACTACTAACAGATAAAAATTATCACGTCTGGGCACTAAAGGTACGTGCAATATTAAAAGCTAAGAAATTATATAAAGCAGTAATTGAAGATGAAGAACCTCCTGTATCAAATGTTGTCGAGTCGGCTGAATATAAAGCGAGACAAGCTTGGGAAGAGAAAAATGATGAAGCATTCGGCTTAATCATAACGACATTATCCGATGGACAGGCAAGCCAATTCCTTGTAGAAACAAAGGCAAAAAAGGTTTGGCTAGACCTTAAGAGAAATCATGAAGGAGATATACAAAACAAGCGCATAGATATAGGACTAGAATTAAGAAATGTAAAAATGCAAGATAAAAAATCGGTGACGGAATATCTTACTAGAGCAAAGAATATTGCATCAAGGAGTGCGTCATTAGGATTTCCTATAGAGGAGAGAGAAGTGAATTATCACATCGTCCGAGGAATTCACCCACGACTGGAAAGAGTTGCTGCAATTCTAAGGACACAGCGAGCGATAGGATTGGATGACATAAAACAATCATTGGAAGAAGAGGAAAACAGACATGGAAATAGAGATACAAAAGCAGGTTCAAATTTCTATCCTGAAAATGCATATAGAGTAGGGCTGCAGGCGAGCTCAGAAATGCGAGCCGAGCTCGAGTCGAGTCGAGCCGAGATCCGCTTGGTCGAGTCGAGTCGAGTACTCGCACGAAGCGAGCGGCTCGCACGATGCGAGTAGCTCGCATCGATGCAAGCTACTCGCATCGACGTCATCGGCTCGCATCGGTTGCGAGCCGCTCGCATCGATGCGAGTGCTCAACAGTGCTCGACTCGGCTCGATCAATCCAGTCGAGCTTAGCACGGCTCGCACCAAGCGTGCGACTCGTACGAAACGAACGGCTTGCATGACGTAATACGACATTGAAGTTCTCGCAGTATCACGTTTAAATTATTATGTAGGATATGTCTTATCGTGATTATTAATGTGTATTTTTCAGATTTCACAGACTTTGCGAACAGGTTTAAAAGAATTGGAAATATCAGAAATTCGAAAAATGCATATTTCCTATTGAACTATGGGAGATATTTACCAGTTTTATAAAAATTCAGTAATGGGATATTGTTGAAACCATTTTTCTTAATTTTTTTTATAGTGGTGCATTGTGCTTAAAAAAATAAAAATCAATTTTTTCGATATTTCTTTACAGTTTGTATGTGTATTCTGTAATATTGAACATTTTTGACAAACGTAAAAATGGAATATAAATGTTACTTTGACAATATGTATATGTATATTGGAAATATCTGCACAACAATTATATGGTTAAGAATAAAGAAGAAAACGATGAGTTTAACGAAAAAGAAAATCATTCGGTGTGGGATTCTATCCAGGGCCGGAGATTCGATTCGCAGCGGGTTTTGTTTGTTTGTAAAATCTCTTTATTATATAACATATTTACATTGAGGTTTATAAAAAAACAAAAACATTATAGACATTTTCAACAATTGAGTTTGCACGTAGTTCCTACAATTTATGCTAAACCTACTACTCTTGTTAGTCAGTCGATACATATACTATCTCTTAATTCTAGTGTATTTGTTTAATACTGCGGTACTTAGTACATGTTTTACTTTTGAGAGGAAAAATTATATTAGGAAAAAACCCTCCTTCATTTTCACTTTTACATCTGAATGTGTACCTGTCAGTAGTACTAATATTGCATGTTGTCTAATGTAGATTAGATCCTATTGCGCATAGCTTATAATTTAGATTTGCCTCAGTCCTAGTTATTGCAGTATCTATCACATATTTTTCAGTCAATTTGATAGTAAATAGATAACTTTTGGTAAGGTACTTTATGCTTAAAGCTAAAAGGCACATTGTGGTCCCTAATTTCTGTAAGATTTTTAGTTAAGTCACTGTTGGCTGTTTGATACTTATAGAAACTTGCTAAATCTTTAATATAGTGTTCAATGGGTGGAACTCTGTGTGTTTGTGTAATTCTATGATTCTGCTGTTTCTGTGGGCTATTAGTCTTAGCATTTTGTTTTGAAATATTTGTAGTTTATTAATGTTTGTTATGGCGGCACTATACCAGACTGGTAGTGTTGCATACGTTATAATTGACCTGATTATCATTTTATAAATTAGTTTTTTGTTATGTACAGATAAGTGGGAGTTGTATACTATTAGTGGATATAGTTTCCTAAGTACTGAGTGTGCTTTTTGTATACTTTCTTTGATGTGACATGCATATGTTAGTTGTGTATCAAGGTGGACTCCTAGGTATTTAACTGTGTTTGTTGGGCTTGTTTTGTGTGCATTTATTGTTATCGGTTGGAAGATTCTGTTTTTACGTTCCTTTTTCTTTGAAAATACTACTTGTACTTCTGTTTTGGTTGCGTTGAGTTATATTTTCCATTTACTATAGAATGGCTCTAGTATTGTCATATGAGTTTGTACTTACTTCGCACCTATTATGGCATTGTAAGAGTGTGCGTAAATGGCTATGTCATCTGCAAATAAAGCTAATTTTGTTTTAGTGAATTTGGGTATGTCGTTCAGGTATACGTTGAATAGTTTTGGCCCTGGAACGGAGCCTTGAGGAACTCATGCTCTAATCAGTCCTCTGTTAGATTTTGTATTATTTATACTTGTACTCTTAGATGTCTGTCCTATAGGATGACGCTATGAATTTAATGAGCATGGGTTAGTACTTCTGTAATATTAATTTGTATAGTCCTTCTAACCAAACTCTGTCAAATGCTTTCTCTATATCCAGTAAGAGCATGACTGTTACCATTTCTTTATTGAAACCGATTGAGATGTCGTTTGCAATTCTTGTTATCTGATTTGCAGCAGGAGACCTTGCCGTCTACACTAATCGTATCTGCTGGAAGTCTTGTTCATATATTGACATATAGGCAAATAAAATATTTTTTAAATTATTTTTTTGAGACTATTGCATTTTTTTGAGTTTGTACTTTATTTTTCTGAATACAAGAATGTTCACTATTACATAATACACATTAATTATCAACATTATATACAATTTTGCGATAACACCTATTTATGACTGTACAGTACTGTACACTAAACCGAAGGTAGATTTACCACTTAAAGTTAATACCACCGATGTTTGTATACTCGTGAGTTGAGTACGTTTATGCATACAAAAACTAATAAAATAATGCTCATTGCTGATCATATCTACTTAACATATCTACATAAATCTAGAAAATAGTTGTTATTGTATAAATATCTTCAATAAAAGGGTTACACAAATTATGAATTTTCATTATTCAACATATGTCCATTTTACTATCAAAATATATAATAAAACATCCCAAATATTTAGCATTTTCAATATACTAAAATGATTGATAATATCGATGTGCAAACCTTCCCGCTATAACTCGCACCATGTCATATTACGCTTGAATTTATTGCGAGTCGACTCCATCATGCAAACCGTTCGTTTCGTACGAATCGCACGCTCGGTGCGAGCCCAGCTAAGCTCGACTGGATTGATCGAGCCGATGACGTCGATGCGAGTAGCTCGCTTCGATGCGAGTAGCTTGCATCGATGCGAGCTACTCGCATCGTGCGAGCCGCTCGCTTCGTGCGAGTACTCGACTCGATTCGACCAAGCGGGTCGAGCTTAGCTCGGCTCGCATTTTGCGAGTACTCGCGCAGCCCTAATATAGAGCCACGAGACAATACAAAGGTCAACATAAAAATAATGGATGCTTTATATGTGGGAGAACAAACCATAAGGCGAAAGACTGCTTCCACAATAAGGATGTAAGACAAAATAATAAAAACCCATGGAGAAACCAAAACCGACCAAACAATGGAGAGGGAAGACCACATAGAAAGGAATTCAGCTGTATATCAATGGAACCGAAGGAAGAATACAACTTTTTGGTAACTGGACCCAGACAAACCCAAGAGGAACCAAGGAGAAAGGAAATCGAACAACTTTGGACTTTGGATTCTGGATCAACGTCCCACATGATATCAACAATAAGTGATATGGTGAACGTCAAGCCTCATAAAGTGAAAGTGAATCTTGCAGAAAGTGATAGAAGCATTGATTCTGAAGCGAAAGGTGATATTCGGGTACAAGTAGAGACAAATAAGAGAAAACATAATATCTGTATTAGAAATATATTATATGTTCCCTCGTTAAGAGCAAATCTGTTATCGGTGAGACAATTGTGTCAGAGTGGATATAGAGTTGTGTTTTTTGATCACTGTGCAAGGGTATTCGATGGTGTAGGAAACATTGTGGTTGAGATGCCAGAGCGTGATGGCGTATATATATTAGAAACTAAAATAGTGAGTAAGAATGCAATGAATGCTCAAGAAATTATGAAGAACAATAATGTAGAGGATAAACCAAAGTTAGATATAGACAATCCAATGATAGAATGTAAGCAACGTAGGTTAAGTTGTAAAACGCCAGACAAGATGTTATGGCATCGTAGACTAGGTCATGTATGCGAGAAATATCTAGATATAATGAAAAGAAAACAGGTTGTGAGAGATTTAGAATATATTGACAATAATTTGAACTTGTGTGAAACATGTGTCGTTGCGAAAATGTCTGAGAAACCCCATCGACCAATAATAAATACTGGATGTAATGAACCGTTAGAGCTTATACACATGGACCTTTGTGGGCCCATGCCTATTAACTCAATAGGGGGTAATAAATACATATATGTGTTGGTTGATGAGTTTTCAAAATACACCTGGGTGTACCTACTTAAAAATAAGGATGATGCGTATCAATGTTTCGTTGACTATGTGAACAAAAATGAGAACCGACTAAATAGACGTGTGAAAGCTGTACGGTCTGATAATGGAAGAGAGTTTGTGAATAGAGAGTTTGAACAATTTTTCAGATCCAAAGGAATTAAACATCAAAAAACGGTGCCTTATAATCCTCAAAGTAACGGTGTTGCAGAGAGATGCAACAGAACCATATTGGAAAAAACGAGAGCTATGCTCACAGATGCAGGATTGCCAAATAGATTTTGGGGAGAGGCAGTAATGGCAGCGGTATATTTAAAAAATATAACACCAACAAAGGAGAGATGTACGATAACACCTACAGAACTCTGGGATGGCAGAAAACCCACAGTATCATACCTCAAGGCATTTGGATGTTTGGCATACTACTTTATACCCAAGGTCAGTAGACATAAATTGGCTCCAAGAGCCAGAAAAGGAATTTTTATAGGTTATGCACTAGACAGTAGAGCATACAGAGTATACGATGCTGAACTAAATAAAACATGCGTAACACGGAACGCGAAATTTGATGAAAATGAAAAAGGTGCCATGCTATTGAGTAACGACACAAATAATTATGAACAAAATCAGAATAATACATCCTGGATGATAGGTATATTGGAAAATAAAGGAGAGAGGATGCAGGAAGTGGAAACTCAGAATGAAGTAACAGAAGTAAGTATAGAAACGGAACCCAATACAAATCCAATTCAAAATCAAGGAGGAGAACCAGAAAGAAGGCAGAGAAGAACGAAGAGGGAGATTGAAGAAGAACATAGAATAGCACGTGAACAAAATGAAGAGAGATTACAAGAACAAGGGGTGAGAAGGTCAGAAAGAATTAAAAAACGCAGGGATGAGCAAGCAAATACTGTCATTCATACAGGTAATATATCGGAAAACTTTAAAGAAGCGGAAAAATCTGAAGAAGCACAAAAATGGATGGAAGCTATGGAAAACGAATTGGAATGTATGAAAGAAAGGAATGTATGGAAACTCGTTCCAATAAAGAAAGAAATGAAGGTAATCAAGAGCAAATGGGTTTATAATTATAAATATCAGGGTAATGAGAGAAAGAACAAAGCAAGACTAGTTGCTATGGGATGCCAATTGAAGACAAACGAAGACCCATATGTGCCAGTATTAAAATTGCAAATCGTGAGAACGCTATTAGCATTAGCGAGTATTTACAAATTCAAAATACATCAATACGATGTGAAAGCAGCGTATTTATATGGAGACATGGAAGAGAGAGTTTATATGAGTCAACCTCCAGGATTTGAAAACGGAAGACAAGAGGTTTGTGAACTAAGGAAGGGAATATATGGACTTCAACAATCGGGAAAACATTGGAATGAAAAACTAAGCGAAATATTAAAAATAATTGGCCTAGAGAGATTAAAAGAAGATCCTAGCGTATATATAAAGCGCGATAAGGAAAACGTAGTCATTCTAGGTGTATATGTAGATGATATGCTAATTCTGGGAACAAATGATGAAGCCATAAACGAAGTAGTTCACAAGATAAAGCAATATTTTGAATTAACGAGGAACCAAAGAAAGAACTTCCTAAATATCAGTATTGATGAAACAGATAGTGGAATAGAATTGTCCCAAACAGTGTATATAGATAGTATATTAGAAAAATATGGAATGCGTGATTGTAACCCGATAGGAACGCCATTAGATGCACTGCAAAACCTAGATGAAGACGATGAGTCGCCCAAGGTTAATCAAACAGCGTATCAGGAGATGGTGGGTTCACTCATGTATCTGAGTGTAGGGACGAGACCCGACATAAGCCACGCCGTGAGCCGTTTGGCACAGTACTGTAAAGAGCCCCGGAAAATACACTTAACAGCAATAAAAAGGATACTTCGTTATCTGAAGGCAACGAGAAGCCGAAAATTGATATATACAAATGGAGAAAGGAACATTACAGTAAGCACCGACGCAAGTTGGAACACAACGAGGGACGCTAAGTCATACGGGGGATATACAGTAAAGATAGGAGGAAATCTAATTGCATGGAGAAGTAAGAAACAAAATCTTGTAGCTTTATCGACCTGCGAAGCAGAGCTAATGGCTATTTGTGAGGGAGTTCAGGAATTAAAATGGATACAAGGAATATTAGACGGTCTACATACAGATATAGGCAAAAGATTACCAATAGAGATAAAGACTGATAGCAAAGCAGCTATGGACTGGATTTTGAGTGATAAGATAACGAGTAGAACTAAATACATAAATAGAAAATATTATTTTGTTAAAGACGAAGTGAAAGCAAATAATATAAAACTAATACATGTGAAATCAGAAGAGATGGAAGCTGATCTCCTAACTAAGGCATTAAATGCTGAAAAATTGAACAAAAATTTGAGACTCTTAGGCTTAGAAAAGGCATTAGTGGCCCAGGAGAGGGATTGATGAGGTATGGGCCCCGAATGCTAAACTACGGCACTGGGAGAGGGGATAGCGGAGAAGGAGCCCGCGTCTTTTTGCGAAAGAAGTATGGCGGTAGAGAGTATGGAAGGAGATAGACGCGATGTATGTTAGTGCGCTAAGTGTTATTGTATTACCCATGAAATATATTATATTATTTATATTCTAAACCACGTGTGCTTCCAAGCCAATTTATTCACCATCCACAACAATGATAATATATACTAACGCAGATCACTCAGCATATCCTACTTTGACATGAAATATAAATACACACTCGCAAACTATATTATGCACTCATAAGTGATGGTTATACAGTTACAAAAGTTGCGCGATATTAATATTATGGCGCGGAGAGAGAAAAAAAAACATACAAAAAACACAAAACGAAAATAAAATTAGTAATAACGAAGTAGTGTTACGGCGCGTATGGACTACCGAAGCCCTGCCTGGAAACGCTCCGGAAAACGCACGCGCCTACCAGAACGGGTAACATTCTGTTCCGTAGGCGGTACGTCCGTAGCAACGTTTGCTGTGGGTTGCACTTCCGTGCTGTCTTCCGCAAGAATATAAGCGGGCTTCAACCTATCTATAGTTACAGTAATTTCTTTGCCCTTGTTTTAGAGCCCCGCCGACCAACTCTAAAAGGACCCTCGTATGATTGTTGCAATATAGACTTCGAAGCACGGGTTCTCACAAAGACGTGGGACGCGGTACTAAGGTCTTTAAAAACGAATGTCCGATTAGCGGAATGGTGGGAACCACTTTTCGGGCTTAATTTAGAAAAATGTGAACGAAGGTTGCTGACAAAATCATTAATACTTTCTGTACTCTCTGCGCGCGCGGATAAAAATTCTCCAGGTAGACGGAGGGGTTCGCCATATACTAATTCGGCTGAAGTGGCCTTTAAATCATCCTTCCACGCGGCTCGAATTCCTAATAAAACTGTTGGGAGAACTTCCGTCCACCGGTTTGATTGGTTGCAACGGATCGCCGCTTTGAGCTGCCTATGCAATCTTTCTACCATGCCGTTAGCCGATGGATGGTACGCCGTGGTATGCAGATGTTTCGCGCCGATCAACTCATTTAATTCGGAAAATATCTTGGATTCGAATTGTCTCCCCTGGTCAGTAGTAATACGTAAAGGGATGCCAAAACGGGCTACCCAACCGTCATAAAAGGTCCGTGCTACAGTCGAGGCCTCCTGATTTAACATAGGGAAAGCCTCGGGCCAGCGCGTGAATCTATCCACGCAGGTAAGGCAATATCTAAAACCCTCGGAAACCGGCAAAATAACTATGTCGTAAGGAAGGGTCTTGCAACGCCTTTCGACACATCGCAAAACACTTCTGTGTTCGAACCCGGTAGCGATGTCTTACGTAATTGAATATTTGTCCCTTCGGACAAGAATCTCTGTATTTCTGTATCCTCGTCTTGGGATCTCGCTAAAGCCTCATAGTCTAACGGGGTTTGTGTTTGTACAGTTTCAATTCTGGACAACGCATCAGCAACGACGTTATATTTCCCGGAAACATGTTGTATGCCTGTAGTGAACTGCGAAATGAAATCTAAATGACGGAATTGTCTCGGGGAACATTTATCTAATTTTTGTTTAAAAGCAAATGTGATTGGCTTGTGGTCCGTAAAAATAACGAAAAATCTACCCTCGATCATATGTCGGAAATGTTTGACAGCTAAATATATTGCCAATAGTTCTCGGTCGTATGCACCATATTTCCGTTCGGCGGACCCCAGTTTCTTTGAAAAGAAAGCCAAGGATTGCCAATCGTTGCCGATACGCTGCTGTAAAACAACCCCTACCGTAAAGTCGGAGGCGTCGCGACAATGGGGCACTTAGCTTAATATGCGACAGCAAGGTCGCTTCAGCTAGGCTCCGCTTGCAGGTATCGAATGCCTGCCGCGCTTCGTCCGTCCATGCTATGGGTGCCTTACCTTTCACATTACCCGTTAATAAGTCATTTAAGGGGGCTTGAAACTGAGCAGCATTGGGAATAAAGCGTCGGTAAAAATTAATCATGCCCAGAAATTGGCGTAAGTCTTTTGCGGTTTTGGGGGTTGGAAATGATTTGATGGCCTCCACTTTATCGGGTAAGGGTTCTGTGCCGTTTTCAGAAACTAAGTATCCTAAAAATTTAACAGATTCTTGTCCGAAATTACACTTGGAAGGGTTTATGACGATGCCGTATTCTTTTAGACGCGCGAATAATATCTTCAAGTGCTGGATGTGCTGTTCCAGAGATTCCGACGCGACTAAAATGTCATCAATGTACGCGTAGCAAAAATCTAAATCACGGAGTACTTCGTCGATGAATCTGTGGAAAGTTTGCGCGGCATTACGCAACCCGAAAGACATGAATGGAAATTCGAACAGCCCGAACGGCGTCGTAATAGCCGTTTTTTCGATATCTTCGGGGGCGACGGGGATTTGATTATATGCGCGTACTAAATCTATAGTAGAGAATATCCTCTTACCCCGCAGATTATGCGCAAAGTCTTCGATATGTCTCACCGGATAACGATCGGGAACTGATCTAGCGTTTAACGCCCTATAATCACCGCAGGGCCTCCATGCGTCCTCCTCCTTTTTCGGGACCATATGAAGAGGCGACGACCAGCAGCTCTTGGACGGGCGGGCAATCCCCATTCCCATCATAACTTCGAACTCCTTTTTGGCTGCTTTGAGCCCGTCCGGGGCAAGCCTACGCGGTCTACTAGAGACAGATGGTCCTGAGGTGGTCTCGATATGATGCACGGTTGCGTGCTTGGCCACCGTTGGGATCCCCGTTGGTCGAGTGATTTCTGGAGTCTCGGCGAGGAGTTGATGGAAAATGGATGCGCCAAACACCGTCTTGATGGAGGGTGTCTCTGTTGTTGCTGATTGCCCTCTCGTTGACATCGCCGTCGTTGCATCCACGAGTCGACTGTTGCGGATGTCTACCATCAGGTTGAAATGGGCTAAAAAATCCATCCCAATGATAGGTTTTGAGACATCCGCTACCACGAATCTCCAGATGAAGTCCCGTCGAAGTCCCAGGTTGAGGTTGAGCGTCACCATGCCGTAGGTGGCCATCGCCGTTCCATTCGCCGCGGTCAGTTCATAGTTGGACCTTTCCCGCGATCCGCGCAATGCTTGGCGCGGAAAAACGCAGAGGTCGGCTCCCGTGTCGACAAGATACTGTGTCTTTGACCGGACGTCCATGACAAAAAGACGGCGTGACGCTGGATTAGGGTCGTTGGCCGCCATCAACGATTGCCCTGCTCGTTTCCCTGAGCCGACGTCCAATTGCAGGGGAGTAAGCACCTGTGTGCCTCCCGCCCCCATGGCCGATGATACCAGCATCTACCCTGGTCATCGTTGTTGTCTGTGTTGCGCTCACTCGACCGCGAAGATGAGCGCCTTCGATTATTACTGCTCGATCTGGGGCGCCGCAACCAACCTCGACGCGGGGAATAGTCCTCGCGTGTGAACTCCTGTCGAATTGCAGAGATTTCTTGCTGCAGTGTGACGGCAAGCTGGTGCATCTTCAGGTTCAGAAGACTCTCTAAATTCTGGTCCATCGTCGCGGGACCGGTAATCGGTGTGTGTGTTGTGCGAGGTGCCGCGGCTTCGTTGACGTGTGCTCGTGGCGTTGTCGTTTCTGCAATGGTGTCGGCTAGTTCGGCCACCTTATCTAGTTCGATGTCCCGTTGGGTGGCGAGAATCACCTGCATGCCGGAAGGTAAATGGCCTATCCACAGCGTCCGTAAAACACTGTTGGCAATGGATGTGCCCGCCAACTCTCTCAGATGCCGTAGAAATTGCGATGGCTTCCTGTCTCCCATTTCTTCGTGTTCTAATAATCGCCGCGTTTTTTGCTCCTGCGTCAAGCTTAACCGTCGGATTAATTCGGTCTTTAGCTTCCCGTACGGATTCACGGCCGGGGGATTCATTATTATATCCCGTACTTCCGCGGCATACCGTGGGCTTAGGGCCCCCATAATGTACCCGAATTTCGTTTTTTCCACGGTTACTCCGGCTGCGTCGAAGCTGCTTTCGACCATGCTGAACCACATCTCCGGGTCGGATGCACAAAATGCCGGTATTCGAACTGCGACGCGATCCAGAAATGCGGCCACGGACATTCCCGACATGCCTGGGTTATTAACGGGATCGGTCATCTTCGAAACTGTACGGGAACACACACTAAATATGGTACACTGTTGCCGCAATAATGCTCGAAGGTCCGAATATCACCCACATGGTTCAACAAAATAAAAAAAACTGCACGAATCGCGTTAAATATTCCACCGAAACACGCGAGAAAGTCGTACACCGAATCACGTCGGGGTCACCAATTTGTGGAGGTATAAATCGAATAAATTAAATACAACAGGAATATTCCTCGACACAACTTTTATTCATTATGTACGATGTACGACAGGAGACCCGAAGTTGTCTCTACAACGGTTAGCGAAGGAGTGTCCTGGCAACGTTTTTGGAAAACCCCCTGGAGGAGGTAAGAAATGGAGGAGAGGAAAGTAAGGAGTGGGAAGCAAGGAGAGGAAAGCGAAAAAGCGGAAAAAGGAAAGGTTCGCCAGGGCCTGGCCGTAGACCTTGAACCAGGCCCAAGCAAGACCTGGAAAAGATAAAGAAGAGGATTCAGCCTGCCCGGGTCTGGTCGCCAGATGTGAACCAGCGTTGACCAGGCCCGCGCATAACTGGGAACAATGGTAGAGGGATATGTCGAGGAAGTAAGGAAATTTCTGGATGGCGGCGGCGTAGGGCAGCGCCGTGGCCGCCACAGAACGAACCCTAGTTGGGGAAATAAAGTTTGTTTCTACATGAAGTGACTTACAGGGGAACATATTCAGATGCGAAAATCCGATTTTGATGAAACTTATGGGAGCTTATAGTTCTTTGAAAAATATTTGACACGTGTTTTTTTATCGGCAACCATCCACTTTGAAGGGGTGAAAACTGCCCTCAAAGTTGGGGGTCAAAACCATATTTTTTGAGATATATCTCGGAAACCAGAGGTCGAAAAAATTTGAATTTTTTTTTAATTGTGTGTTTTTCAATGGGAAATGTAGTCGCACAAGAAAATTTTAACAAAAGTTTTTTGTTTAAACAATATATTAAAAATTTGATTTTTTTTGCAGTTTCTCTTATTTATTGTTAGTTCATTTTAATGTAAACTTGGGTGTGTGATCTTTGATCCAAAATAGGGGATACATGTTTCAGGATTTTCTTTTTTTTTTGCCATTTGACAATAATTATGCATAATGGAAGATAGTCTTGCACCTGGCGTGTGGAGGAATTCTGGCTTGTTTTATCGAAATATAAGCATTTAGTATGAACGTGTATAGTATTTTAAACAATACCACTGGATTATATGTCGTTTATTATTTTATCAGTAGCTAAAGAAGGTGGCGCAGGTAGCAGCGTGACGCGGTGCTAATTACGGCGGCGGAGTAAGGGTACCGACTTGCATGTATAACCAATTCGTCTGCGAATTTCTGCTGTCGTTGGGTGTTTCCTTGTTATTATTGCTGTGATATGTTTTGTGACGTTGCAAGCCTGCGACGTCACTTCTCCGTTTGAGAAACGGTCAAACAACCGTATCGGGAGTGGACCGGACCGACCGTTAGCGATTGCGAGAACCACCCCCAATTTTGAGCACTCCTTAAGGAAGATGTTCGGTTCGAAGATCGCTCCTAATGCCATCTATGGCACGCGCCGAGAGTGGCTACTTTCAGGAACGTGCCTAGGGAGCGACAATTACCGTAAGGCGCCCCGCAACCGAGGATCGACGGAAAGACGAACGATTGGTCAAAATTATCCTTCAGCTGAAGGAGACAAAAGGAGTTACCTGCGCACACGGGCCAACAAACCCGGAGGCGACGATGTGGGATGATGGGGTCATAAATGCGCTGAGTCCGAGCATGTTGGTGGTCCCACCGTCGTCTCACCCTCCCTACAATTGACCCCGGCGTGGGTGGTGCGCCGGAGCGCCTGGGAGGATTCCTCCTCCCCGGTCGTAAAGGACGGCCGTAACTTGGTGTCATGAAGGTCGGGGGCCCAACGACCTGTTCCGAAAGTCCGATCCTGCGGCTAGGGATAGTTGCGTTGCGGGTGCGCCCATAGGGAATTTCGGTAAGACGAAAGGAGTGGGGAGACCGAGAATCGATACGTTCCATCGATAAGGATCCGCGGATCACTGTCGCGCCGATTGTCGAATGAGCTACCTCTACTTCCGAAGTCTCGCTGACTTACGTACGAATTCCGCCTAATCCAAAGTTAGTACGCATCGCGGGTGGTTTGATTTCCGCGTCATAATTGCCGTGTACCGCGAGTTCGGAACCGAAGGCGAAGGTTTCGGCCTTTCCAAGGAAATCCAGCGAGCGTAGCCGACCACGGTAAGTCGATTCAGTGATCCTCGGTTCGCGAATTAGTGTTGGCTCGGGATTTAGTGCGAGGACGAGACGAGAGCGTGTCGTCCTCGATCCATTGGTGTTAGCCGAGGCATTGGGCCTCGTGCTTTGTACTCGCGTTCTCGCAGAGAACGCTTTGAGTCCGGTAGAGCAGTCTCCCCCTTCAAATAGTCGGAAGTCTTCCTTAAGGAGCCGCGTCGGGAAAAGGATAATTTCGGAATTAGCGAATCCGGTAAATCGGTGTAGATCGCGCTCGTCAATCTCGCGACAGTCCGTCGAAACTGCGCCGTCCATCTGCGTCACGCGAATTCTCGTCTCTCGTGAGACTTGCATTGTACCGCCGTACCGTATCTTGAATCGCGTGGAAATCTCGACTAACGCGCTCCGCGATCGAACAACTATCGCCAAAGTGTACAAGGAGCGCGGGCTCCCGGGTCGCGGCCACGTGGCCGCCTCTCTGTATTTATTTTTGACTACCAATAAATTCGTTAGAGCCCTAAATTCTCGAGATTATTTCCGACCTGCGAGATCTGTCCTGCCGCGAGGGCTGTCCTCGTTATTCCCTGAGTCCGAACTCCTGGCCGTTCGTGTCGTAAAATTCCGTCAGTGAGCGCGAGAAGATTCTAAGCTCGTGTTCGACTTCCTCGAACACGAGACCTTGGTGTTCCGTTAGTGTGGTACTTCCGTGTACCTGGCGCCCGAACAATTATTAGTGTTCTTTCTCGAATCTTCTCGTCAGTCACCTTTGTACCGAGAGGACCGTGTCCGCGCGGCCGCTCACGGCCCGTCCTCAGTGGCTGTAAATTCTCGGACGTTGGTCGTTTTCGCCGGCCAGAAACCCGTGCGAAAAAGGGCAACGTTACAGTTTCGATCAAAATGTTTATAATGTTCATCGGATTGATCTTCATGTTTGTAAAAACGAATCTCAAAATAAACAATCAAGAAAAGTAAAAATAATATATAATTATTGGATGTTCACCTTGATTATCGCCAGAAATTATTTGTTATGTGGCACTGTTTTACAAATCCGAAAGCAGTAGCCTTAACTTCTTAATATGCACGTTAATTTGATATCGCAAATATACACAACTCAAACCGTAATGCAGAAAAATTGTAGCACACAAAGCAATGTGCCCATATTTATATGTACATTCTTAAGACTACTTTACATTTGCCGCTCTTTCACCCTAATAGCCAATAGAAACTTTTGAAAATATTCGTTTCCTTCTCAAATGCTATAAATAACCAAAGTAAAACTGCAGTGTGCAGCATTTTGCCACCAGCTCTTATTAGAACTACCATATACAACGAGGGAAACTCCAATTTCGATTATTTGAAGGATCCACAGTGTATTTGAAAAGGCTCCAGGTATATTTTGACCGAAAGCCCAACGACAGCATAAATTCGCAGACGAATTGGCTATACATACAAGTCGGTACTCTTACTCCGTCGCGGTAATTAGCACCGCGTCACGCTGCTACCTACGCCACCTTCTTTAGCTACTGATAAAATAATAAACGACATATAATCCAGTGGTATTGTTTAAAATAATATATACATTCATAATAAATGTGTTGCGACGTGTTCGTTTGAGCCCTTTTTTCCGATTTGGCCTTCCTCCGAATACCGAGAAAAATGCTAATTCTCGAGTGGCCGCACTTGAGGCACTCGAGGGTTCTAGCTTAGGGCACCGGAAAGCGGTCATAAATAAATCCGCGCGACTCTCACTCCGTGGAACGTGCTTGACACAATCGAGGGTCCCGGAGTCAGACCCAGCGGGTCTTATGGTTCCCAATAGCGGCGACCAAAGTCGCATCCCTTGTGCCACACGTGCAATGAACGTTCGCGCAACGAGATACGTGTCTTGGGAATTTTCCGTCGGTTTGACTTGAGGTGGGGACTTCCTCCTCCACCGGGGTGAATTTTCCCCCAAAAACACGGGCCCAGAGGCCGAGCGTCACGTCACCATCGGGGTTAGGAGGGAGCTGACGGGAGACAGGAGAAAAAAAACGACACAACCGAATCACCACGCAGACCGAGCGTATCGCGTCAAATCTTATATCTTGCAATATCGTACCAAGCGAACCGATCGTACGACATCGAACAGTGCATCGTGTAACAGCGTACCGACCAATCGAACAATATCGGCCGACCAGAACCTGTTGTAGTTTTCTCGAAAATAAACATTTGAAATCAAACGAACGTCGATATCTTCTCAATCCAGTTCGGCTTTTGTTAGTTCGAAAACGAGCTAGAGCGATCGCGAAATTGTCATCGCGTCATCGCTCAACAAAATGCTTATATTTCGATAAAACAAGCCAGAATTCCTCCACACGCCAGGTGCAAGACTATCTTCCATTATGCATAATTATTATTAAATGACAAAAAAAGAAGAAAATCCTGAAACATGTATCCCCTATTTTGGATCAAAGATCACACGCCCAAGCTTACATTAAAGTGAACTAACAATAAATAAGAGAAACTGCAAAAAAATCAAATTTTTAATATATTGTTTAAACAAAAAACTTTTGTTAAAATTTTCTTATGCGACTACATTTTCCATTGAAAAACACACAATTTAAAAAAAATTCAAATTTTTTCGACCTCTGGTTTCCGAGATATATCTCAAAAAATGTGGTTTTGACCCCCAGCTTTGAGGGCTATTTTCACCCCTTCAAAGTGGATGGTTGCCGATAAAAAAAACACGTGTCAAATATTTTTCAAAGAACTATAAGCTCCCATAAGTTTCATCAAAATCGGATTTTTGCATCTGAATATGTTCCCTTGTTAGTTCTACCCCTTTTAAACCGTAACACTTTAGTATCACAATTACGCAGATAATGGATAACAAAAGATTATACACATGTATATTTTTAATAAGATCTCTTCTGTTAAAATATTTTTAATCTTACAAGTATTTTCATAGCTATTCAAAATTCACAATCACAAATTTTCAGGACTATCTGTACGGGGTTAAGAATCTGTATGGGGCTAGAAAAAATTAGTTTATGCCTTTTAGTCCGTTTTTAAACGTGGCGTTTTTTTAAAATTTCATTTTATACTTTTTAGTCCGTTTTAAAAACGTGGTATTTTTAAAAAATTTATTTTTATTTAAATAATTATTTTCTGCTTTTTAGCTTTATATGTGTGAAATTTTACAATCGATTTTGAACATTTTGATGAGATTATAACAGAGACATGTAGTAAATTTGAGACGGTATTGGGACGCGTCATATCGAAAACGAACGCCGCCGTGGTAAAATGTCAAAGATAAAGGTTCGACGGAGAATTTCGGTGTAACTGTTCTTTCGCTTGGTAAACAAACATTATACTATAATAATACTTAGTAACTTTGTAAACACCGCACGGAGCTCGAACGCACACTGACGCACACTGAGCTCCTTCGGTGCGAAGCGGGTCAGTGGAGTGGAGATGAGTCAGAGTGGGAACACGTAGTAGACTGGGGACGCTGAACGCGAAGACGTACTACGTCACGCGGCGGGGGGGTGCAAAGGTACAAATTATTAATAATTTATATCTCCAGAACGCATAGGCTTTTTTAAAAAATTTCTTTTTAAATATTGCATTGCCATCCAGTTCTGAGCTATGTTTAAAACTTCAAGTCTCTAGCTCATCGGGAAGTTAGTTTAAAATCAATTGCAAAATTTGTACCGAACAAACAGACAAACAGACAAACAAGAAAGCGAGCTAATAAAAACGTGGTAAAATAATTAATATTGCCGCAGTTTAAAGAGCATGTTATTTGACACGATATGCAGTAGGACCATGATTAACCGGATCCCGATTATAAACAAATATGTGTTTAATTATGATTACATTATGAAGGGAAATAAGTTTCTAAAAATATAAAATTTATTTTGGAATATTATGTTGTTACGAGCCGAGGGGAGTTTGGATTTGGAAATATTTTGGATCTAGGTAGGAAGGGTACACATAGGACTAGCCAATGTCTATTTCACCACTGGGTCGTCTCGTGTGAAACATAGGAGTGGACTAGCCGATGTCTATTTCACCACCGGGTCTCCTCGAGGGAACACAAGGGAGTGGACTAGCCGATGTCTATTTCACCACCGGTGTTGCCAATATAAAGGATAGGGTCGTGGTTGCGCTGTCTCGTAACTTATTAATTTGAATAGATACACCTCGAGCGGCAAAGGTGTATCGTCTTAGGATACTAGCTACTGGAAGATCGAAAAGGAATATGAATAATAGAAATGAACCCTTAATAAGTTCACACACAATTAATATATTTTGAATTATGAATAGTACAAATGATCAGTGTAATATGTTGTCGCGGTCTCGCGGACTAAAACGCTCTCAGTTTTGACGCACCGAGAAACGTGGGGGCGATCTACTACAGAGTGTTCGACAAGGACTCTAACACCCGGTCTTGCTCGAATTGACTTCCGATGTGGAACGATACGTACTGCGCGTATTCACTTGAATCAACCCAACTAATAGGAAGGTTCCATGCCCTTATATAGTTCCCAAAATCGGACCTAGCGATGGTGGCTGTCACGTGCTACTTCTGATTAGAAATGCATTCTAAGAAGTTATATCGCTTGCAAGAGCCCCTCTATAATTCGATTTTTAGTGAGCCCTTTGATCTTAAATAGACCCTCTGTTTCGACACATAACTCCGGAAGGGTCAAGAGTCACCAACGGTAGCGTCTGCATACATACGTAACAATGTTCATTTCAATTATTTCCTTCGGGTCTCGATTATCCATCGGGCCTTAATTTATCCGGGCTGTTTGTCTCCCGATGAAGCCGGTTAATCGAGGTCCTACTGTATTTATGAAGGTCACATATATCGTATTCGCTTGAAAAATGAAAACGTTGCATTAATCAGTGAAGGATATTGTTGACTTTTACAATTGCATTATTTGCAAATTATTTAAAATCAATTAGCGTGACAATCTTTAGATAAATTAATAGTTTGTTTGATGCAGTTTATTATTATAGAATTTATATCGTTAAAGATGTATTATTTCACGTATAACGCTGAAACATAAAAACTTCTTATGACGACAGTTAATTATGTACTTCCAGTTACTGTGTAACGTTATTCAGTGTTATGTCTACGAAAGGAGTTTGTTATATTTATTAATCATACAAGTCATTATTTCCAATTATTGTATGTATATTTGTCGATCAATATTCTTTACATTTGTATTAAAACCAATGAACGAGAAGCAATCTTATATTGTCAACAATACGCATTCGAGTATTCAAACATTTAAATCTTTGTTTTAACATTAACATTAACATTGATTGTTTATTGCAAGAACTTCGTGAAAGAATAATTCATATTAAAGCAAATACATACATATAAAATTATGCATACGTAAAATCATTATGCAGATTTTAGGTCGCGGATAAAATTATAACAATTAATTTACCCAGGTGGATATTATTAACTGTAATTACGCGTGTCAACACGCTGTTACACATACAGCTTTAAATATTTATTTTCGCTGATGTTGTAGAGAACTGCATTGAGTTTATTAATTGTTGTGATTACTTGTTGGTCACGTATTTGCCAAAAATTCCTTATTTGGGTAATAATTGAATTATCTCCATGCATATTTACTGTTTGTCACATATGATTACCGTTGTGATTCCAATCAATTAAATTAATTTACAAAATTCTAGATTTAAAACTAAGTGGGTCATTCCATGTCAAATCGATCACTTTTTGCAGGCACCATCATCGATTTTGTTCTAAATGAACTATGTTGTAGTCCATGTGAAATTAGGGGGGTTTAAGTCATCATTCTGCCAGTTTCGAATTTTTTTAGAAATGGCAGGCCTTCAGTTTTCAAGTTTTGTCCATTTTGGCGAAAACGGGCCTCATTTACAAATTTTTATCTCAGGAACTGTTCGCCCGATCGAGCTACATTTTTTTTTGTTTTACTCAGAAAGGATTGGGCTATTACAGAATAATTTTTTCAACCTCGAAAATCAACTTGATAATGTCGAAAAATTTAAACAAATTCTTTTTTTACGTTTTTTCGATGAGGGGCCGGAGTGATTTAAATTTTGAAAAAAATATGCTTATATTCCTTGAAGTTTCCCCTTTAAAATGATCCCTTGAAAAAGATGGTGTCCTTAAAATTGGCGTCACAATGAGCTCGTAAAGTACGCCGTTTACCTCCGTTTCAGGTAGAGGCGAGTCGAGCGCACTGCCCTTATGGTTCGTTGGCTATACCGCTGGTCTCCTAACAATACCAGCAGACTGTATACGACTAAATAACCCTATTTATATCTGGAGAACAATACTAGTAACCACTCTTGGCCAACGACACCTTTTTAATCATGACTTCATTTATAGATATTAGTTTTTATACGAATTTCATATGTTCTGCAAAGAAGGTGTCGTTGCTCAACGCAAGAAGGTGGTGGTTTTCTTCCATCGGGAAGGAATAAGGAGGGTTTATGGTAAGAAGTATGGACAAGATCATTGTGTGGGGTGGACTTAAGGATTACGGAGAGAAATATAAGAATAACTATTTCATTACACTAAAAACAGAGCCATCATTATCGCACGGGCAGGTTTTTCATAGCAGTTCTTTATTCGATAATGGGGTATAGCTATGAAAGCTTCTAGTGCCTTTAATTAGTAATGCTGTTGCAAAGCAAGCTTGTAAACAATCAGCATGTTTGTTATTGTAACCAAGAGTGGTTACTAATATTGTTCTCCAGGTATAAATAGGGTTATTTTGTCGTATACAGTCTGCTGGTATTGTTAGGAGACCAGCGGTATAGCCAACGAACCATAAGGGCAGTGCGCTCGACTCGCCTCTACCTGAAACGGAGGTAAACGGCGTACTTTACGAGCTCATTGTGACGCCAATTTTAAGGACACCATCTTTTTCAAGGGATCATTTTAAAGGGGAAACTTCAAGGAATATAAGCATATTTTTTTCAAAATTTAAATCACTCCGGCTCCTCATCGAAAAAAACGTAAAAAAAGAATTTGTTTAAATTTTTCGACATTATAAAGTTGATTTTCGAGGTTGAAAAAATTATTCTGTAATAGCCCAATCCTTTCTGAGTAAAACAAAAAAAAATGTAGCTCGATCGGGCGAACAGTTCCTGAGATAAAAATTCGTAAATCAGGCCCGTTTTCGCCAAAATGGACAAAACTTGAAAACTTTGAAGGCCTGCCATTTCTAAAAAAAATTGGAAACCGGCAGAATGATGACTTAAACCCCCCTAATTTCACATGGACTACAACATAGTTCATTTAGAACAAAATCGATGATGGTGCCTGCAAAAAGTGATCGATTTGGCATGGAATTTCGTTACGTATGCGGACGCTTCCGTTGGTGATCCTTGACTCTTGAGGGTTTATTTGGCAGGCGATGCAGCGAATTGCATAATTTTCAAGAATCCAGTCTATTCAGAAGTCCCCCATCTTCGTCTGGGCCGATTTTGGGCACTATATAAGAGCATGGGCCTTCCCCATTAGGCTTGCTTTGATCTTAGGAGACTCGCGTAGTACAGACGTCGATATTCTGTTCGAAGCAAGATCGGGTATAAATTCCCTGTCAAGCAGATTCACTGTAGATAGTTCTTCCGGTACGTATCCCGTCACGGGATTTCTGTGATCGCCCCCGCATTCCTCGATGCGTCAAAATTGAAAACGTTAGTCCGCGAAACCGCGACTAACATATTACACTAATCATTTGTATTACTCATAAATCAGATTATATGTGGAAATGAAAACGCGCACAGCGGTCTATTGATGCTTGATCGCAGATCGCAGCGTGTGTGTGCGCGTATGCATGCACGTGTGTGTGTATGCGACGAGCGCAAAGTATTGGAAAACGTAAAGGAACGACGAATGGAAAAGTTGATAAACGCCAAAGGTCCGATCAAACGTGAGACGCGGTCGAAACGACAGTCTCAGACGTGTCGTTAACGGGTGCCTCGCGTGATCTCCTAATAAACCTCGGTTTTTATAAAGCGTCGTGATCTCCGTACGCCAGCGGTTTCAAAACCGGGGAGGCGCGGGCTATTGCCAGGGGAGGCGCCAAATTTTGTAATAAAATATTAATGTTGATACCATTATATCTAGAAATAAATAAACTTCATATCGTAATGTAACAGTACAAATTCAGTGAAGTAATATTCATTTTTATTTTTATACATTCATTTAAGCCCTATTGAAAAATTATCCGAAGCTGAAGATTTTAAAAATGACGCCTTTGCGAACGCTCCGTTTCTGTTCGGCGAATCATATGCAAAACAGTTGCGACAAATTCCGCTTGCTGATAATACAGTCGGAAGAAGAATCAATGATATATCTGAGGATATTTGCGATCAATTAGTTTCTCGGCTGCGTACTTCGAAATTCTCCATTCAAGTGGATGAGTGGATAATTGCATACGTTCGATATGTTGCGGAAAATAATATATTAGAAGATATATTATTTTGCAAACCCATTCCTGGAAAGACCACATCCATTGGGATGTTTAATATAGTAGACAGTTTTTTTTACGAAAACGACATAGCGTGGAATAATTGCATTGGACTGTGCACCGACGGAGCTCACTCAATGTCCAGACACAAAGCAGGTCTTCAAGCATTGGTCAAAAAGAAAGCACCATATGCAATCTGGACGCACTGTATGCTTCACAGAGCAGCTTTAGTGTCAAAACATATGAGCGAGGAACTGAACAACATTTTTACGAAAGTTATAAAAATTATAAATTTGATTAATAACAGTCCTTTGAGAGCTAGGCTGTTTGCAAAGCTGTGTGTTGATATGGGAGCTAATTATACCTCACTTCTGTATTATTGCGAAGTTCGCTGGCTATCTCGTGCAAAAGTCATTCAAAGGGTGTTTCAGCCCAAAGAAGAAATAGCAACCTTTCTCGAAAAAAAACCACCGTGAAGGGGCACATTTGTGGATGAACGATAATTTTATTGTTAACTTTGCCTATTTGGTTGAAATTTTTGGAAAACTGAGCGATTTAAATAAATTAAAAGACAAAGTAAAAGCTTTCATTAAAAAGCTTGAGTTATGGAAATCAAATTTACAAAAGAATGAGTTGGAAATGTTTTCACTTTCAAAAGATTTCTGGGACATACCCAATATTGAAGAGAGCAAAAATCTTTTTATCGAACACTTGGATGGTTCAGTGCTGCATTTTTCAAATTATTTCAAAAACCTTGATTTCTCAAAGGTTTTGTAGATACAGAATCCATTTATCGACAATCAAGAAGACGAATTTGAGCTGACCATCATCGAAAAGCAAAAATTGATAGAATTATCATGCGACAGCTCACTGAAACAAAAGTTTCAAAGTGAAAGCATAATTCAATCTTGGATGAATCTTAGTGGAGAGTATGAATCTTTGTATTGCAAAGCAATGCATGTGCTTCTACCGTTTGTAACGTCTTATTTATGCGAAACGAGCTTTTCGGCACTGGCTGCAATGAAAACCAAATATCGAACCAGGTTAATAGTCGAAAAAGAGTTACGAGTGGCACTCTCCACATTGCCCCCAAGATTTCATAAACTTTGTGCCAATAAACAATAACACTCGCATTCAATTTTGATGCATTAGATGTAGTTTAATTAGTAATTTAATATAAAAATAAATACGCGTGTTCCTATTGTTACAGTAATTTTTCAATCGGAGTCCTGGGTCGCCTATCTAACCGTAGTCCAGTGCCTACTCACTCCACTGCCGGCCAACGCTGCGCCGCGTCGTAGGGCGGCGATGTTTGATCTCGGCTCGAGTATATCGGTGTGAACACCACACATTGACTCGACTGAATCGAAGTCTCAAACTTCTTAATTTTAATGATCGGTTTATGGGACTTTAACTAGCTTATTCCTGGCGTTTCGCTGATTAAACTGGTACCAAGAACGATATAATTGGGCCAATATTTAGTGGTTTAATCGACGATGAAAGTTTCGAATGCAACGAAGAAGAGCGTATTGAAGAGAAAGAGACGCGAACAGTAGCCGTCGCCGGCACAGTTCAAAGGCCCGCGTTGTCGCTGTTCTTCGTTGCGTTCGAAACTTTCATCGTCGATTAAACTACTAAATATTGGCCCAATTGTATCGTATTTGGTATCATTTTGCATTAGAAAAATGCCACGAATATGTTGGTGAAAGTTCCATAATGATATCATAGAAAATAAAGAAGCTAAGATTTTGGTGTTTCATTGTGATGACGCACGGGCCTTTAAACTGTGCCGGCGACAGCGACACGCTTCGGCCACACGATCCTATTTCATTCTGTCCTTCTCTATGTTCGGCTCGTCGTTTGAAGTCTCGGCGCGGTCGACGGAGTCATAAAAAAATAGCCTCTCTACGCTACCCAAGTCCGTTCAACACACGGGTGTTGGGACTCCGATAAAAAATTACTGTATAGCAAAACCTTGTTATTATTCTGTGAATTGTAGTTTCGTATTCTAAAACGTGTCTATATTATTATATCGATTAGAAGATGGGGAGGCGAGGAAAAAAAAATTTTTATAGGGAGGCATAGTAGCATAAAGGTTGGAAACCGCTGCCGCACGCCCAATTATTTCTTCCTGATAACACATTCTACATATATTATTTGTATTAATCCATTCGGAGTTCATTTCGATTACGCATATTCCTTTTCGATTTCCCAGTCGCTAGTATCCTGCGACGATACACCTTTGACGATCAAGGTGTATCTAATTCATTTCGATAAGTTACGAGACAGCGGAACCGCGACCCTATCCTTTATAAGTGGCGACCCAGTGGTGACTTTTTCCATATTAGTTTTAATTAGAAGGTAAAAACCCTGAAACCCTCATCGGTTTGAATGGAACAAAATTATAAATCTTGTTGGGTTCTAGAAATCATACCAAAAGTTTGGACATTACTAAAAACAGAATATCTATTTATTACGTAGCGACAAAAGATTATTAGTATACATAGAACCCTTCCTAAGCAAACCAGCTTTGCGTAAAGAAAATTTGCTAAAATTGCGAAACTGTTGAATCGTAATCGCAAAGTTATTCATAATTTCTTAAAAAATGAAGACGGACATAGAAAAAAAAGAGCGCAGGTCATCCAAGCGTGACAACTAATTGTCAACGGCGTGCAATTTTAAGAACTACATCAAATTCTGCTCCTACGGCAAGAGAAATTGCAGCAGAAGCTGGAGTAAATACCAACATAAGATACGTTATCTACAGCGTATTATAAAAGAATGTAAATACAGAGAACACCAAAAATTACTGCGTAAACCACTGCTAACTAAACAACATAAAGAAGCTCGTTTACAATTTTCTGAGCAGTATGTTCATTGGAAGAAAAAATGGCGAAAATTTATCTTCAGTAATGAGAAGAGATTTACGTTAGATGGACCGGGTGGTTTCCACAATTTGCGTAAAGAACAAAAAATTTTATGCAGTCGACAATTCGGAGATGGTGGAGTAATGGTGTGGGCGGAATTGGGTATTATGGAAACACGGAAATTAAGTTTGTAAGTGGAAAAATTAATAGTGTAAAGTACATTAGATTAATCGACGAACAATGGAAGAAACATGTTGTAAAAATTGTGGGCACGAACTTCATTTATCAGGAAGATAATGGAAGTGTTCATACCGCGAAGATTGTAAAAGAATATTTTACACGGGGAGATATTCAAATTTTGGAGTGGCCAGTCAGGTCTCCAGATTTAAATATTATAGAAAATTGCTGGGCCCATTTAGACAAATCGGTATATGCCGGCGGTAGACAATTTCGAACCCTCGACGAATTAAAAACCTGTACTGAACGAAACTCGGTATCGTTAAACAGAAACGTGGTTAAAAAATTATATAAATCTATACCGAAACGTTTATTCCAAGTTATACAAACAAAAAGCGGAGTTAAAAAATATTAAGGCATTATTTTTTTATACATATACTATTTCTTAGTTATTTTAAGAAATGTGTGCTATCTTTTTGACGCAGCGATTTTTCGTTTAATGTTACATATTTTCCAATAAAATGTGTTACTTCTCGTAATAAATGCATAGAAACATATTGAAATAATTTTCTATTCTTATTACCCAGTATCCAGGTCACAAACAATGTAATATATTTACTACTTGATGAGCTAAAAGACCATTTATCTGTATAATGTGTAATCTTTTTGTCGCGGAGTGTAGTTGTATGTAGGTGTGTGTGTGTGTGTGCGACTGCTTCGGCCAATAGAAGGTGCGCTCCTTCCAAGCTAACCAATCGGGCGCGCATTCTTGCCTACGTCACCGCATTCCTGCCAGCGACCTTCTTGTTATCTCCCAGCAATACTATACACGGCTCCAAGATACTTACTAGCGGACGAATTTAAGACTCTACTGCGCATAATGATTCTGACGGAACTCGTTCATTGGCTAATTCCCTACTCGTAATCCGCCGACCACGCGACCATTGGCCGACGCGCGACAACAAGCGCGAAACAAGTACCTTCTTACATGAAGCCAAGTATACTAACAGAATTCTAATTTTATTTAATTTAATAATTTCTGGTGTCATATTCAACAATTGTAATTTATATTTACAACAGCTAGTTACAGTACTAGGTATAATCTTTATTGCGGATTCTCATGTAGTATTTCTACGATTGCTGAAGAAATAAGTATAAATATTTTATTGAAAAAATGTTCGATTAGATGAGGGAAAGATTTGGATATTGTAATGTATATCTTAAGGGAGTAGACTCGTTTCCATGATTGTGTAACCATGCGATAATCCGAAACATAATCAATAGCTCAACCGATACCTCAATCGACACCTCAATCAATATCTGAATCAGTATCCTCATGACACGCTGATAAGAAAACCATTCGATAGACAATTCACCCATTAGACCCAGTATATATGGCCGATGAGCTACTGTAATATTGGTAATAAAAGTATTGTCTTTTCCCACGAACACTTCCCATTTCGCTTCACCTCACCTCATAAGAGTCATAAGATATCTCTTCGCGAGTTAATCTTTCTTTTATTTCATTCGCGGCAAAAGTACGAGTGTCAGTTCGATGACTATACGTTAGTTTTCTTCTTTCCTCGATTGTGCCACGTGACAATTGCAAGGGTGCGGGATTTCTCTCTTTTCTCGATAATACAAACACGGAGTATTTCACTAGTCAAAAGTGCTAGATAAACGATCAATCTAAGCCGCAGTCGCCCTCAAAAGTCCCGTTTTTACCACGTTTTTATTAGCTCGCTTTCTTGTCTGTCTGTTTGTTTGTCTGTCTGTTTGTTCGGTATAAATTTTACAACTGATCTTAAACTAACTTCCCGATAAGCTAGAGACTTGAAATTTTAAACATAGCTCAGAACTGGATGGCAATGCAATATTTAAAAAAATTTTTTTTTATTTAATAAAGCCTATGCGTTTAGGAAATATAAACTATTAAAAATTTAACCATATCACCTCCCCGCGCGACAATCGGTAGTACCCACTCGGTTCCCACTCTGACTCATCCCCACTCCACTGACCCGCTTCGCACCGAAGGAGCTCACAAGGAGAGCCCGCGTATCGAGACACCCGGATTGCAACGAATTTTTGTGTGAACATAGTATAGACATTCTCATGAACTATCCAATTGGTTTTAGCCTTGAATGCGTACCTGTTTTCGAGATAATCGATATTGAAATGCTACATGTGCGTTATATTCCATGAGTGAAAGCCTCTTGTCACAGCGATCCGTGGCCGAGTGAGTTGAGCGAATGTCTACCACGAGAGTGGTCGGGGTTCGCGTCTCGTGTCGGCGTTTTTTTAAAATATTTTTTTTCGCTTTCTTTTTTATTTTTCTACGTGCTACACATTATTTCTAATATAATAAATAACAAGTAATCTAGTTTTACGATGGACAAGATATACGTCTCCGCGCGGGAAATTTTTTTTAATTAAATTAAATTAAATTATCATTTATTGTTAGTAATCACCTTGTTCTCGCTTATACCATCCTTACACGAGAATGCTTTACGAATGCGAAAGTGCTTCGAAAAGGGGCATCGTTAAGACAATCGTTGGCGGTAGGCCCGCGCAGGTATATCTCGTTTTATGGTTAAAACCGTTACAGAACTCTCTTTCGTACAGCGCACAGTGTGTTGTCCAATGGAAAAAAGTCCGAAAATCAAAGTGTAAGATCGACAAATTTATGTATCCTAAAATGTTCGTAACAAAACGTAGTTTCTAAAACTGCCTTAAATTTTAACTGAATAAATCAATTTGTTGTTAAAATTGAGGCTGAAACTGCACTGTCAAATTCCGTGCATTTTTTAAAACATGCGTCCCTTGCAAGCTATTTGGTTTTTTAATTTTATTTTTACAGGGTGTGTTTAGCATTATTAGACATTCAATCTCCCAAAATTTTTTTTTTAAATATTGTTTAACATTTATCAACTTTGATTAGTGTTTTCAAAAAAGTACCCCGAGGTAACACCGTGAATTTTTGTACAGTAATTGGTGGCCTATTAAACTTTAATTTCGTGTTGGTTTAAATCTGCTCACATTTGCTCAAGCGGAGTAAATAATAAAAAACCATATTAAGACGCTCGCGCTCGGCGGCTTCCTGCGTTGTCTTTCGAAGAAATTTGTTGCAATTATTTTTAGACGCATGCCATTTGATAAGTACTTACATATGTGATCAATTTTATTCTTATAAATTATATATTTAGTTTCAAAATTGTTTAAATATTTACAATCTTTCAATTCAGTATTAAAGAAAGTACCAAAATGTTCCTTTAACATTTTGTATTATATTAATGCAAAGAACATTAGACTTGATATGACGGTCGATCTTAAGTGCATAAATATACACAAATGTTAAAAATAGTAGAAAATGTTGAAGTTGAGACGCGTGCGTTCGCCGTCCACGCCTTTAACGTAGTCTATCGAGTTCCCACTTGAGTCCTCGCGAAACGATAAGACACGATGTTTACTCATTATGCTATTCTAAATATACAGTCCCTTATTTTCAATTGTTTATACGATATCAGTCGTGGTCAGAAGTATCAGACGTGGAACTGAAGCCGAACATAATCAATCGCTAACGCGTCCAAGTTAAAATAAAGGAATTCTCTTAAGGATTCCTAAGTTTTAATTTCTATTTGTGAAGATTTATATAAGTTATGTATACAGTATAGTACTTTTTTTTTAAATTTTCGTTAAAATTGTAAACTACTTTTTATGCAATAAAAAACATAAGAAACAAGGTCATCACAATTTAAAAAAAAATTGTTTTTTTTAATAATTAAAAAAAAATTTTTTTATACCAATCGATTCGTCTTTGCATTTTATTTCAAAAAGTATTAAGGTACTTTACTCGAAAATTGCATAGTTTAAGAGTTATGACTTTTTTCCCGAATTCCCATATACTCGACACACTGTGCAGCGTGAAGAAATACACAGCAAAAATAATTTGCGTTTTAATACTTACCACAACGAATATGTTCGATTTTTATCAAACATATATCTTGTCCATCGTAAAACTAGATTACTTGTTATTTATTATATTGGAAATAATGTGTAGCACGTAGAAAAATAAAAAAGAAAGCGAAAAAAAATATTTTAAAAAAACGCCGACACGGGACGCGAAACCCCGACCACTCTCGTGGTAGACATTCGCTCAACTCACTCGGCCACGGACCGCTGTGACAAGAGGCTTTCACTCATGGAATATACCGCACGTGTGGCTTTCAATATCGATTATCTCGAAAACAAGTACGCATTCAAGGCTAAAACCAATTGGATAGTTCATGAGAATGTCTAAGCTGTGTTCACACAAAAATTCGTTGCAATCCGGGTGTCTCGATACGCGGGGTCTCCTTGTCAGTGTGCGTTCGAGCTCCATGCGGTGTTTACAAAGTTACTACGTATTATTATACTACGGGGTGTCTCAAAATTCCCGGAAAGGAAAAGGAAGTCCGGAGGGAATTTTGAGACACCCTGTATAATGCTTGATTACCAAGCGAAAGAACAGTTACACCGAAATTTTCCGTCGCGCGTCGGATCTTTATCTTTGACATTTTACCACGGCGTTTGTTTTTGATATGACGCGTCGCAATACCGTCTGAAATTTACTACATGTCGCTGTTATAATCTCATCAAAATGTTTAAGGTCGATTGCAAAACTTCACACGTACAAGACTAAAAAGTATAAAATAATTTCTTCTAGCCTCATACAGATTCCTAATCCCGTACAGATAGTCCTGATCATTTGTGATTGTGAATTTTTAATAGCTATGAAAATACTTGTAGGATTTAAAGCGAAAAACGTGGGGCGCAAGATAATACATAGTAAGGAGTGTAGAGAGTAGCTGCCGCTGAGGAAACTCGCAAAACAGTTCATATCATTTGCAGTGCAATAAAATTGTTAGTGATTTAGGTGTTCATGCTTCAATTATCTATTGCATGCGCCACACGTTTTTCGTTTTAAATCTTACAAGTATTTTCATAGCTATTCAAAATTCACAATCACAAATTTTCAGGACTATCTGTACTGTGTTAGAAATCTGTATGGGACTAGAAAAAATTATTTTGTACTTTTTAGTCCATTTTTTAAACGTGGTGTTTTTTAAACATTTATTTTATACTTTTTAATCCGTTTTATATACATTGAGAACCAAATATTAGTAACCACTCTTGGCCAACGACACCTTTGTGAAAAGTGATCGATTTGGCATGGAATGACCCCATACCCAGATAGCACAGGACGACTTACAGTCGCCGTTTTCATGTCCGTTCTACGTCTTTACGTCTTACGTCTCAGTAAGACGCTTTTTAGACGTCCTTAAAGGCATCTTTTCTGGGGCGTCGTTTTGACGCACGAAGGAAGGTGCCTTTTATGCATCTCATTTCTGCCGTACAAACGTCGTCCCAGCAGAGATGCCTTTATGGACGTGTAAAACTTGCCTCTTTTGAGACGCCGTTTTCACGGCAGAAATGAGATGCATAAAAGGCACCTGCCTTCAAACGTCAAAACGTCGTCCCAGCAGAGATGCCTTTATGGACGTGTAAAAGTTGCTTCTTTTGAGACGCCGTTTTCACGGCAGAAATGAGATGCATAAAAGGCACCTGCCTTCAAACGTGAAAACGACGACCCAGCAAAGATGCTTTTATGGACGTGTAAAAGTTGCCTCTTTCGGGACGCCGTTTTCACGGCAGAAACGATTGAAGTACTTACGAAAATATGTATATCTCTTAATCGTTAATATACTAATACTATGCTTCATTAAAAAAAAGTAGTTTGATTTTTACCTAAAAAATATTTTAGGTAAATAATTAAATAATTAGGTTATATAATTATTAGAAGAGATAAACTTCTGTTCAAATATTTTTTATATAATAATATATATGATTTGATATGATTTGAGCCTATAAAAATAAAAAGTAATGAATCTAACAGTAAATGTTCGCATCAGGGCTTGAAAACAGTTATGATATCGGTTTCGGTCCTTGAAACAGTTATAAAGGACCGATATTCTGAATAACTGTTATGAAGGCCCGAAATTTTGGTTGATATCGGTTTCGATCACGGTCCTTCGTACATGGATATCGGTCCTAGCATAAAGGTCTAGGACCGTTATTTTTCGGTCCTATATCGGTCCTCATATCGGTTCTAAATACTAAGTTTCAAATTATAGCAATCAGGGCGTGAAACGGGTCCGAAAATAACTACTAACATTAAAAACGGTTATATTTTGGTCATAATTGAAAGTTGTTTTATTATAACAATAAATGTATACATTATTAACTATTTTTGAAGTGAAACTTCTTTTGGCAGGGTGTAGGCCCAATTCGCGTCACGGAATTCGCGACACAAATATGCGTAACGGAAGTGGTGGGGATGGTTAGCCGAGCTAGTCGTAAATAAAAAATGACTGTATCTCGGGAACGGTCCATCCTACCGCAAAAATAACGAAATTTTCAAAAGGCTCAACCCCAAAGCATATAGGGTATGCCCAACCACATGACGTATGTAGTGTTTTGAATTTAAAAAAAAACATACACGAAACTTCTTGCATATCCTAGTAATGTTTAGAAGTAAATTAAGATTGGAAATAGTAAATAATCCTAATGAAGCGACAAGAAGATCAGGAACAACTCTCGATGCAGTATTTGCAAGATATTTAGACAAAATTGAATCAAGAATATTTATATCATATATTAGCTATCATAAGCCAATTGTTTCAATGATAGAATCATAGAAAATCATAGAAAAAATAATGAACGATCAAAATTTGCGACGCAAAGAAGGAGAGCGTATGGAAAAGAAAGGGACATAGTTCATAGCATTTTTTAGTTTTTACTTTTACTTTTTTTATTGTAATTTTAATTTTCGTTATGTAGCTAGGCTCTTGGTTTTCGCTTGCAGAGTGGTGAGTCTTGTGTTCAAGAGGATGTGTTTTGTTTTACCAGAAATCATTCTGATTGATATTCCCGCAAAAGCGTTACCGATGACGTCGAGTCAACAGTCGCGTCGGCAATCGACAATAAGGTGTCGGTCTCTTTGCCACCGATTACAAAGCATCGGCCGACCCTTAGAAGTCGCTGTGCCTAAAGCACCGGCCGAGCAACAAAGTATTGGAACCGATATGAAGACCGATATAGGACCGAAAAAATATCGGTCCTAGACCGTTATGCTAGGATCGATATCCATGTACGAAGGACCGTAATCGAAACCGATATCAACCAAAATTTCGGTCCTTCATAACAGTTATTCAAAATATCGGTCCTTCATAACTGTTTCGATCAAGCCCGAAATGAAACAGTTTCAAACAGTTGTTTTCGGGCCCGTTTCAAGCCCTGGTTCGCATGGCTTAGCGAGGAAGCCATCATGAAGTTAAACGATAAGTCCCCGCCCAACTTCATAAACATTTCTAAATTGTAATAAGGTTTTTTCAAAGACAAAGTGGAATATTCTCTCAAGCAGTCATGAAAGTAGTAATATATATACAATGTAGACTCTAATTTTTTGTATAACTTTTTCTAAAAGGCTATAGCCGGGTTTGATGGTGAAATTCGCACCCAGCGTGATTTTAATCTAGCTTGGACCATTCGATACCCTACCCAAAAAGACCCCTCTCTGCCAAGTTTCAGCCCCCTATCTAATCTGTAAGGGTAGTTATTGAGAAAAAACGAAAAACCAGTTTTTGGCCCATTTTCCCTATTTATTGACAATTAAAAATTCTGAAAAAAATCTGACACATTTCGGATACCAAGCCACATATTATTATTGTTAATTATTGTAAAAAACTTATTTGAACTATATTTAGACTATTTTAAAGTATTTTTTCGGAAAAATATTCTTGGAGTACTTTCGGCCTCTAGTCATTTACGGACTGTATTACAGCTCTACTTTACATTTTTTACGTGGATTTTTGCATCGACTTGATTTTTTTATCTTTACTGGCCGAAAGTACTCCAAGAATATTTTTCCGAAAAAATATTTTCAGATAGTCTAAATATAGTTCAAATAAGTTTTTTACAATGGTTTAACAATAATCATATGGTTAGGAAGCGTAAAAACATCTGATTAACTTAGAAAAAAAATTGACCTGATCGGGACTCGTACCTGATTCAAAAAGTCTTCAGCGGTTCCGCAGGCGGAGACCATATTTTTTTTTTTTTAAAAAGCTTTATTCAGGAAACAATGATAAACAGGATTGCACATTGTTACATGTAGCGAATATACTACGACACATGTTGGAAACAAAAAAAAATATATAGACGAGTTGTATGGTCAATAATTTAACGCTCACAACCACTTTTACTTATTCTATGTCTTAAAGGCTAGTCTTATACATAACTATAACTATTTTTTAGCTTTATCCATAATTCTGGATTCTTTTTTTTGTGCGTTCTAATTCTTCCGTAAAAAAATAACAGGAAAAAGTCGGAATTTTAATTTCTTAACCTCTATGTATCGGGTTGCGGGATATATACATATATACAGAACAATGCGGAAAACTTAGCTGACTACCACATGCACACTATTATTTACGTACTCATTCATTCATTCATTCAATCTTGTACTTTTTGATATCTATATATGGTATACTAAAGTTGGCGCTATTTAGATTATCTTATTTATTATATATTTAGTAACAAACTTCAGCTGTCCCAGCCTGCATCAGTCTTATTATTTACTCGCTTTTTAGCCACCAATATATTTTGGTGTTTTTGTGGTATTTATCTTCTATATCTCTCTTAGGGAGAGACATATTGTAGACTAGTTTTGATCTGAGAGAAAGGTCATTGCTGTTAGGATTATGTGGATATAGGATCCTTTTATCACTAGATTTCCTCTCTATATGGTATATAATAGGTATATTATTTGAATCTGTGATTCTAGCCGTTTTGTCTAATAATAGGAAAGCTTCTGGAGGGATATTTCCAGTATTGCACGTTCTTATGTAATATTCGTCATTTGGGTATAGCGAGCTAGAAATTAAATTGTTGTTTCTTATATGTCTAATTTTCGCGAAATAGTCTCTGTTTAATTTTATCATAAAGCTATCTATCCTTGGTATATTTGCCGTGTCATATAGTTTTTTACATGTTTCGAATTTTTTGAAATTCGATTCTCTACTCCTATATACACTCGTACACGCTCTTAGACATTTACGTTCGAATTTTCTAATAGTTTCTATTATATGTGGGCTCGTGTTAAACCAAATAGGGCAACCATATGAGATTATAGGTCTGATCAAGAGCATGTAACATAATTTTTTAATTTGCGGATGTAGGTAATCGGAATGGAATATTCTGCCGTTAGCCATGAATGCTTTTCTAGCTTTTTCCATTTGTATTTTTATATGTTCGTTTAGCATTATTCGGTTATCTAAATAAATGCCGAGGTATCGTACCAGATTTTTGTGCGGGACTGTTGTATCTTCAATTTTTATCTGGAATGATTTGCAAGAGTTTCTAAAAGTTTTGTTCTGTTTGTCAATTTTTTGCCTGAATAAAATAGTTTCGCATTTTGTTGGGTTTATTTTTAACTTCCAGGTTTTATAGTATTCATTCATTTTGTTAACTATTGATTGCATTTTGGTTTGGAGGTTTTTGACGTTTTTTCCTGTAATGTACACTATTAAGTCATCTGCGAAAAGTATGACTTTTGTGTCTGTTGAATCCGGTATATCAAATAAGTTCGGAATTTCTGCATTGAAAAAATTAAAAAGAATCGGAGCTGTAACTGTTCCTTGTTGCAGGCCATGTTCCATTTCAAATAAAATATCTTGGTGTGTGTTTGTGTAAAATTTTTTGTTCAGTAACATACTCGTTAGTATTTTTAACAGGTGTGATTTGCAGCCTTTTTTTTCATTTTGTATAAAAGACCTTTGACCCACACTGTGTCAAAGGCCTTTTCTAGGTCTATAAGGCAGGCTGCCACATTCTCTTTGTTAAAAATAGCTGCGTGGATATCGGATGTGAGTTTATGTATTGCATGTATTGTACTTAGTTGATGTTTGAACCCGAATTGTGTGTCCGGAATTAAGTTCTTGTTATCGTAAAATTTTTCTAGAGCTCTTTTTATTTATTTCGAATACTTTAGAGATATTGGGGAGAAGGCTGATTGGTCTGTAGCTAAGAGGAGAAGAAGGGTCTTTACCTTTCTTGGCAATCGGGATTACCTTTGCCGTTTTCCAATTTTTTGGGAAATAACAGTTGTTTAGGCAGTTATTGAAAATTGTGTTATAGTCGTATATGATGTGAAGTGGAAGATTTTTGAGTATTATATTTGGTATTTCGTCTGGCCCTGAGGAGCATTTATTGTTAAGTTTTTTAAAGAGGCTGGCTGTTAGTGCTATGTTTGTGAAGTAGCTTGGGTCCTCTTCCCATTGTGGGTTTCTCGCCTGATTGTTATCGTCGAACTGTATTAGATATTTGTTATTGGCCAAATCCTCTTCTATGTTTTGCATAAGATTATTGTGGTGTTTATCGATAATTTCAGATAATCTATTTTTTCCCAGATTTTTGTTTTGCGTGTAGACGTTTGCGAAGTTAGCTCCTATTAAATTTAGTTTGTCCCTATTATTAGTTATTATATATTTTCCCTTGCTGTTTGTTTGTGTTGAATTTATGTCTATTTGCGCGTCTTTTAAAATATCATAGTTGTTATCGGTTTCTAGATTTGGGATATTCTCAGTTGTTTTTTTTCTAAAAATTGAGTTTAGCTTCGGGAACATTTTGGTTGAATTTATGGGTATGTTTTTTATTTTATTTTCCCAAAATTTATTGACAGATTTCTTGAATTCATTCTTGATTTCTGCTTTACATTTTTTGATCAATTCTTTGGATTCTTTAATTATGACCATAGCTTGTGGAGGGGGGTGTCTGTATTCATTATTTAGTATGGTTATTAGTTTGCTTTTTTGTGCGAGCAAGTTTTTAATGGTTCTGTTTATATACATGTCGGAGGAATTGTAATCTACTTGTCTTGGAACATGTTTATTTATTGCGTCTACTATGGCTGTATTTATTTCGTCTAAAAAGTTATTTATTTCTTCGTTGGTTAAATTTCTATTTTGCGGAATATGCGTAGTGTATTTAACCGCTAGGTATTTTTTGAATTTAGTCCAGTCTGTTTTTTTGTAGAGTAATGGGTATTTATGGTTTTTAAAAACAATTGTGTCGTCTTTTTTTGGTAGTGAGAATTGTATGTTGATAGCTCTGTGGTCACTATCTATGTCTGTGGTTTGCATGGTACCATCCGGATTTAGATTTTCTAATTTTATCCTACTGTCGATCAGACCTATATCTAAATATGAGTTGCTCCTTACAAAGGTTGGTATATTTGTGTGTTTTAAAACTATTTTATAGTCTATTTCGTGTTTTTGTATCCAGTTAGCCAAAGCTCGCCCTCTAGCGTTCTGATAATGGTTGTTCCATTTTTGGTGTTTGGCGTTTAGGTCGCCCGCTATTACAAAATAATTATTAGTCTTATGTAGTTCTAGAGAGTGAAAAATGTAGTCCAAATCCGCTATTACCTCGGTTGCTTCCGTACTAGGGGCATAGACTGCTATGATGAACAGATTATTGTTATTTTGTAGTTTGACTTTTAAGATAACCGTTTCTATTATGTTCAGTTCTTTTGTTGGTATTATTCTCTCGTAACTAAAATGATTTTTAATAAGGGTTTCTACGCCTCCCCCGTTTGCTGAGATCCTGTCCTTTCTAATTAGGTTGTATTTTTTAAATTTCGGGTTGTGGAACTTTTTAAGCTTTGTCTCGTTTAGTAATATAATATCCGGATTGAGGTTATGTGGTTATGTCTCCTTTCGTTTGATGCGATGGAGTTTACATTTGCGGAAATAATATTTATCTGTGTTACGCTTTTGTTAGCCATTGATTAGTTCTTTGTCTGTTTCAAAGTCTATAGTGTCTTCTAGTTCTGGTGTACCACCATAGTATAAATTAAATAGATTTTGTATGTTTTGAGTGTTTCGTAATATTAAGTTCTCGATTCTGTTCAATTGAGACGTAAAAAGATTTTTTAGCTCCATTATAGGGTCGGGTATGCTTTGGTGATTTGTGTACGTTAGGTTTGTTACGTGAGCGTGTACTTTGTCCTGTTGTGTTTGTGTGTCCTGTGAGCAGTCTATTGGTTTCGAGAAGAAGAGTGCCTATTTGTTGGGTTTGTGTTATTGTTTATTTGATTGTCGGTAGATCGGTTATTTGTTTGAACCGCTTCAGCATATGAAACTTTGTATTTCGGGGTTATACTATTTTTTATCTCTGCTAAAGCAGTAGATTTGTTTTCATTCTTTTTTTTTAAATTGTGTGTGTATCTTTCTAACCTTTGTACGATGCCGGGTGTCCAAATTCTTTGCATCTTACACAAAAGAGTTTTGATTTTTCTACTAAGCTATCTTTTTTGATCTCGCAGCTACCTGGATCGTGGTTTTCGGAACATTTGACGCACCTAAAGTCTAATTTACAATTTGACGCTGAGTGTCCTATTCTTTGACATCTAAGGCACATGATTGGTTCTTTTTTTATTAGTCTTTCCCATTTAGCCGATTGGTTTAGAATGTATTTTATGTTTGTTAGGGTTTTAATATCGCTGTCGGGGGTAATTTGTACTAGTAGGAATGGTAAAGGATTGTTATTTTTGATAGATTTTTGTGTGCTGAATTTGTTTATTTTGATAATCGAAACTTTAGGTAGATTTAGGTTATGAATTTCATCTAATATTTCATCCGGGACAAAGCTGTTATCAATACCCTTTAAAAGTATGGTTTTTGGATTGACCGACTTCGGTGTATATGTGAAGAATTTAATTTTACTTGCTGTTAGTATGTTAATAACTGCTGTATGATCTTCTAGGTTCTCAAGTTGTAAATAGTGTTTATTACTATTAATGTATTTAATGCTAAATTTGTTAATATTTAGAGACTCTTTAACAATTCTGTACGTGACTTGTTGCGAGGATTCAAAAATATTTATTATCGGCGATTTTACCTGTCGTTCTTTCGTTATTATTTCTTGTGCCTCTGTATTGACTGCGTTTGGTTTCGTTGTCTTTGTCTTTGGGTTGGGGTCCTGTGGCTCGTCGAGGTCCATCATATTGTTGTCGGCTGGTGCGATGTTGTTTTGTTCTTTCAGGTCCGCCTGGGTTTCCCCCATTCCGTTACATCTTTTCTTGCTTGTGCTATGGCCCTCTGGCTGTTGCTTCCCTTGTTCGTAGTTGGGGGTCGTGCGGCTAACGGTACTTGGTGATTTCTTTTCTTCATTGTCGTTTGCTGTAGATTTCCTTTTTGGGCTTTCTGCTATGCTTTTTGCTTAGAGCTCGACGCGTTTTTGGCTCCCTCCTCCTCCAGCTCCTTGCTTATATTTTCAATTATTTTTTTTTAGACTATCGATCATTTGTAATAGTTCTTTGTTTATTTCCTCTCCTGTATGAGACTTCTCCTTCTGTTTTTTCTTTGCGCTAGGTGTCTTTGGCATTTTTTCCTCAAATACTTTAGGATTGCTATTTAAATGGAGTCTTTTTTTACCATTTACGTTAGGCTTTGGTAGTGATATTTCAATCGTTTTCTTTGTTTTAAGTATTTTGTTTAGCTTGCTTTTAAGGGCGGAGGGACTGTTGACGAGACTCTCTTCATCCTTGATCGTTTTTATTATGTTGAGGAACACTTTATTGTTTATCACATTTTCCATGTTTCTATTATTATTTTTATTTCCCTCTATCACTAATGGGTCCGGGGGGTAAACCCCCTGTGTACTATCTGTATTTTCACTAATTTTTTCTTTTAGTAAAATTCCAGGTTACAGAAAAACTTTTCACTAAGTCTAGTTGACCGATTTTGACCTTGACAGGTAGCTCGCAGGACAGCGGTCAGAACGTCCGTCTCCCTTGAAGGTTCGAGGGGGACTCCAGGCGGAGACCATAGCCGCTGCACCAACCGGCGCTGTTGAAATTATCTTCGAAATATTCGAATATATGTACATAGTATTATTTTCGTATTTCGTGTTAGGCAAGTTTTAAAGTCTGGGAGATATTTTTCTGAACGTAGGAACGTTTAATATCGCATAATATATTTTTATGATTCAGAAAATATAAGTATAACTTAGAAAAAACGCCGAAAAAAGCGGTTTTTATTTTTTTTTTAACTATGACGCACCACTCACAAAAATCTGAAAAAAATTGAGCATAATACTTACGGTAATACCTCATTGCTAAATTAAATCTGGAGTAAAGTCTATTCCATCTGAGTCCATAACTGCAGACGAACCGGTTTTCGTTCGTTCTTGCGCATCTCCCACTCCATCCGCCCCCTTCCCAATGTACAGCTCATGCGCACAGCGTCGTCGATGCACGCCACGCGATGCCAGAGCTGCACCGACACCAAGCCGCATTATTCAGAGCGTTCTACCGGGTGTAGCAACAGTGAGCAACAGCGATTTTCAAGCGAGCAATTCTATTTTTTAGCGCAAGCTTATTTTTGTGTATTGTGTGCGCATTTATTTAAATTATTTAGACGTGATAATGGAGGAAGGAGTTCCTGGGACATCTGGCACATCTCCGATTAGAAAAAACCCATCAGGAACGGTAAGTTATGAATATACAATCTTACGAAAGTATTTGAAAGCACTTTAAAACAGTATAACTATTTAATAATCGGAAGAATCGACCTGACTTTTTTTGAGCAATTAGAAGGATTGATTTACCAAATGAAATGCAAGAGATTTTAAAAAATTTTCATTACAGGCTCTAATAAAAAAGTTTTAAAAAGTGTCTTTATTTTCTCATGTAATTCTTAGCAATTGCAATCTTTTCAAAATCTTTTTTGCATGTCATTTGGTAAACCAATTCTTTTAATATTTCAAAAAAGTCAGATCGTTTATAATTCAGATATTTATAATTCATATAAGTCAGATCTATTTATTTATAATACTTAATTTTTTTTAGCATTTTTTAATTTTCTTTACATGAAACATGTATTTTAAATCTTATTCTTTTTTCAGTTTGTTAGCTCAGCGCAGAAGACAATAACAATTAATGTATATAAACATACATTGAAAAAATATCCCAAACTACCATACAAAGCCAGGATTTTGAAGATCTGAAAGGAAATTGGAATTGGCCAGTTGACGATATCGAAAACAATTTCAGAATACAAATCCACTGGGAATGTTTCATCTCCAAACAGAAAAAGGCTACGACTCAACATCTTGGAGAAGACATCCGAGGAGGATGTCGTAGCCATTAGAAGAAAAGTGCATGACTTTTGGTAACGAAAAGAAATACCAAATATGGACAAAATTGTAGAAGCAGTCAATAGTGACCCAAATTTACCAAACTTCAGCTGGACTACGCTATACAGACTGCTGAAGCGTATGGAATTTAAATTTATTACACGTGACGCAATAGTGCACTCATCGACAAACCTTATATTATTTGTTGGCGACAACAATATGTCCGCCAGATCCAGCAGTTTCGTGCCGAAGGAAGGAAAATTTATTACTTGGACGAAACCTGGATCAATGCTGGCGATTGCCGAAAAAAGTTATGGGTCGATACAAGTGTAACCTGCCCGCAAAATGCAACTGACAGAGGACTGTCAACTGGCATACCCAACCCAACAGGAAAGGAACACTGTCTTATTATAGGGCACATCGGGTCGTCAGACGGGTTCCTACCTGGAGCCCTCCTTTCTTTCGAGGCGAAGAAAAATTCTGGTGATTATCACCACGAAATGAACGGCGCCTCATTTCTCAAGTGGTTCCAGAGTTTTTTGCCCATGTTACAAGAAGGGTCAGTGATCGTAATGGACAATGCTCCATACCATAGTGTCAAGATGGATAGATATCCAACCTTGAGTTGGAAAACAATTGATATTTGTAAGTGACTGGAGGAAAAGGGGGAAGTGCTAAATCCACTGCGTGTAAAAATGGAGTTGCTTTCTTTGGTAGAAAAATACAAAAGTCTTGAAACCAAATATGTAATAGATGAATATGTAAAAGATCATGGACACACTGTGGTACGAATCCCATCGAGTTAGCATGGGCACATGTAAAAAAACTACATAAGAGGACAAAACACCACCTACAAGTTGGCGGCTATCCAGAAACTTGTCGATGGTGCAGTTGAAAATGTGTCTGCCGAGATGTGGCAGAATTTTATTCGTCACGCAATTAAGGAGGAGGACAGGTTTCGCCAAATCGATGATTTGACTGATTCCACTTTGGAATCAAATGGTGATGGCGAATGGTTGTCCCGTTCTGACGACTCGGAACAGTAGGCGTCCCTATGTATATATTTCTTTGTATATATTTTATTGTTATTATATGTAATTGTATATTTGTGTACATATGTAATTTTCAAATTTAGTTGTAAGTTTAGCTTAAGTTGAGTTATACATTTAGTTGTAAGTTTAGTTGTATATTTAGTTGTAAGTTTAGTTGTATATTTAATTGTAAGTTTAGTTGTAAGTTTAGCTGTATATTATAATTTGTAAATTATTGTATATTATATTTGTTATATTATGTTTGCATATTATATTTTATAGTTATAAATTACCATTTATAAATTTTGATGTCAATGGTCATTTATACATTTTGTTGTACATTGTCATTTGTAAATTTTTTGTTGTACATTGTCGTAATGCACGTAATTATTATGGTAATGGTACGTGTTTTCACACGTAATGATTTAATGAGGACAATTTACAATAAAATTTACAAATAATAATGTGCAACAAAATTTATACGAGTATCCTACCCATTAAACCTTGGCGCTCAAGAGCCACTTCGCTATTAGACCGGAAAGTCGTCGAGCGCAAAGGATTAATCCATGCTTATTGTCTCACCGTGTATACTAAACTCGCTGTCAGTGGGGAGGAAGAAAGTGGGAGGTGGGAGTTGGCGAGCAAGCTACCCACCACCCAGCGCCACCTCACCGACTTCCGAGATGCGCGCCGCAGTTATGGAATCAGATGGAATAGACTTTAGCACCTTTTAGATTTCTAACCTGTATTTTTTCGATTTTTTTCGTGTTTTTCATTTTTTACAAGCAGAGCTTGCAGCGGAAAAATCTGGAAATGATACCTAATATGTGGCTTGGTATCCGAAATGTGTCAAATTTTTTTCAGAATTTTTAATTGTCAATAAATAGGGAAAATGGGCCAAAAACTGGTTTTTCGTTTTTTCTCAATAACTACCCTTACAGATTAGATAGGGGGCTGAAATTTGGCAGAGAGGAGTCTTTTTGGGTAGGCTATCGAATGGTCCAAGCACGATTAAAATCCCGCCGGGGGCGAATTTCATTATCAAACCCGGCTATAGCCATTGAAGATTTTGTGCGTCTGAAAAAGATGCATAAAAGATGCCTAAAAGATGCCCGGAAGACGCGTAAAAGGACGCTTAAAAGATGCCTGAAAGACCTCCGAAAAGAGCTTTTTTTGCGTCTTTACGTACATCTTAAAGACATCGAAAAGACCTGTGAGAGACGACTTTAAGTCGCACAGTTTTGTAACAAAGACCTGTTAAAGTCGTACAAAGTACGTCAAAAAGACATAAACACGACGTGCCACAGACGTAACGTACGACTTAAACGAACTTAAGATGTCTTTGTGCTATCTGGGTAGGCTCTTCGTTCCAGGGGCGGATTAAGCGGTAAGTGGACTAAGCAGCCGGCGGCACCGTGGTTTGTATCTGGGGCCCCGTGCTTGTAGCAGATAATGTTAACTTGGAAAATTGTGCAACAGCCCTGGCTACCGTTAACAGTATCTTTGTTAAAAAAAAAGAAAATTCATTGTGAAATGTATAATGCATGGCCTCTAAGTTGTACTCTGTGGAATTTCTGCTTACTTTTCGCGTTTGGGTATAACTGTACGAGAGTTTTTCTTGTAACTTTCTTTTAGGGGGGCCCCGAAATTTTGAGTGCTTAGGGCCCCCAGTTCGCTTGATCCACCACTGCTTCGTTCAAATATTCGTGATAGCACACTTTACAGTGTTCAATCGTTCCCGCGTATAGGATAGTCGTTTACATGTCCCAATAGCTTTTTCGTTACGCTCTACAATAACTGGCGAGCGATCGCAGCTAAAATTCATGTTGTATCTGGACTGGAAATTGTTTCCCGCTAATTCTGTTTTCATTGCGATGCCCGATATGACAGACATAACGGAACAAGATATTTTACGGATTTGAAACGTGAGAACCAATCTGAACGTTTTTTAAACGCACTTTAGTGTGTCAAAATACAAACTGTTACAGAGGAGTGTAAACACGATAAATTTATTCCTTTTATAAATAATTTCATATCAAGTACACTTGGCTAACCCTTGGGCAGTGGATATTTTTAAAGATTTTTTAAAATATACTTTTGAAGATCATTCTCTTGTAGACTAATTAATTCGTATTAAGTTTCAATTGCTACTTATGTAACAGCTATTCATGTAATCAGCGCAAAGTAGGTAATTTAATTACTATTTTGATGCTGATAATACTTTCATCGAACAAGATAGTTACTTATACAGGGTGTTAATTTTAACTTTTAACATGAGCACCTAAATTATTTCGGTTATTATTGAAAGTAAGAAAAAATTACTGTAGCCGCCATTGGCACGTACAATAAAACATCTGGCGTGCAAATGGTCGGGACGGTTTGCGAGGCAAGCAGCAATAAAGCTATTTTTGAGAAAGCCGTTTTTAATGCGTACAATTTAGATGTTGTAGACAATGCATGTCCAGTAGGGTGGACCTTATTTTTCGACTTTCGATTTTTTTTCGGGACACCCCCTAGAATTGTGACACTTGACGAAAAAATAATGTGTGCAAAATTTGAAATCGATCGGATAACGGGAAGTGCTGCCGCATCGACTTTGAAAATTTCTTAATTTTGTAACTCGAATTTCTCCACTGTAGTATATCATTAGTATATATTTTTATATATCGTTGAATTTGTCTTTTTACGCACTATAATAATGTAGAAACAAAATGTAGCATTAATTCGAAAAAAAAATTCGTGAGCTTGAAATCTCAAAAATTTACTTTTAAAAAAAAATTTTTTATTTTGCATTATATTTAATTTAATAAACAATACAACTTTTGTCTAAGAAATTTTTTTATATTTATATAAATAGCGAAAATAGGTTCGACCTACTGATCGAAAGACCCCGAACCAAAATTCAGGGGTGTTCCTACGCAAGGAACAGTATTTATCCCAAGATCTTTCTCTTCGTCAGAGAAGAATAGCAACACAACAAATTTGGACAAAGAATGGGGATTATCCGAGAAAGTACAAGCACTTTGCTTCGATACCACGTCCACAAATACTGGACGATACCGAGGAGCCTGTGTTCTCCTCGAACAAAAATTGGAAAGGGATATTTTATATTTGCCTTGCAGACACCATATATACGAAATCATTTTACATAGTATATTTCACGAAAAAATGTTGAAATCTTCAGGTCAAAATGTTCCACTCTTTAAAAAATTTCAGGATGCTTGGAGAACAATAAACAAATTGAATTTCGTACCCGGAATCGAAACCGAATATGTCCGCGAAACTATTACAGATAACGTGATTCAAGAAATCCTTAAATTTTCTATCGATATATTACAAAAAGAACAGCAGCCAAGAGAAGATTACCAAGAATTTTTGGAGCTAATAATTATTTTCTTGGGTGGGACTCCACCAAGAAATATAAGATTTCGGGCCCCAGGTGCTTTCCACCATGCTCGTTGGATGGCGAAAGCTTTATATTGTTTAAAAATATATTTATTTAAAAATCAGTTTGTATTAAGCGCCGGCGAAGAAAATGGAATTCGCGACATTTGCGTCTTTCTCGCTAATATTTATATAAAAGCATGGATTCGAGCTCCAATGGCAGCGGAAGCTCCACGTCAAGATTTGGAATTTTTACAGAAACTGTATGTATACCGTTCTACTGACGAAAAAATAAGTTCAATAGCTTTAAACAAATTTTGTAACCATTTATGGTATTTATCAACAGAAGCGGTAGCATTAGCATTTTTTGATAAAACCGTGGAGAAAAATACAAAATTACGAATGGTGGAGGCACTTACCACTGAAGTCAATGAGTCTGATAACATTGAAACCGACGAATCATGTAAGAAATATGAAATAACGCGTGAAGACTTAAAAAACTATGCTGGTAAAGGAATTGAACATTTTATTTCCCACAAAACACGACGATTTTTTGAAAAATTTTCAATTCCTATACAATTTTTAAAAAAAGATCCCGATTCATGGGAAGTAGACGAAGATTATTTTGGACTAAACATTGTACAAAACTTAAAAGTTGTTAATGACACTGCTGAGCGCGGTATTAAGCTCATTCACGACTATAATCAGGTATTATCAAAAAATGAAGAGGAGAAACAATATATTTTACAAATTATTTCCGAAAATAGGAAACAATATCCAGATGTATCAAAAAAGTCATTACGAGATAAATAAATTATTTCAACGAAATTTTTAAAGTAATTTTAGTTTTTTGTATAATGTACTGTATTATATGTATAGTGTATATTGTATACAGGGTGTTTACCTACAGGTGGGAGAAAATTTAAGGGGTGGTTCTCGACGATAATCTAAGACGAAAATGAAGAATAAAAAAATTGCGATTTCGGCTTCGTTATTTAGCTATTAACAATTAAAAATCCGCCTAAAATGCTGCAACACTTCTAACAAAAGTGTACGTTGCGTACGTCACACAGGCGCGCGACAGTCTCGTATCAAGTGACAAACGCATGCATACCTTGGTTCTCATTTGGGGCCCCAGCGAGGTGAAAATGTTTAAAAAATCGTTGGACGACATTGAACCTACCTACTCGTTAAAATCCACAAGGGCATTTCTAATATCCGCCCTATGGAATTATAGAGTAGAAGGGGTCAATGCCCTTTCACTTTTAAATTCTTCTCACACATATCCACAAATCCTTATTCTGCACTATAATTGTTCATAACACCGTACTTAATATACTGGAGGAAACGCTCTATCACTATTTACAATATCATACACACGCACTACCAGTTTCTGCGAACGGAAATCTTCGACGCGTGCGAGAAGAATCGTCCGAACAAGCTAGCATCCGTATGCACACTGATTCAAGACAGCTGATGTGGTCAATGCACACACATGAAATATTTCGCGATCACAGACAGAATGAGAAGGAATCACGAAATTCGTGAAAACAGGATAGACAATGTATTGGTATAGCAACGCGCGACGTTTGGGCGGTAGTTTGCTGTAGATCTTCATTTGTTTTATCGATCTGGCATCGACCTGATCGACCTCATCAGCTGTCTTGAATCAGTATGCATACGGATGCTAGCTTGTACAAGCGATTCTTCTCGCACACGTCGAAGATTTCCGTTCGCAGAAATCACACACGACCTCAAGATGTCCGTTCCGTCTGTGAACGAGTCTCGCGACGTAAATCAAGTTCCATAAAATGCAGTGTTTGAACATTAAAGGATTACCAGTTCTTTACATTTTCCTCATTTCCCTCAGTAAACTTGGACTCTCTGTAAACTCGTAGTGCATGTGTATAATATCGTAAATAGTGCTAGAGCGTTTATTCCAGTATATTAAGTACGGTGTTATGAACAATTATAGTGCAGAATAAGGATTTGTGGATATGTGTGAGAAGAATTTAAAAGTGAAAGGGCATTGACCCCTTCTACTCGATAATTCCATAGGGCGGATATTAGAAATGCCCTTGTGGATTTTAACGAGTAGGTAGGTTCAATGTCGTCCAACGATTTTTTAAACATTTTCACCTCGCTGGGGCCCCAAATGAGAACCAAGGTATGCATGCGTTTGTCACTTGATACGAGACTGTCGCGCGCCTGTGTGACGTACGCAACGTACACTTTTGTTAGAAGTGTTGCAGCATTTTAGGCGGATTTTTAATTGTTAATAGCTAAATAACGAAGCCGAAATCGCAATTTTTTTATTCTTCATTTTCGTCTTAGATTATCGTCGAGAACCACCCCTTAAATTTTCTCCCACCTGTAGGTAAACACCCTGTATATATTAATAATGTATTATGTATAAGCATATGTATAATGTCTAAATATTTTAGCTACTTCTAAAAATATAAAAAAATTTCTTCGACAAAAGTTGTATTGTTTATTAAATTAAATATAATGCAAAATTGTTCGCGACGCGCTCACCACGGCAAGATGTCTTTGTCTCGCGCTCCCCTTGCTCCGCTGTGACGTCGTTCACCGAACGCGGTTCTCTCGCGAGAACATTCCGCGAGTCTACGTGAATCACCAATACGCGATCCTGGATCATCGTATGATCCTTCGATTACCAATCCGCGATCCTGGATCATCGCGTGATCCGTATTCGGCCTATCCGCGTTCGCCATGTATTTCGGACTCGCGCTGTCTCCGAATTATTACGAGTCTTGTCCGTCTTCAGCTACCGTTCGAATCGCATTCAACAATCGTTCTAATCGATCATTATAATCGCGAAGATTGTCTTCAAGTTTGAGTGAGTCTTCGCGAGAGATTCAAATTGCAAATTTCACAGCAACGTGTACGCGGGTTCTAGTGTACTACGTGTTCGAACATTTCAAATACAGTCCACTTCTTGCTGAGCATATTCAAGTGTTCCGTGTCCATTTTTGTCTTCTCCTTCAACTTCGCACACAGCGCTGTGTGATTCCGGCGCCTCCTAATATCGGATAGCTCGGTTCGCAACCTGTTCCGATACATAAGATTGGTCCTTCGAGCCGGATTCGAAGTTGAACGAAATCGATGGTTACACGTGCTCTTCTCACAATGGCGGACTTCCAACGGCAAGCCTTGCTGCGACGGACGATCCTGAGGACCGTCGAGAACTTTCGGACGGTGGGCAAGGCCAATCTCACCATCAGCAAAATCCAATCGCGGATCTCCTCCCTCGAAAACGCCTGGACTGCGTTTCGTGATGGCCATATTCAGCTGCTCACCAGTGTCCCTGACGCCGATGATCAACAAAAAATCTCCTACTTTGCGGACAACCACTTCCAGGACACCGAGGACGTTTACATGAGCTCCAAGGACATTCTTCTGGACGCCCTCGATGATCTGAGACCAGACGTGAGTCCCTCGTTGCATTCTCCGGAAATCGCTTCCACGAGCCAGCTCAGGCCCTCCGTCGCGCTCGCGCATCTTCCTCGCATCCCGTTAGCTCCGTTCAGCGGCGACGGTATCGAATGGGAGTCATTTCGAGATCGTTTCATAGCACTCGTTATATCAAACCGCGAATTAACGGATTACATGCGGATGCATTACCTTGTGTCGTCGCTCAAAGGGCGCGCGCTCGAAGCCCTCGGAAACATTCCGATAACCGCCGACAATTTTTCGCCCGCGTGGCGCACGCTGACGACGCAATTCGAAAACAAACGTCGATTGATCAAAATGCACTTGTCGAATCTCATTGATTTACCTGCGCTTAAGAGCGAGTCGGCCGCCGACCTACACTCGTTGATTGATCGGGCGACCGTCTCAATCACATCGCTGACGAAACTGGATCGCTCTCCAGAAGAGTTGTGGACGGACATGGTAGTTCATTTAATATCGCGCAAACTAGATCCAGTTACGTCGAAAGAGTGGTCCCTCGTTTCAAATCAGTCCGACGCGCCTAAATCATTTTCCGAGTTAACGACTTTCTTGTCCGCGCGCGCGCGTGCGCTCGACGAATTGTGCGTCGAATCCAGCGGTAATGTAACGACCAAGTTCGCGCCGTGCCCTCGCGTGCACGCCGTCACTGCCTCGCAAACCTCGTCGCGTCCGAGCATCTCCTCAGAATCACGGAATAAATCCGAGACTACGGGAAAGACGAACGCTCCGAGCTCGCAATCGTCTTGTCCACTCTGTCAATCAAGGCATTATCTTTGTTCGTGTCCGCGATACCTAGCCGAGTCCCCCGAAAAGCGACGCGAAACGGTAAATCGATTCTCGCGATGTTACAATTGCCTGAGCGAGCGACACACCGTGTCAGTGTGTCCGAGCAAATACAAGTGTCGCGTGTGTCAACAAACCCACCACACATCTCTGCACGAAGCGTCGACAGGTCGCGCGAATCCTGGCGATCCGGCCGTTCCCCGCTCTTCGTCTCGTCCAGAGAGCTGCTCTGCCGTTGTATCGTTATCTGCGACGACGCCTCGTCGCCCCCCGTCGCACGTGTTACTGGCTACCGCGAGACTCACAATACGTGCTTCGTCTGGCCGTAGTGCCATCGTCAGAGCTCTTCTTGACCAAGGCTCCGAAGTAACACTGGTCACGGAGAGTGTAGCGCAGCTGCTTCGCGCAAAAAAGATCCGCAGAAATATTGCGATTTCCGCGTCGGCGGAGCTCACGTGAAAACGGTGCGATCGGCCGTAGAACTTCACGTGAGTCCGGAACATTCGACCACTCCTTCGCTGGTCACAACCGCGCTAGTCATGCCAACTTTGACCGCTTACCAAGCACACCACTCTGTTGATCCGTCGTTGTTCAGCCATCTGAACGATCTTCAGTGGGCAGACCCGCTGCCCACGAATTCCGAGCCCATTCAAATGATCCTCGGAGCGGACCTTTACGGCGACATAATCCTCGACGGGATTCGTAAAGGCCGTCAGGGACAGCCAATAGCTCAAAACTCCATTTTCGGGTGGGTCATCTTTGGGCCCGTCCCCCCGTCGTCAGATGCAAGTTCCTCCTCACGCGGAATATGCAGGCGATCCTCTTCAATCGCGTTCTCGCACCACTGCTCATCCTCTCTGGAGTCGGAGTTGCGTCGGTTCTGGGAGGTGGAAGAACTTCCTCGGTGCTCTCCGCTCACCCCGCTAGAGCAACAATGCGAAGAACATTTCCTGGCCACTCACTCGCGCAATCAAGACGGACGATTCGTCGTTCGTCTCCCGTTCGCTCGCGATCCTCCGCTCGAAATAGGTCACTCTCGACAGAAAGCAGAGCGCATACTTCGCGCATTGACTCATAAATTCCGGAAAGATCCTGAATTCGAACGGGAATACTGCGATTTCATGCGCGACTACGAAGCTCTCGGCCACATGCGACGAGCGACCGACCGACTTCCCCCGGCAGCTCCGGTCGCATATATCTCTCACCATCCTGTATTTCGGCCCGAAAGCGCAACGACACGCCTACGCGTCGTGTTTAACGCCTCGAGTTCGACCTCAAACGGACGATCACTCAATGACCTGTTATTAGCAGGTCCAAAATTACAAACAGATTTGCCCTCGGTAATCTTAAAATGGCGTCATCACCGGTACGTTTACACGGCGGACGTAGCAAAAATGTACCGACAAATCTTAATCGATAATCGCGATGTCAATTTTCAACGCATTTTATGGCAAGACGCCATGACTGCAGCTCCTGTCGACCACGTCCTGCTCACTGTCACATATGGCATGACGTGCGCTCCGTTCCTCGCGCTTCGAATTCTTCAGCGCCTCCGCGAACTCGACGGGTCAGAATTCCCTCTTGCCGTCCCCATTCTTCGCGACCAGATCTATGTGGACGATGTTCTCTTCGGTGGCGATTCGATCGAACTTGTCCGTGCGCGCCGCGATCAGGTGGTAGGATTACTCCGCCGCGGAAAATTCATGCTTCGAAAATGGTCGAGTAACTGCGCTGAGCTCCTTCACGACATTGATCCGTCCGACCACAGACTTGCCTGTACTAAGTCGCTGGCGGAAGACGAACACATCAAGGTGCTCGGGATCGGGTGGAATCCGTCGGACGATGCCTTCCGAGTCCAGCTCAATATTCCGGCGACCGTTCCCAAAACGAAACGCGAAATTTTGTCTGCGATTTCAAAAATCTATGATCCGTTGGGCTGGGTGACTCCCGTCACGATCACGGCAAAAATCCTATTGCAGGATTTATGGCGTTTGCGCGTTTCTTGGGACGAAGGTCTCCCAGATGACCTTCTAGTACGCTGGAATTCCGTTTACACCGGATTAACCTCGCTGAATGCCCTCTCTTTACCTCGCTGGACCGGCCTCGAATCCAGCTCGGGACCACCGTTAGAGCTACACGGCTTTTGCGATGCCTCGTCCCATGCTTACGCCGCAGTCGTTTACTTGAAGACCACATCCGAGTCCGGTGTGACTCGCGTATCTCTCTTAGCGAGCAAATCTAAAGTTGCTCCGATATCCCCTCTGACGATACCACGCCTGGAGTTGTCCGCAGCACTCCTTCTCGCGCGTCTTCTCGAATTCGTTCGGGCCTCCCTGAACGATCGCGCACATTCTTGTTTTTGCTGGGGCGATTCCACTATCGTGCTTGCGTGGCTGCGCGACAGTCCGTCGCGGTGGAAGACTTTCGTGGCCCACCGTGTGCACGAAATTCAAACTCGCGTTCCTGACGCCGCTTGGCGCTACGTGCCTTCGGAAAACAATCCAGCCGATTGCGCGTCACGCGGAATCCTCGGAGGAGAGCTCGGGTCGCATTCTCTGTGGTGGTCAGGACCTCCCTGGCTAGTCCTCTCCGAGGGACACTGGCCCTCCGAACCCACATCGCTTTCGGTCGATTCGGTCCGCGATGAGGAAAAGGTCACGGTGTCCGTCGTGTCGGTTCCCTCCGAGCCTTGGGACTTGTCTTCCAGATATTCGTCGTGGCCGAAACTTATTCGCGTCACTGGGTATATTTTTAAATTTATACGCGTCTGTCGCCGTAGCCACTCTCATTCGCCTCCACCCTCGACACCAAGCCGAGCTCTGTCGGCAGAGGACTGTTCCGCAGCGCGAAGCTTCTGGCTAAAAGTCATTCAACGCGATTGTTTTCCTTCGGAAGTCGAAGTACTCCGCTTGCACCACGCACTCTCGTCCAAAAGTGCGTTATCTGCTCTCGACCCGTTCGTCGATGACGACGGAGTCCTTCGGGTCGGTGGACGTCTTCGACGCGCTCCGCTAGCGTTTAGTGTGAAACATCCAATCATACTCGCGTCACATCCGCTCGTCCACCGAATAATCGAACAGGCTCATTTACGTTCCCTGCACGCATGCCTTCAATTGACCTTGCATACGCTTCGGCAGACATTCTGGATACTCCGTGCTCGCAGCCTGGTCAAAGGGGTTATTCATTCTTGTGTTGCTTGTGTCCGCGAACGAGCCGCAGTACCCGCTCAATTGATGGGCCAACTTCCGACTCCACGCGTCACCCCTTCGACCAGATGCTTTCTTCATTGCGGAGTCGATTATGCTGGACCGTTTCAGACCCGCGCATCATCTGGGCGCGGCATTACCTCGCGCAAGTCGTATATAGCTCTCTTTGTTTGTCTGGCGAGTAAGGCAATTCATCTGGAGCTCGTCTCCGACTATTCCACCCCCGCTTTCATTCGCGCCTTTGAGCGATTCTGTTCGCGCCGGGGAATCCCTTGCGCGATGTATTCTGACAACGGGACCACGTTCGTCGGTGCCGATAAAGAACTATGTCGAGCGTATAGAGCGACCCTACGGAATCCGGAATTTCAAAATAAAACCGCCAGCGACGGTGTCGCTTGGCATTTTATACCTCCATCCGCACCTCACTTCGGAGGGTTGTGGGAGGCCGGAGTGAAAAGCCTCAAGCATCATCTGAGGCGGGTCGTCGGAGCTCGGACCTTCACTTTCGAGGAGTTTAACACTTTGCTGTGCTCCATCGAATGCTGCCTCAATTCGCGACCTCTAGCTCCATTGCGAGACTCCGTGGACGATTTTGATGTCCTCACGCCCGGACATTTTCTCGTAGGTTCTCCGCTCACGGTACCCCCACAACCCTCCGTCCTCGAATTGTCTGAGAATCGCCTCACGCGCTGGCAACTCGTCAGATCCGTCACGGAACATTTCTGGAAACGATGGGTGAGTGATTACCTCAACACCCTCCAGCACAGAAGCAAATGGCGACGAGAACAACCGTCAATTAAAATTGGCCAACTTGTATTACTCCGAAATCCAAATCTCCCTCCGTGCAAATGGGAGCTCGGTCGCGTGAAATTCGTGCACCCTGGAGCTGACGGTCGGGTCCGCGTGGTCACCGTGACGACCCCCTCTTCCGAGCTGAAACGACCGATTGTAAAGTTATGCCCGTTACCAATCGTTTCCGAATCCAATGATTCGTCGTAAGATATTTTAAATATTATGTAAATAAATTGCCGGTGATCACCATTTTAGTATGTAAGTTTTGCGTTAGTTTAAGATTGCGTGCGTTAGTTTTAAGTTATTGTATTTCAATGCGATGCGGCTGCGTCCGTACGTTGATCTCATTTCGAAAGCAACGTTTCAAGGCGGGCGGTATGTTCGCGACGCGCTCACCACGGCAAGATGTCTTTGTCTCGCGCTCCCCTTGCTCCGCTGTGACGTCGTTCACCGAACGCGGTTCTCTCGCGAGAACATTCCGCGAGTCTACGTGAATCACCAATACGCGATCCTGGATCATCGTATGATCCTTCGATTACCAATCCGCGATCCTGGATCATCGCGTGATCCGTATTCGGCCTATCCGCGTTCGCCATGTATTTCGGACTCGCGCTGTCTCCGAATTATTACGAGTCTTGTCCGTCTTCAGCTACCGTTCGAATCGCATTCAACAATCGTTCTAATCGATCATTATAATCGCGAAGATTGTCTTCAAGTTTGAGTGAGTCTTCGCGAGAGATTCAAATTGCAAATTTCACAGCAACGTGTACGCGGGTTCTAGTGTACTACGTGTTCGAACATTTCAAATACAGTCCACTTCTTGCTGAGCATATTCAAGTGTTCCGTGTCCATTTTTGTCTTCTCCTTCAACTTCGCACACAGCGCTGTGTGATTCCGGCGCCTCCTAATATCGGATAGCTCGGTTCGCAACCTGTTCCGATACAAAAATAAAAAAATTTTTTTGAAAAGTAAATTTTTGAGATTTCAAGCTCACGAATTTTTTTTCGAATTAATGCTACATTTTGTTTCTACATTATTATAGTGCGTAAAAAGACAAATTCAACGATATATAAAAAGATATGCTAATGATATACTACAATGGAGAAATTCGAGTTACAAAATTAAGAAATTTTCAAAGTCGATGCGGCAGCACTTCCCGTTATCCGATCGATTTCAAATTTTGCACACATTATTTTTTCGTCAAGTGTCACAATTCTAGAGGGTGTCGCGAAAGAAATTCGACAAAATAATTTTCACCAAGTATAACTAAGGTCCACCCTAATGTCCAGTTCTGTAGAATCTTTCGTTGCCGCCCTCAATAGCAAATGCTCGCATCGTAAACCCCCGAGTTTCCGAAGGGTCGCGCCGACCGAGGTCCGAGGGGCCCATACATGGCCACGGTAAGTACCTCGCGCACCTGGAGGAAAATCCCGCTATACCGTAAAAACCCTCACGGTCACTTCCAGCATCCCCGAAAAAGCGCGTCTCGGGAGCAAGGATGCTGGGAGTGTCCTAAGCGAGAAAACTGCCTGATTGGCAGCAATTGTCATCAACTGCCCAATCAGTGCAGTTTAAGATTTAGGATCCTCCTTTCGGAATTAGGATATAAAGGCGTAACGAAGAGAGTGTCGAGGAGAAGCTCTGAACCTTTGTAGAAGCAAAGAGACGACAAATAAAGAATTTCCCGCGAACTTGTTCTTTCTTTCTTTCGTATTCCAACACATTCGCTCAAGTTCCACATTACTAAAAAGGATGTACAGTTAGGAGCACAACTGATCACACGCACTTTAAATCAGAATAACTTTTTTATGAATGGACCAAACGACTTCAAATTCTCAGTAAGGCTAGAAAAATTAGTTTAGTAAATGACGACTAAAAAATATATTGCAAAAATCCATTTGGTCGTGTTGGAACACGAGTAATCAAGCGTACTACTCACGACATCTCTGATGTTTACTGTAAGTTGTGTGTTCCGTGCGTCCTATGTACGATGGCGCTCGGCCCTTATGCGTGTCGCCGCGATACGCGGCTTCCTTCTTCTCAATGTGAACCTCGTGTAGCAAAGACGTATTTACATATTATATTAAAGTCTGTTACGTATGCGGACGCTACCGTTGGTGACTCTTGACCCTTCCGGAGATATGTGTCGAAACGGAGGGCCCATTTAAGAACAAAGGGCTTACTCAAAATCGGATCATAAAGGGGCTCTTGCAAGCGATATAACTTCTAAGAATTCATTTCTAATCAGAAGTAGCACGTGGCCCCCACCATCACTAGATCCGATTTTGGGTACTATATAAAGGCATGGATCCTTCCTATTTAGTTGGGTTGATTCAAGTGAATACGCGCAGTACGTACCGTTCCACGTCGAAAGTCAATTCGCGCTAGATCGGTTGGTAAAGTTCTTGTCTACCACTCTGTAGTAGATCGTCCTCGCATTTCTCGGTGCGTCAAAACTGAGAGAGTTTAGTGCGCGACACCGCGACAACATTACACTGAACATTTGTACGTTTTTTATAATTCAAAAATATATTATTGTGTGTGAACTTATTAAGGGTTCAAATATCGATTATTCATATTCCCTTTTCGAGATCCCAGTCGCTAGTATACTACGACGATATACCTTTGCCGCTCAAGGTGTATCTTTCTCAATTCGATAAGTTACGAGTTAGCGGAACCGCGACCCTATACCTTATAGGTGGCGACCCGGTGGTGAAATAGACATCGGCTAGTCCACTCCCTTGGTCACACGAGGTGATCCGGTGGTGAGATAGACATCGGCTAGTCCTTGTGAATACCCTATCCTTAAAAGTGGCGACCTGGTGGTGAAATAGACATCGGCTAGTCCACTCCCTTGTTCCCTCGAGGCGACCCGGTGGTGAGATAGACATCGGCTAGTCCTCGTGTACCCCTACGGTGGCGACCCGGTGGTGAAATAGACATCGGCTAGTCCACTTTTCCATATTTCACACACGAGTCCTACGTGTACCCTTCCTACATTTCCCTAAAATCTCTAATTCCAAACTACCCTCGGTTTCCGCATCGCTGCGTGAACCTCGGCTGGTAACAAGTCTATCTTTTCTAACTGCGTACTCTCGCCTTTATACAGGGTGTTTACCTACAGGTGGGAGAAAATTTAAGGGGTGGTTCTCGACGATAATATAAGACGAAAATGAAGAATAAAAAAATTGCGATTTCGACCTCGTTATTAAGTTATTAACAGTTAAAAATCTGCCCAAAAAGCGGCAACTTTTCAACAGCGGTGCACGTTGCGTACGTTACACAGGCGCGCGACAGTCTCGTATCAAGTGACAAACGCATGCCTTGCTTCTCATTTGGGGCCCCAGCGAGGTGAAAATGTTCAAGAAATCGTTGGACGACATTGAACCTACCTACTCGTTAAAATCCACAAGGGCATTTCTAATATCCGCCCTATGGAATTATCGAGTAGAAGGGGACAATGCCCTTTCACTTTTACATTCATTTCACACATATCCACAAATCCTTATCCTGCACTATAATTGTTCATATCACGGTACTTAATATACTGGAAGAAATGCTCTAGCACTATTTACGATATCATACACACGCACTATGAGTTTACAGAGAGTCCAAGTTTACTGAGGGAAATGAGGAAAATGTAGAGAACTGGTAATCCTTTAATGTTGAAACACTGCATTTTATGGAACTTGATTTACGTCGCGAGACTCGTCCACAGACGGAACGGACATCTTGGGTTCGTGTGTGATTTCTGCGAACGGAAATCTTCGACGCGTGCGAGAAGAATCGTTCGTACAAGCTAGCATCCGTATGCATACTGATTCAAGACAGCTGATGAGGTCGATGCCAGATCGATAAAACAAATGAAGATCTACAGCAAACTACCGCCCAAACGTCGCGCGTTGCTATACCAATACATTGTCTGTCCTGATTTCACGAATTTCGTGATTCCTTCTCATTCTGTCTGTGATCGCGAAATATTTCATGTGTGTGCATTGACCACATCAGCTGTCTTGAATCAGTGTGCATACGGATGCTAGCTTGTACGGACGATTCTTCTCGCACGCGTCGAAGATTTCCGTTCGCAGAAACTCGTAGTGCGTGTGTATGATATTGTATTGTAAATAGTGATAGAGCGTTTCTTCCAGTATATTAAATACGGTGTTATGAAGAATTATAGTGCAGGATAAGGATTTGTGGATATGTGTGAAATGAATGTAAAAGTGAAAGGGCATTGACCCCTTCTACTCGATAATTCCATAGGGCGGATATTAGAAATGCCCTTGTGGATTTTATCGAATAGGTAGGTTCAATGTCGTCCAACGATTTTTTAAACATTTTCACCTCGCTGGGGCCCCAAATGAGAAGCAAGGTATGCATGCGTTTGTCACTTGATACGAGACTGTCGCGCGCCTGTGTAACGTACGCAACGTGCACCGCTGTTGAAAAGTTGCCGCTTTTTGGGCAGATTTTTAACTGTTAATAACTTAATAACGAGGTCGAAATCGCAATTTTTTTATTCTTCATTTTCGTCTTAGATTATCGTCGAGAACCACCCCTTAAATTTTCTCCCACCTGTAGGTAAACACCCTGTATAATAAACGCTTATATGGTAATCGCCCATTCCAACAGGTTATGGGCCCAGTCAAAACCCATTGTAAACCAAAATTAAACTTATTAAAGTGATTACGATTTTTGTTAAGCAAATAAGCGCGATAGTGGTAAATATTGAAAGTGCAGGACTACAGAGAGGTTATGTAATAACGTGGCGGAATATATTTGGTGAGTTCCCCACATTATACGTATACATTTGTCTTTGAGAAGCGACAAATATCATTATCACTATTTTTCGTTCGTATTGAACGTTGATATACTTGATACAATCTAAAGTCTCGCATAATCATATTTTGCAAGAAATGTCCACGCCAAGTATGAACGCCAATATGGCGGCTGTTCACGTTCACGGTAATATTCCGACAATTGATCCAAAATTAGAAGGATCTTCCAATTATGCATCTTGGAAATTCGTAATGAAAATGACCTTGATTGGTATGGATTTATGGGATTGTATTCAATCTCAAGATACAGTACAAGTAGATAGTAAAAGAGTCCAAAAGGCCCTTGCAGTAATTTGTCTAAATGTAAAATCGCATTGCCATGTTCATTTGAAAGACGCTCAAACGGCCAAAGACGCATGGGTCAAATTAAGTAAAGCCTATGAAGATAATGGTCTTTGTCGTACATTAGTGTTGATGCGAAGTTTATTTAAAATTGATTATAAAAATTTTGAAAACATGACGCAATATGTAACTGAGGCATTACCAGTATCTCAAAAACTAGCCGATATAAGAAAACCAATAGAGGACAAATTACTAGCAAGGATTATTTTTTCCGGACTGCCTCCTGAGTATAAGCCAATGGTCATGGCTTTCGATAGTCTAAACATTGAATTGACTACTGAATTAGTAAAGAGCAAACTGTTACAGGAGGATGTAAAATCTCAATTAGAAACAAATTCAACTAACGTAGCATTTTCTGCAAAACATGATCGGTATGGAGTTAGCAAATCTAAATTTCCCAAAAGAGAAATTAGATGTCATAATTGTGGTGAAAAAGGCCACATCAGGCCACACTGTAAACAAACACGAGAAGATACCACACCTAGAAGTTCGACAACATGGAAGGAGAACAAGGATAGACAAAGGTGTTTACATGCAGCTCTCAAAGCCAAGGCCACCGATGATAATTGGTATATTGATTCTGGAGCCTAAAGATAAAAATCTAAAGATTGGCTGCAAAATTTTAAAAACGATCCAGTACAGCCAATAACAGTTGCAGATAATACAGTACTGCAGTCTACAGGAACTGGAGACGTTGAAATAAATTTAGCAGGGCAGTCAGATATTAAATGTATTAAAAATGTATTACATGTGCCTGAATTAAACACAAATTTGTTATCTGTTAATAAATTAACAAAGAAAGGTTTCACCCTCGTACTCGATGAAAAAATGTGTAAGATTGTAACAATCGAACGTTGGGAGAATGTGCCAGCTCAATCGGCTGTCCAGGGCCTTTCGGAACCACGAATGAACAAGACTGGAATCAGTAACACAAGACTGTTTATCGCGGGTTGATCACAGCCTGGGCGTCGGACGGTGACGCCAGTCAAGTTATACAATCGGGACGCTAATCATACATCGGTGATGTCGGCGGTACGCGAAAGGATCGGCGGAACGCGAGTCAAAACGCCACGACGCAACTTATTATTAATACTGGAACGCGATTTACGGCGGTACGCGGAATAACGGACAACGGAACGCGACTGAAAACGCACGGCGCAAAACGACCTATTAGCTAAACGTCTTAATAACTATCGGTATCGGTGCGAGCACGGTCTCGCCGCAGGACGGATGTTGCAATGACCTTTTATGGTCGTACAATAGTGCGTATGGTGCAGGTAGTCGGGAACGTGGTGCTCGCAGTGTTTGCTGCCTGAACGTCAGGGATTCCCCGGGCCGTTTGACCCTTGGGGCAAAGAGTCCCGTGCCGTGTGACACTTAGGCGGAGGATGTCTGGTGGTGCGTGCCACTTCAGACAGCGGAGATTCATGTCTCTCGCAGGTAGGGTTTCCCCGTGCCGTCTGACACTTGGGGCCTTGGAGCGGTGCGTAGGAAGGGTAGGACAGTTCGCAGCTGTTAATCGTAGCATTCGAGAATTCTCTCTAATAGCTAGACTGTAGCTCGAGCTGTCTACTACCGATTCCGCGACCCTATTTATACGCGCCCCGCGAATTACTCACTCGCGAGAAAGCGCGACGTCGCGGTAGCCACCTCGCGGTCGCCGCGGGAGGTAGCGCTTCGCGGTCTCGCATGGCGCGCTCACATATGGTGTTCGGAGAGATGCTCGCGGCTATTATACACATTACAAGATATATAATAAAGACGACTTCAAAGTCACAAGAGAAGTCTTGGTAACTGCAACAAATAAGAAAGGACTATACGAGTTGAACACGGGGCTGACAAATGCTTTTAGTGCGACGAGTGTCTCACAATCACAAGAGACATGGCACAAAAGACTTGGACACCTGAATGAGCGAAGTATGAGCATATTACGTAAAGGTATGGCTACCGGTATTAATATAATGGATTAGATAAAATACCGTGTGTAGCTTGCATCAAAGATAAGCAAACGAGACTACCTTTTAATAAAGATGGAAGACAACGTGCAAATGACTTTCTTCAATTAATACACGCAGATGTTTGCGGACCGTTTTCTGTAGCGACTTGGTCAGGTGCTCGCTATATACTTGTCTTGATTGATGATTATTCATGCTTGACGTTTTGTTATTTTTTGCAGTATAAAAGCGAAGTTGCAAAAGCATTTAAAGAATTTACAGCCCGGATGCAAACTGAAAAACGATGTAGAATCAAAACTCTCAGGACGGACAATGGCAAAGAATTCATAAATGCTGAATTGAAATCCTTCCTGAAGATGAATAGTACAAGGCATCAAACCAGTATTCCGTACACTCCAGAACAAAATGGCGTTGTGGAGAGGGCAAATCGGACTGTAATAGAAAAAGCAAGGTGCATGCTCAATGACAGTTGTCTAGATAAGAGATATTGGGAAGAAGCTGTAAGGACAGCAGTCTATTTAAAGAATAGATCTCCAACGAAAGCCATTTCGAGAGGCAAAACCCCTTTTGAAATATGGACAAATAGAAAGGTAGATCTGAGATATCTACGAAGTTTTGGATGTAGAGCTTTCATGCACATTCCTCGACATGGAAGGACAAAGTTGGATAAAAAAGGGAAAGAATGTATATTCGTCGGACATTGTACAGATTCAAAGGGATACAGACTAATAGATCCCGAAAATCCAGGACGGATTTTTAAAGCACGTGATGTAATTTTTATTGAAAATCAATTTAGAATTGGAAAAAAGCAAAACACAAGAGAAAATTCTGAAATTCATACTGTTGAACTGCAACAAACTTGTAATGCTGAAGAAATTGATGCTGCTGATGCAAGTGAAGATGAAGACAGCACAATGTTAGGGGGAGATCCATCCTCCAGTACCAAAAATGATAGTTCTAACTCAAATGATGAAACCTATCATGATATAGATGTTCAAGATTCAAGTTCTGAAGAATCATCAAATAATAGAAGATATCCCGTCAGAATCAGGAAGAACAGGGAATTTCCGGATATGATTCGACACCAAGCATTTATGGCGACGAATCAGGATCCTACATCTGTTAATGAAGCGTTAAGTTGTCCTAAAAAGGAAAAATGGAAACAGGCCATGGACAAAGAATGTAGCGCGTTAATAAAAAATGAAGTATGGGAATTTCCGTCCTACCGGAAGGAAAGAACGCAATAAAATCAAAATGGGTATCTCTATCTCTATCTCTATCTCTATCTCTACCTCTATCTCTATCTCTATCTCTATCTCTATCTCTATCTCTATATATAATAAAATCGTGTCTGTCTGTATGTTTGTAACGGCATCACTTGAGAACGGCTCAACGTAGAAAGCTGGGGTTTGGACCGTTAGGCGCGGCTTTTCCACGGGAAGGTTTAAGAGCAAAGAGCGTACGAAAAAGTCCATTGGTTCAAAAGTTGTGACGCAATAACCACTTTTCCCCCACTTTACGGCACGTTTCTGCTTATAACTTTTGATCGAATGGACTTTTTTGAATGCTGTTTGCTCTAAAACCTACCAGAGACAGAGACAGATATAGAGAGAGAGAGTCGGAGAGAGAGAGGGAGAGAGAGGGAGTGCGAGAGTGCGGAGAGCGAGAGAGAGTGCGAGAGAGTGAGAGAGAGTGCGAGAGAGAGTGCGAGAGAGAGAGAGGGCACGTTTCTGCTTATAACTTTTGATCGAATGGACTTTTCGAATGCTGTTTGCTGTAAAACCTTTCGGAGACAGAGGCAGAGATAGAGAGAGAGCGAGAGAGAGATCGAGAGAGAGAGAGAGAGAGAGAGGGGGGGCACGTTTCTGCTTATAACTTTTGATGGAATGAACTTTTTCGAATGCGGTTTGCTCTAAAACCTTCCAGAGACAGAGAGAGAGATAGAGAGAGAGTCAGAGAAAGAGAAAGAGAGAGAGAGGGAGGGAGAGTCAGAGAAAGAGAAAGAGAGAGCAACAGAGAGAGAGAGATAGAGAGAGCGATGGAGTTAGACCGAAAAAAAATAGATTATCACAAACACGTTCAGCAAGTACATGCTTTTAAAAAATACTGTGCCACAGCAAAGCGTGGCGGGGGAAAGCTAGTTTAAAATAAAAAGAAACGATACGGGTAAGGTTGTCAATTATAAAGCTTGACTAGTCGCAAAAGGGTGCTCACAAAAATATGGCACAGACTTTA